>WEKY01032892.1:48679-120806 GCA_013390045.1 Picathartes gymnocephalus
GGCCGCGGGGAGCCCGCCGGGAGCCCGCCGGGACCTGCTGCGGGCACCGGGTGAGCAGCGCCCGCCCCTCGCTGTCCCGTTAGGACGGGCACCGCGGCTGCCCTGGGCTGCGGGAGTGGCGGTGCCCGTGCGGAGGGCGAGAGCGAGGAGAGAGGGAGGGAGAGAGAGGCCTTGTCGCCAGAACAGGGGGGACCCTCACCCGCGCTTTGTCTCGGCACCAGCCAGTTTCACCCCGTAGCCCTCTGGAAGGCTCTTACTGCATGTCCGTAACACTGTGTGTTTTTTTTCTTTTTTATTTTCCTGGTTCGTGGTGTTTCGGTTTATCCTTCCCTTTTGTCGCCGGCTTCCTGAAGGCTGAGTGAGATACCCGGCCGGTCGGGAGAAATAAAAAAAAAAAAATAATTAAAAAAAAAAGGCAGGAAAAACTCAACGCTTTTTGTTTTTCCTTGCCCGGCTTTCTATGAACATTTATAGCGTTTGTTCGGCTTTTTAACGCGTTTCTTATAAGTCGAAGGGGCTTTTGTTTTGTTCTTTAAAGAGGCTTACGGGGTTCCAATTTAGAAAACTCTTGCAAATTAATACCAAAGGAATATTTACCTGTTTTATAAGGAACTTGCAGGATTCTGCTGATTTAGAAAGTCCAAGTGACCCGTTTGTGTTGTCCTCTACTGACGGTAGGTAAAGTGGAGCTTTAATCGTTCCGACATGAGGTGGGATTATGAGAAAAGGGTACAAAGCATCATAAATGGAAATGTGTTTGGAGCACAGAGTTTTTTAGGAAAAACTTTAGAAGCTGTTTGGAAGATGTATTCATTGTTTAGTGCCTTACTATGAATGTTTTCCGTTGAATGCTTCTCTTTATGCATCACATTGAAAGACAGGCATTGCTTTAGAAAATGTCCTCAGTGAATGGGTTTGATAAGTTGCACTAATGGCTTAGCGTAGGAAAAAAAAAAAGAAAATAAGGCATAGTGTGGTTGTAATTACAGTTTCGTAATTAGTGGTTTGTTATGGTGGATGGATGACTGTCATCCTCATAAGGGTGGTTTCCTGTGGCTAAACCAGTCATTTTCAGTAGTGTTCACGTGTATGATGACGCTTTTTGCTTGCTTGTCTCTCAGCTGGATGCTCAAAGCAAACAGGAGGTCTGGTTGTCAGCCCTTGGGTCAGCAGTTCTTTCCTCCCCTGTATGGCTCATTAAAGACATCTGAAAATAAATTGTATAGAGGTTCGGAACACAAGAGTTTTGCCATAGAAATTTTGCTTTCTATAACGTCCGAGGAAAGTAAGTTAAGGGACATGTTTTCAGAGAGTGCCGTCTCTTTTCATTGACGGGGAGAATGTCTCAGTAACGTCACTTGGTTCATACATCTGATTAATGTTAGTAGTATTTTTAATATAATAATAGTATATTGTTTCCATGTTCCTTCTCAGTGCTGAAATATGAAATCAAAAAAACCAAAAGTAGACTGGGGGAAGATCAGTGTTATATGAAGGATTTGATTCTTCCTTGGTTGAGGTGTACTTCAAATTAAAAAGGGATTAAGTGTGCCAGTCACTCTGTGTTGTTCTAAAGCCGGATAGATATCCCAGCTTTTGTGTTCTCACTGCTGTTCATAATTCCCAAAGACAATTAGGAGAAACGAAGGCCTGAGCCTGCAGTTTTTCTGTGCAGGAGTAGGTCTGCCCAGCTGGAATAAACTGCAGCGTTGGAGCCTGAGGAAAGAGTGAAACAAACAAACATGCCATTGTGTTCCAACAGCCTTTGCAAATAAGGGGATAATCTTTGAGGAGTTAATTGTAGTTTTTTTTGTTGCAAGTACAATTGGTACTCTTTTCCCGGTAGGATGTTGTGTTAGGCTATTGTTTTACTCAGCGTGGATTTTACTTAGCTGAACTTTAAACTCTGTAGAACGGTATCTAAAATAATTTTAACAAAGCATTTTGTAAATGCTGATTTGTTTTTTTTTTTTAAGGCAGGCATTCTTGTTTGTCTTTCATGTGCCACGTGAATCGGCTTGCGGGCTTTTTATTTAGAACGCAAATTACTGAGGAGATGAATGTGTAGGCAGCAGATTAGCCCAGAATTTTTGAGGGGGTCTATGTCTCCAAAAGTGTGTGGCTTTTTAAAATTGTTAGCAGATGTAGATGTTTTCCCCTTGATGTTGGTGCCTACTCCGAGATCTATTTCTTTTTAATCACAATATGTGGCCAGTTCAGTTTCCGTTTTTTTAGAAGTCTCCCGTTCTTGCTTATTTTTAGCCTAAGTGAAATTCAAGCAGTGATCTGTTTCTGTTCCTGTTCGGATACTGGGGTTGTTGGATCATTTCGGAGATGTCAGAGCTGTGAGAAGAGGTGGTGTTGATGTGAACACCCTCTGCTGGTTGATTTTGCAGCAGAAATAAGGCTTTGTGTTGTTTAATTGTTCATCTCTGCGTCATGCAGCAGAAATTAACAGTTGAGAGGTGGCATGCAGCGTTTCTAAAAGCAACTAGAGCACTCAATTTAAGCTCAGGAGTTTTATGCTCGTAAGACTTTTAATTGCAATTAACTTAAGAGCTGTGTGTTGATAATGACAGATACTGTCAGAGCCACTGCTGCCTTGTTGCACACAGAATCTGAGCAATAGCTTGAGAGCTATTAGCATGCAGATTAAAATACCTTGACAGTTTGGGGCTCCATCTGGTACATTTGCTCTTAGAAACTTCTCAGCTGAGGTGCAGCCCTTGCACAGTGTGTGATGTAGCAGGGTCCTATCAGGAAAAGTAAATAACTTCAGGTCTGAGACTGATGCACTGCAGGAAGGGTGAGTGAAGGGCGCTGGGTTTCTCTGTGCTACTGCTTGCAATGCCATGTCTGGAGTCTCCTGGATCATCAGCCTTTCACAGCAAGGATTTACCCAGAAGAAACTCTGCACACGCCTGTCCCCAGTCAGATTCGGGCAAATGTTGTGCAGGGATGAAGCGTGAGTGTTGTTGGTATGAGGGGCCAGTCACAGAGGGTATCACAGAGCATCTGCCCTTTTGGAAAGTGTGCAGGATTCTTACAGGATGCTAGAATCAATTTGGTTTCTGTTTTGATAACACTGAGTTACTTTACTTACACCTCCATTTACAGTCCTATATTTAAAAATAGATTCTTCAAATACTTTTTTCCTCACTGTAGACTTTTTTTTTTCCCTTCTTGTGACTACTGAAACTTTTATTGGAAAACTAGGAAATTGGCTGGGATTGTTAAGGAATCTGGCTTTAGAGAGAAAAAAGGTGGTGCTTCTACCTAGGTGGAGCATTTGTTTTCTGTGGAAAATGAAGAATAAGTAGTTAAATCAGCTTTCTATGCACAGTTACAGTTAAGAAACAGTAGTCAGTGTATAAGGCCCAGAACTTTCAGGTTTCTGCGTAATTTCTCTCTCTTAGACAAAAGGATAAAGGAAAATAGCTGCTGTTGCTGCCAAAAAAAGTTGAAAGCTAATGATAAGTACTCCAGAAAATGGCAGAATCTACAGACAGTAGTTAATATTTTGAGGGGAGGGAAAAGTGTGTCTTTGAGGAGAAACAGTACATATTACGTAAAAGGCAAGAGAGGGGTTTTTGTTGTTTGTTTGGTTTAAATATTTTTGTGAAAACCTTGATTGGTTGCTAAACCTGGATAGACTTTAGGATTGAGATTTGTTAAAGAAACGAACTTGCCAGTGACAGATGAGTTGTCCTTTATGAAACTTTTGAGGAAAACCCCTGAAATAACAGTAGAGTTATAGTAACAGTTGAAATGGCTGAAAATATACAGCGTTGTTTTGGATAAAGTAATGTCAACACCTGTTAACAATTGTAGGCATCTTCTCCTGTGGATGAGTTCGTTGCTCATATCTCCAATTTGGGAAGTCTTGAGTGCTCGGAAGGTTTTGTCTATAGGTATGAGTTTGTCTGACAACATAGCAGGTTGAGCTGTGAGGTGTGGGAGGTGCAGTGTAACTTGCAAAAGTTTAAGTGCTTGGAAAGGTTTTGTCAAAGAGCAGTGATTAGCTGAGTCATACAGAGCAGAAAAGAAGTCAAGTGGATTAAAGACCTAGTGCATACATCAGGAAGGGAGAGATAAGGCAGCACATTTTAAACTCTTTACTTTTAGGGTAGAATAGGTTCTCTGGGTGCTGAAAACTTGTCAATTTGCTAGGATGTTCTCTAGCAAAATAACATGTCTTCATGTCTTAACTTCACAGGATATGTCGAAATTTACTTCAGTGAATATAGTAGTTTTCTTAGTATCCAGGTTGACACGTTTGTGCTTTGGCAGTTGTATATTATATGAGGCAAGTTAAATAGGTGAAGTCAGAAGGGACACTTGGTCTGCTTAAAAGAACAAGTCATTGTTGCCTTGTTTTAATTGATTTGATAGTGTCATACATGAAAAGGTTTGCCAAGGTGAGGTAACAAATCTTAGCAGCTAACTAGCCTATGCTTGTAACTGGACTAGAAATTAAGAAGGTTTAAATGCATCCGAACCCGTTTAGCTGTGTAGAATGTGCTATGCCTTGGCATCAGGTAGACTTCAAAAAAAAAAAAACCAAAACAAAACAAACAGCTGTTCTGCAATTAAATCTATTAGGAATTTGCTGTCTGGAGATTTCAGGTGCTTCAAATGTGAAATGCAGAGTTAAGTCAGGCTCTTAGTAAGAGACATGCCTGTTGAGCAGAGCTGAGTTTGTTGGATCAAGGTTATGAAATCTGATAAGCAACCCTGCCTGGGTTTTGTTTGTGTTAGGGTTTTTTTTGTGGATATAATTCCACTGTGACCTCAGTGTTTCTCAAACTTAATTTTTTTATTGTTTTATTACTACTTTTTAAAAACTCTCTTCTTCCAAAAAACATCTACACTCAATAACAGTTGACTGCTGTTGTTAAATAGCTTTCTGAAGCCAAGTTTTGGTTGTCAGCACAGTTTTGAGAACCAAGCATCAGAAGAAAAGCAGAGAGGCTGTCTTGCGTTCTCACTGTTGTCTATATCTGAAACCTAGGCATCACCAAGAAGTAGCCTGACTTGAAAGCAACACAGCAAAGAATAGGGAGATTGGATTGCACTGAAGCAAACAAATGAGAAGGAAAGAACTAAGTGTTGATGAGAGGATGGCATCTGGGTAGAGACTGCTATTCTTTCCCATGGAATGATTCCCTACTTGTTTGGTTTTTACTGTTTTATGATGATTTGTCTTGCCACTGACATTCTGTGGAATTCTTCGCCTAATGCTCTCCACATTTCACAAAACTTGCTGATAGCCCTGGGCATGGGTCATAGGTTGTAAGTGGCAGAGTCCCTTCAGGGTGTGAGCGATGTTATGTGCAGGGTTCAGTGCCTCAATAAGCTCTGGATATTTGTGCTGTCAGCTTTGCTCTTGAGCTGCTGCAACTGCCGTGAGGAAACTGGAAAGAGGGAGCACTGGAGAAGGATGGATTGTATACATCTGTGTTCATTGGCAAACATCACTGTACCCAGTCATGTTTCCAGCTATAAATGTGATCTACCTTGTTACTAAGTAACAGATTATGGCAATTTTACTTAATTACTCTTCTCTGATACGTTTCACTGCCTAATTGCACAAGCTCTTACTTTCCTACTCTCACAAACATTTTTTGACCATAACAGCTTTTGATTACACAAGAGATGGCAGATTTGGGTCATGTTCACAACAGCCCCAGCCTTATTTTTATTTGCATGTTTCACATATGTATCAACTGTTTGCTTGCGTGGCATTTGTAACTTGTAAGACTACAAAAAAAATTCACAAGAGCTAGATGTCTTTTTTCTCCACATAAAGGAATTTACCTTATTGTCTGTCGATGCAAGTGCAAAATACTCTTTTTAATAAGCTTTTTTTTGTTTTTGTTACAGCAATGTCCTCTTGCTTGTAGAAGCATCATGACACACAGCAGCATCATGGTGGACGTAGGCAAGTGGCCAATATTTACCTTACTGTCCCCCCAAGAAATCGCTTCCATTCGGAAAGCGTGTGTGTTTGGAACATCGGCCAACGAAGCCATTTACATCACGCACAATGACGAGGTGAGCCGACATCGAGCTGGGCAGCTGCTCCACAATTAGCTACTTTCAGAACGGTCATAGATTAATAGCTTCTCAAAAGCATTATGTGAAATTTGTGTTTTCCAAAACATGGTGGATGTAATATTTGATTTTTTTTAAGTTTTGTGTGGGGACAGTATAGATAGACTAATTAGAAAACTTTAAAATGGCAAAGGCCAGGATGGATTACATGCACTTTTGAAGACAGGCAGAATTTAAAAGAAGTCGTGATAGCTTGAAGTTAAGTGCAAACACGCAGGTGTGAAGATAGAAAATGAGGTTATGGCTTGCTAAGTAAAAAATACAGTGGAAGATTATCTGAAGATTTTAATGATTCAGAAACTCATCATGAGTTAGCATAGTGCTGCTGAAAGAAAACAAGCCAGGTGTTCTGGGATGTATTAATGGGAAGGTTTCTCGTAAGACTGGGTAGAGAAGGATTTTTTTGTTCCCCTAAGTCCTACCTATAGTGCCCGTAGGGTGAGCCTCCTACAGCTCTTTACATACTTACGCTTTATTTGCTATTTACAAACTGCGTTTAAAAGAAGGTGGTATTTTCCACTTTCCACAGTTTCAGACTTTTTACAGTACAGTTCCTCTACCATAAAAAGTCCTAACTTGCAGGACTGTACAAATCTGAATAATTCAGACTCATCACTTAACATCCAAAGTGGCCTTGTGCTGACTCTTGAGGTTGTTAATTTCCATGCCAGAAGTCTCTGGCCCCTGGAGGTCCAAGATGAAATTCTGTCCTCAGTTAATGAAGACCTGAGTATTACACATCTGTGCATACTTGAGTATAAATAATTTGAGTGAGTATTCTTTTCTTTTTCAGGTATTTGTTTTTGGACTGAATTGCAGTAATTGTTTGGGAACTGGAGATAATCAGAGCACAATAGTACCAAAGAAATTAGAAGCCTTATGTGGAAAGAAGATCTCCAGTCTCAGTTATGGAAGTGGACCCCATGTTGTTCTTTGTACTGAAGGTAGAAAATTAACTTTTAGTACAGAGTTAGAGATTTTAAGTTCTGCTTGCATTTAACAGGAATGGATTATGTTGTAATTGTATTAACTTGTTAACTGGCTAGTGGACACTAATAGGTTCTCGTTGGTCTTAAGTGGAAGTAAATAGATTCTGTAACAGGTAAAGTTTCCATTTTCATTCTGCTGAGGTTGTAGCATTTTACTCTGTCACTTATGATGTACTTTGTCTTACCTGTGCACTTCCATGTATTTCCACAATCTAGGGGTTATGCTGTGATATGTGTATACAGAACAAAGTATATTATTTTTTAAATATATGGGTGATTCTTGTAATACTTATCACTGTTTGTTAACATCTTTTCACTTTCATGTTGGTATTTGCTAATTTCTTAAAATTCTGTCTTAACCTCCATGGAATTTTTAGTGGTTTTCATCACAAATATTTTTGCAGATGGTGAAGTGTATGCTTGGGGACATAATGGTTACAGCCAACTTGGAAATGGCACAACCAATCAGGGCATTACTCCTGTTCAAGTTTGCACAAATCTGTTAATAAAGAAAGTGGTGGAAGTAGCTTGTGGCTCTCATCATTCCATGGCACTCTCATTGGATGGGGATGTAAGTTGAAACCTGTTCAAATCTCTTAATCTCCTTGTTGAAGTGAATAGTGGAGGTGACCTTGCAGTTTGAACTTCTCTCTGTTTCTACAGTGTAATTACAAACATAACCTTTTCTCCTGCTGCCTCAAACTAGGATGTCCTTTTCCTCAGAGCAGACTTGAAAACAACTAAAAAAAACCCAAAAACCAAATTACTAACCCCCCTGCCAAACAAAAGCAACTCCAAAACCAAGGGAAATACAGTTTAGTATAAGCTTTTGTGTCTCTCACAGGGACGAGACTAGACTTGCCGCTTACAGGTGAAAGAATGGTTTGTAAGGTGCAAAATGCAATGTATTTGTTTGATGTTCTGTTCGTTAGGGAGTTTGTATTTACTGGGTTAGAATTTAGTCTGTTTCTTGTAAAAATGTCTTACATTTCCACGCTGATACTGCAAAAGTGTGTTGCTCTGCACACCTCTGAATACCTTGGTGTGTAGCTGATGAAAGAGCACTTGGTTTATATCCAAGTCTGCTTCATGCTGTTTATGTGGCTTCAGGCTACATGTCGTGGGAAACATACAATTAGTTTCCAGTTATGCAGATTTGACCGAGGTATGCACAGTGGAAAATCTGGCTTCAGCTGTGCACTAACAAAAGAAAAGCTTGAATTTTAAAGCCTTTTAACAATGAAAAGGAGAACTACAGTTCTTCTCATCCTGGTAATCTGAGCATGTCTGTATGTCCAGTATGGAATAATAGTGCAACAATAATACAAATTATTCTAAGGGTAGGAAAGAGAGATTGGGTTAAGTGGTCTGTGTTTTATCTGAAAGAAGAGCCTACACTTAGGAAAGATTTTGTGCTGTCATGTTTGACTAAACTATAAAATTTGGTGAGTATGCAGGAAGGAAGAGGGCATTCACGCATTACTTACACTAGAGGTGCCAGCTGCTGTGTAGTAGCTGCCTGTGAAGGCCATCTCTTGTCATAAACGTGACATGCTTGAAACCTCAGTGGAAGCAGGGAAATTTCTTTGTGTTGACCATGGAGTTGGTATTTGCAACTGGCTCGCCAGTGTGGCTCGTTAATGTATTTTAAATCCATCCCTGGTTTACCTTGTAGTAACTTGGTCTGCTTGTACTCCAAGCTTTTACCAGAACTGAGTGCACTGAAAGCAGCAAATGTGTTAAGCAGCTTTATTTACAGAGAGATTTTGCTGCCAGCCTCCTTGTGACTTGATATACCAGAAGCTTCAGGGAGATGTTGAAGTTGGAAGTATTTGTGGGAATGCCTGGCATAATTGGTTTGTATGGTCTGGTGCAGTTTTAATGCAATGCAAATTTAAAAAAGAAGTATTTTAATGGTAGAGTTAAAGGAATGCAGACATTCATGCTTCTCTGGCACGTCCTTTGGCATTGTGATCTACATTCTGAGATTCTCTACCTAAATATTTGCTGTTATTGAAATTAAAGTATTTTATAAAGCATCTTCAGATATTCAGTAGGAAGCAAAGATCCAGCAGTTAGAAGTAACAAAAAGCAAAGGCCTGATTATTTCTTTTGTTCATATTATTCATTGTAAATAAGTTGTGGTGGTGGGGGGTCTTTCGTTCTTGTCTTTGGTGGGTTGTTTGGTGTTTTTTTGGGTTTTTTTTTGGTGCTGATGGAGTTGGTTTTTTTTTTAATGAATTTTAATGACTCTTGGTTTGGTGTTGCAGTAAACAGGGAGCTGCTGACACCAAAGGATGTGCAGGCTTCTCACGAGGGTCCCTGTCAGTGTGCTTATATTGCCAAGCATGTCTGTGGAAAGGTGTTTCCAAGGTGGCAAACTTTTGAACTGGGTGAAGCACAAGAGAATGAACCATCAGACATGGTTTTATGCCAAGCTGTGGGCATGTATGCATGGAATAAAAATTGGAGGCCCTGAAAGCACAAAGTTATAAAAACTTCTTTATAGCAAACTACTTCCTTGTCTTCCTGACTTTCAGATAAAAGGAACTAATATTTTTGCTTACATTAGTACTAGTTTGCCACTGGAAACTTTAAACTGACAGAAATTGTGAGGTTTTTTTCTTAATGCCACATTAATGCTCTTAATGTGTAAGAGAATTTAGCTGCTGTGAAACATGGGCTGACAAGACCCTGTTCTTTCACAGCTCTTGGAAGATGTAGAAGAGGTATGATGAGCGTCCAGCAACAACCTGGTTTAGAGTTCTGTGAAGAAAACGACATAACTCTAAACTGGGGAGTTAAAGCATGTTTGGGAAACAAGTGACATTCTGGCTTGCATTCCTTTTTCCAACATCATGAAATTATAAACACAATCACTATGCTCTTTGTCTTACAGTCTAATTTGTATTTAATATGGAAATATGTCCCTTTTTTTTTTTTTCTGTTTTAGTCAGATGCTCTCATTCTGTTGCAATAAGCTGGAAAAAGTGCTGCATTCATATTTGCTAGATGAGTTCTAATGCTGTTTATAATTTTCATCTGTTGCAAATGAACTTTAAGCATTTTACCTTGTTAAATAGGATAGTTTACCCAATCTGATCCTGACTATGGGAAGATAATCTATTGCTGTCATTACTATTATTAAGTTTTAAACTGTGTGGTTTTGTTTGTTTGTTTTTATGGACAGCTGTATGCTTGGGGCTACAATAACTGTGGTCAAGTTGGATCTGGATCTACAGCCAACCAGCCAACTCCTCGCAGAGTTTCCAACTGCTTGCAGGGTAAAATTGTAGTTGGCATTGCTTGTGGCCAGACCTCCTCCATGGCTGTAGTAAACAATGGTGAGGTAAGTGCTGCTGCTGCATTCCCTCATTCTCTGTTACCTGAGCCTACCAAGCTGGTGTCTGAATATGGAGAAATGCTGACAGGGAGTGCTCAGGTTAGGGCTGTATTGACAGAGTTATCCTGACAACTTCTCTGAGACCAGCTGAAGGAAAACACTGCAAGTAACCGGAGATGCAGTCTTTAAACATTTCTTTTTATGGCAAAGACTGTATTGGAACACAATCCTTACGGAGTCTGCAACTGCAAGAATTTGAACAGTTGTATTAACCATGTCTGTCTTTGTATTGCAATAGATTATTTAACATAAATAGTGTTAAATTTTTAAAATTCATTAAATTAGTCTCAGCCTATTTCTTTAAAGCATGCACAGTTAAACGGTTAATTTTTTTGCAAGGATAGATTGGCTGATCCTGTTTTTTAAACACATTGCACTAGCAACAAACCCAAAACATTCTTTTGAACATTATCCTCCTGTTGTGCAACTGTTCCAATTGACATAAGTTTATGGTGCTGTCTTGCTTTTAGGTATGAACCTCAATTTTACTTCATTTCACCAAACCCCGTATAGCATCTCCTTGTGAATGGAAGGTCTGTAAAGTCCCTGAGGTTAAGATGAGCTTTCATTGTACATACATGTGTCATGGTGTGTCCACTGTAACAAAACTAAAGGAAGAATTAGAGATGAACTGGGGACTTCCATTTAAACTGATAAGCTCATCAGAACAGCTGATTTCATGTTCCCTTTAAAAAGAAAAGGGAAAGTAATAAGGAGAAAAGATGGGTGAAAGCCAAAGTGTTGATGCTATGGGAGAGATTTTGGTGTAGTGTAAGTTTATTGCAAAATCCCTAGCACTTCAAAGACATGTTTTTTAGCTCTTTGAAAGGTAAATGCAGGGTGGAAAAGCTGAGTGCAGTAAGTCATTGCAGTTTATTTAATATCTTTCAGCCTTCTTTGTATTGCTCTTCAAATAGCATACAGTTTTTTAATAAGAAGTACTTTTCTTGGCTTGTGCTTGATACTAAGTCTTAAATGCTCTGTACTCCTAGGGAAGAGTGGCTTAATTTTGTTTACCTCGTGCACTCAGGTTTATGGCTGGGGTTACAATGGCAATGGCCAGCTCGGCCTGGGGAACAACGGCAATCAGCTGACACCGTGCAGAGTGGCAGCGCTGCACAGCGTCTGTGTGCTCCAGGTATGCTCAGTGTGGAAGTGAAAGTGCATTCCTGCTGCTAGCTTCTGCTGGAACCCTCTCTTTGGAATATTATACCCGCTTCTAGATTTCAGTAGTTCCAATGCTGAATTTTTTACAGTGAATTATATTTTGCTTATACAAAGTGCAAGTAAGCTGTAAAATACTTGCTTTGGTAAATGCTTGGAAGGATTGAAAGTTAGCTACTGTAACTACTAGTAAATTATGCTGTGGATACATATTACGTTTTTGTTACAAAGCTGAATGAAGTCGGCCAGGCAAAGACAAGAAATGAAGGCGAACTAGGTGTTCAAATTGGTTCTGCTAAGTATGCTAATTCTAGTGTTCTAATTAGTGCATTAGAAGCAAGGGGAGAGAAAAGACAAGAGTCATGGGGGTGGGTTTGATTGTTTGGTGGTTGAGTTTAGTTTGGTTTGTTTGGATTTTGTTTGGGTTTTTTTTGGTTTTTTTTGCTAGAGAATCAAACTAAAATTTGGGATTTCCTGGGATTTTAGGAAGGTTCTGTACAGTTGAATGTGATAACTTGGGTTGAAGGGTTTGTTGGCTGTTGAACTGTAGCTCTCCTCATTACAGAGTACTCATATTGTACGGTATTCAGAATAATACAGCTCCAAATTACTTTCAAAGTATTGCAAGATGTGATGTTCAGTGTTCTTCATGTGAAAAGAAAGCGGGTAGCACCTAGGGAGACTTGGCCAGAGTGCAGTAAATTACTTGGGACTATCCAGTCAAATTAATGAAGCTGGGATTTTGCAGTACCTACAGCTAACATACTTTGTGTTAGCTTTAAGTACTGAGAAGTAACACATTGTGGTGCTGAGTGAAGAATGCCTGAGATACCATGAGCTAGCAGAAGGTAATGTGTGATATTTTGTTTCTCATCTGTGTTTGGTTCAGGAGTAACGCTTTATACATTTACTTACAGATTGCCTGTGGTTATGCACACACTCTAGCACTAACAGATGAGGGCTTGCTCTATGCCTGGGGAGCTAACACTTACGGGCAGCTGGGGACTGGCAATAAAAGTAACCAGCTCAGCCCCGTGCAGATCATGATGGAAAAAGAAAGGTAATCTTGCTGAAGCTGTTTCTGGATTCATAAAGTCTGAGCATGTGTTATGCAGTTCTAGCACTAGAAGCATGCATGTGTAGGGCTTGGTGGATTGTTTTTCTATTGTTAATGTTAAAAATATAGGAAAGGACAGTAACTGTTTACAATAGACTGAGTGCTTTTTGCTGTCTGTAATGGTTATTGAACACAAACACACTTTGCATTTACCTGATACTGAAAGATAATTAATGAATGTTAGGCTATTCTCTATATGGTTTCTTTGCTTAAAATTGGAGCTATGAAATCGGTAGGCCAAATCATGAATTGAGCCCTACATTAAAAACAAAAAAAAGGTGGGGAGAAAGGAAGTGCAACCTTTGCAAGAAGTGACATGTGAGGAAAAACAGTTTTTGAAAGGTTGAAAATGATCCACTGTGGAAACAAAACTCAGTTTGCAGGGTTGCTTGAGCTAAGGACAATTAGTACCCATTTTTATTACTCATACCAGTTAGTAGTTTTTTAGTTTCGTGGACTCATGAAAGAATTAAATTAACCCTTGTCAACCCTCTTTCGTCACCCTATCATCATCCTCATATTTGGGGATAGCTCTTATGCTGCTCACCTACAAATGTGGACTTCAGTCCCATTCTCTGGGCTCTTGTGTATACCTACAGATTAATGTACCTTGGCTTGAAAACATCTGTAGTCTAGATCTCTTAACTAGGATACAGTTTTGCTTGTTTTTTCTCCTCCATTTCTGAAGTGTTTTTCTGGGAAGTCATCCCTGTTTTTTGTTTCTCCAACTCGGCATTAAATTAAAAGCTTCACAGTACTGAGAATGTTTAAGAGCTTGAAAATTGGGGTGGGGGGGAAAGAAGAAAGGAACTATCACAATAAAAACCACTGAGGTGGGGTTGGTTTGTCTGTGAAGGAAGTGACACTAGTGAAGCAAAATGAAATATTCTTTAAAAAGCAGTGGAAGAGAAATGTGTATTTTTGCGGCTACCTCAACTTCATTTTGTTAGTGATTTATTTCATGACTGAGCTAAGGGGAACTGTTGCATTTAGAATTGTATGTGAACAGTGGGGTTCACATGGGGTTATAATAAATCTGGCATTTGTTTAATGGCTGAAGGAGGGGGAAGATAGCATAGAACTTCTGCTTGGAATCTGAGGGAGAGATAAGTCACTTGAACTTACTCATCTTGCTTGACGTGGCTCCCTTGGAAACAGTGCTGGAATTGGGTGAGCTGTCATCTCCCATGAAGTGCATTACTGCTGCTCCTGATCTTCTAGTTTATGTAATTCTTTTGTCATTTATATTTAATGCTGGCAGCAGTTACTTGGGAGGTTTCATTTGGTGCTGTCTTGAAAAATATTGCACGTACAACTTGTAAGGAATATTTAGACTTTATTTTGTGCTAGCTTGGAGGAACAGCTATGCAGGTCAGCTTCCTGAATTTTGGTGTTAAGTGTGTGCTTAACATGTTACCCTGTGCATGTACTTTAAGTATATGTACAAGTACCATACTTGTGTTCTAGTACATGTTCTGCTGTATTGCTGAAATATAATATAGTCTGTAAAAGGAAGAATCTGTTCTACTAAGGAAATAAAGTTTGGAGAAGGAGGTAGTTTAGCTTGATAGCTATGATAAAAAGTAAGTTGTCCCTGAAATAAATACTTGATGATGTGTCTTGCAGAGGTGTTGCATAGAGGTTCGTAAGTTGATAATAGTGAAAAACAACCAATCAGTTTTCTGTCTGCCAGAAATTGATACATTTGCTGAAAGTGATGTAGATTCTTTGAGTTTTGTCGTGAAATAATTTTTGCAGTTAAAATATGAACTTTGTGCTAGAAAAGGGTTTTCTTTTGCCTAGAAATCTAACTCTTCATGGATGTTGTTCTGTAAAGGAACACACATTTTTTGTATGTGTATTCTTGGATTGCTTGGAAAGATATTTGTTTGTCCTGGTTGATGTGTTTCTGGCACAAAAGCATGGAATCCTCAGATGTGTTTATACCACAGAGAAAAGACAGGAAAGCATAGCTTTTATTTTAAACACTGGAACCTCCCTGTTTTGCTTATCACATGCACAGAAACTCTGGCAATGTCTTTGTGGTGTTTTAATTGGAATTGTGTTTCTTCAGTTCTTGCAATGTTTTGGATAAGAATCTAGGGATTGCCTGAGCAACAGGAGAATAGGATAGATAAGTGAGGATTAACAGCTTTAGTATTTTAAAAAACTGTGAGGTGGGTGAAAGGACTATATAGACTTTATTTAAAAAACAACCAATAGCTCTTAAAGGATTCATTCCTCTCAAATAAAGCACTGTGCTTCATGTTGAATTTCAGTGTTGAGGAAAGTAAGCTTAACAGCAAAAAAAGAAATCTGAAGTACAGGCAGTAGGTCTGATCTGTCAGCCTACAAAAATCAAATTAGAAGGAGTAGAAGAAATTTCTTGAGAATAGGTTTCTGATGTGTGTTGGTTTTAAAGGGGAAAAACAAAACTTGTTTTTTCTTCACCCCTTTTTCCATGGTTATGAAAAAATAGGAGGAATGTCAGATGATAAGAATGATGTAGTTAAAGCAATATCTGACTAGAATAAAATCCACAAGCAATCTGAAAATCTCATTGTGGGAGTTTTTAATACCTGTTCAAGCAGCATCACATTTTGGCAGGACAAAAGCCTGAGTACAGGAATGTTGCTGCATAGTTTGATTGGCTGTTATTTTGGTGAGGCCTTTGGAAAGTCCGTAGATTCCATACCTGCAAGTGTCTGACTGGGTTTCTTGTGTCCGCAGGGTTGTGGAGGTCGCAGCCTGCCACTCTGCACACACGTCGGCTGCCAAGACCCAGAGTGGCCAGGTGTACATGTGGGGTCAGTGCCGGGGGCAGTCCGTGACCTTCCCCCACCTCACCCACTTTGCCTGCACTGACGATGTGTTCGCCTGCTTCGCCACCCCTGCTGTCATGTGGCGCCTGCTCTCCGTAGGTGAGCTCGAGCTCCCACAGTCCCTGTGTCCATTAGAGATTAGTACAGGATACCGCTTCCCTGGCAGGCTCCTGTTTCAAGGAGGGAAACGTGGCCACTTGGCAGCTAGTTGTTATTTCCTTCTGAAGAAAACAGTCTATTTCAGCAACTAGGGATCCAGGGTAGGATTAACAACATTGTTTGCCAATGCACATCCACAGCAAACCCTGTTTTACTGTTGCATGAAGAATATCGTATATTTCTTAGTTTGTGGTGTTCAAACTCCAGCTGAGGTCCAGGAAGGAATCCTGAGTCATTTAACAAAACTTTTTTTTTTCCTCTTAAAACTATTCCTGCTTGGAAGACTACTCCTGCAGCTTGTTTTCTTGGTATCTAACAACTTTGGATTTTAAGTGTTGTCTGTAGCTTTCCCCTCATTAGTATTTGCCCTTCTAATATGAATATGAAGGCGTGAATCTGTTCCCTGTGTTTCATGTTTTGAAAGTAACAGAATTGAAGTTTTCATTTCATGCGATGATTGGTCTCAAGTCTGTTTGGTTTGACTTTCCTCAAAGACAGTCAGGCTTGTAAATAATAACCCCTCTAAAACAAGACTCTTATAGAATTGCTTTTTCTGTTGGAGCGCTCTTATACTGCCTTGGATTTCTCTGTGGAATGCAGTCTCTGTGTCCAACAAAAAAGGTCAAACCTTTTTTCTTGATTTTCTTTGATTCACATGCTGCTCATTCTTATTTGGCCCCAAATAGGATACAAAGGGCTTAGGTTGTACTTCCTGGAAAACACAAAGGTGTTTTCGTGTTCAAAAATGTAAGGATGTTTCATCTTACATCTGCTGCCTCGGTTCTCAAGATCTCTTAGGATATCTCATCTATTTTCATATTGACAACAGACCCTGATTTTGTTAGTCCCTGTACGGAATTGTTTTTGGGGAGCAATGGATGACATCCTAAGTAACCTTACTCCTGTAAATTCTCTCAGACTTTACTGTTGCATTTGGCTTGTCTTAGGCCAGCTTCTCTCTGTTAACTTCTCATTTAGCATGTTAGCACATTTGTAGAGGTCCAGATAACAGCATCTCACAATATGTGCTGGTCTTGCTCTCTCTTGCCTCCACCTCTTGTGGAGGTCTCATGGTTGTCCAGTCTGTTGTCTTTTGCTAATAGTGAGAGCTGTTTAAATGGTTCTCTCCCTGGTTTCAGGTTCAGGGTTTCTATGAGGTATTCCCAGAGGGAGTATAGCCAGGTGTCTGACCTCTACGCCTGCACTTTATCTCCTCCTAGCCTCTGGGGATTCTCCCCCACTTCCCTAGTATTCTGGTAATCTTACTGAATATTTAAATCAAAAGAATTAATTCTGTGGGCAGTTTCATATCTCCATTTTCCATATGCGTGTTTTCCTTTCCCATCTGTTTTAATAATATAGGAGTGAACCCTCCTTTTATCTTTTTATGGTTTTTTTTTTTTTTCTGGTGTTTTGTTTTCTTAGGGAGAGCTAACTCTGTGTAAAGGTTATTGTTCTAATTACAGTTATGATAGCTCTGCCAAAAAATGAATCAGCCAGTCAGGATTGGTTGTGGTGAAGTACAAATCTGCAGCCTTTTTGCAGGACTGAAAGCATTTGGAGTGAAAGTTGATCTGCATAGCCTAAGCTGAAAAAGATCACATGAGCAAATGGAGAGGGACTGGAGCATGGTTTAGTTAGGCCAGAGGAGAGGCGCTTTCTGTGGGTGATTCATGTAAGTCAGAGGAGTGCAGGGTCTTCTGTGGCACAAATGTGACTTGTCAGTGCTGAGTAATTTGTTACAGCAGTTTTTATTTTTAAATATGGAATAATTTAGTGTCCCTAATGGTGAAGAGTGGTTTGTGGATTGTATATGGATGAACGCTATAAAGTCCTGTGGAATACAGGAGACAGACTGTCCCATTTAGTGGAAATCCATTTGCTTTTCTCTTCTGTGCTTCACTTCTTAGAAGCCGTGTGCTTCGAAACACTTTTAAGAGGCATCGAAATAACGGGTTAGATAAGGTTTTCTGAAACTTCAGAGGCCTTGGTTTACCAGGAGCCTTAGACAACTTGTGTTGCAACTCTTGTATGATTTCTAGAGACACAGAGTGGGCCCTCTATGGGATCAGTGCCATAGGCAACTGTGGTATATCTGCTTTAATCCATTTCCAAAGTTGCTGAGGTTCTGTGTCCTTGGTTGTACCAAGAACACTCTGTCTGCTGTCTTTCTTCAGCAGCGCTGCTGCTGGATTTTGTGTTGCTATAACTGACTCATAAACTGAGTAATTGGTGTCAGTGACAGTTCATGTTAATGAGCCCTGGCAAAGACCTCATCAGCCTGCAGGCTGTATCCAATCTGCCTGCACAGAAAGGTGACTCTGGTGACCTGTTTTCTTTATAGGCCCAGCCCACACCGTGGCAGTGTGGCTGGAGTGCTGCAGCCCATGTGCCCAGTGAGTTCAGGGGCATTGCAGACTCCCATTAGCAGCACTGTGCAGGTCAGGGGGCAGAGCTGAGCTGAGCCAGCAGGAGCACTGAGCTGCCTGGAGGCTGGCAATCTCGTGCATAGTGCCCACATGGAGATGGAGTTCTCCAGGTACTTTCCTTGGTGCTGTGCTGCCTCTGTGCAATAGGATGGAATGGGAACTGCTGACCACTGCTGCGTGTAGCTGTTGTGGAGCAGCCCTTCCCAACAGGGAATGCTATTGGATTAATTCATTCTACCCCTTTTGCTTCTTAAGCCAGTTGAGCTCTGACACGGATCTATTTTCCTTGATACGCTCTTAGTTGAACTGCTAGCTTTAGTTATTGATATGTGTGTTCCATTTAAGATTTTTTAACATTTTGTTTTGTTTGTTTGCTTTGAAATTGTTTCTGTAGAGCATGAAGACTTTTTAACAGTAGCAGAGTCTCTGAAAAAAGAGTTTGACAGCCCAGAAACCTCAGACTTGAAGTTCCGTGTGGATGGAAAGTACATCCATGTCCACAAAGCTGTTCTGAAAATCAGGTAGTGGTTGTGTTTCACAGCTCTTGTTTGTACTTAGGGCAAACTCTTAGGGTATCATCAAACGGGCAAAAAAAGGGAAGGAGGGACCCCTAAACCTGTAGTAGGTAGTATCCATAATAGCTTTAAATGAAGTGACTGTAAAAGGGGTGGTCCACATTAATTTTTCACTGAGCCTGTTTTTCCTAGGATAATAAATTCTGTTAAGTTGGTCTGATTGCAATGTATATACAGATGTTTCTGTAGCATCGACAAAATAAGAGTTTTATTTAAATGCATAGTGAAAATCTATAGTGTTAGGAACCAAAATGTGGACTGCTGGCCCTGATGGGGCATGGTAAAAATATCTGTGAGTATTGCAGAGTGCCCCAAACGTGTTTCAGGGGGACTGTAATGTAACATTTGTGTGTGTGTATAATAGTGTTCCAGATGATGTCTGTCTCCTAGGTGTGAACACTTCAGAACCATGTTCCAGTCATACTGGAATGAGGATATGAAGGAGGTGATAGAAATAGACCAGTTTTCCTACCCTGTGTATCGTGCCTTTCTTGAGTACTTGTACACGGACAGTGTTGACCTCCCGCCTGAAGATGCAATAGGTACTGCTGATGGGCCAATTGTGTCAGACAGCAGCATCCAGAATAACTGGGTCAGGGCATGCAGAATAAGTGACTAAATACAGGCTTCTAGTCTAGCCTATAATGCGTTTTACTGGTGATTAATTAAGCTGTCTTTAAAATGCTGTTGTAGTAAGCAAAAGTGGTGTGTATTTAGAAATAAACTATGAGCAGTTCAGTCAAGACTGGGAGAGGAACTACTTCTCTGGGTGAAAATACTTGCATATTTTACTAAATTGAGTCAATTACTGTTTGGCATACTATGAAAGAATCTCAGTAGATGTAATGGGGAGGAAACTTGGACAGCAGAGCAATTACAGTAAGCTGTAATTCAAGCCCGTATCTTGATCATAGTAGTTTGTTACTCATGTTGTGGTGCCTGCCACCAGGTATGCAAGTCAGTAGGACAGCTTTCGTATTTACAGAGATTAACAGGGATGCAGCATGAGGTAATAAAAAGCCCTTCTTCACCTGTAATCTGCATTTTCTGAATAGTGTCCTACTTGGAAAAAGCACATTTATAGATAGAGAG
This sequence comes from Picathartes gymnocephalus, assembly GCA_013390045.1. Taxonomy (NCBI): domain Eukaryota; kingdom Metazoa; phylum Chordata; class Aves; order Passeriformes; family Picathartidae; genus Picathartes; species Picathartes gymnocephalus. Next base: position 68,544 of record WEKY01032892.1, read on the forward strand.
CTTTGCAGGAGCAGAAACTGACTGACTGATACGATGGTGTTTTTAATTGCAGGGCTTTTGGATTTGGCTACTTCATACTGTGAAAACAGACTGAAAAAACTGTGTCAGCACATTATCAAGAGAGGAATTACTGTGGAAAATGCATTTTCATTGTTCTCTGCTGCTGTCAGATATGATGCAGAGGTAAACTTCTAAAGTTCAATCTCTTAAATGGGTGGCTGCTTCCTGACTTAAAGTAGAGAGAAAAGGAGCCAGTTACATTTTCATATAAGCTCTCTCTTACTTTCATTTAATACTATTTGCCACTTTCAGAATTTGAGAATGTTGGACATACAAAAGCTATATTTGCCATGAGATGTATCTCATTTATTTTTGTTTTTCCCTATAAACCAGTACTGGGAAGGTGAACTAGTGTGCAGATGTTGCTGGGGATGGAAACACTCTGAAACGAGGGGAGGGTTTAAATAGAAAAAGAAGTAGCATAATGAAAAGCAGTCTTTTACGCCTTACGCTACTTATTTGTAAGGCTGTGTTGTGTGTAATGACGTGGTGGTAGGTTGGGGATTGAGTGCATGGTGGTAGGTTGGGGATTTTGTTTTTGGTTGGTGGGGTGGGGTTTTTTGGCTTTTTTGTTTTGTTAGGTACAAATACATTTCCACTTTTCAGAGTATGCTAATGAAGTGTCAGGATAAGAACTGCTTCATGGGCTTTATAAATGCTGAAGACAGCAACAGTGTGTGAAAAGGGGAGTGAAACCTCCTCACTGTGGAATGTCTGACTTCACTGCTAACATGCTGCTTTGGGAACTAATTGGGAAGTATTCCTGGGCTTGCTTTGGCTGTTTGCGTTCGCTAGTATCTGTGCATTGTGTTGGCAACTTTGCAATTGGTTGGTTTTGAACTTGCCACTTAGGCTTATAAAGCAGTTTTTTGGTACTCAGTGAATCAACTCATTGCTCTTTCTTGTACATAATTTCCAGCAACTGGCATGCAGGTTGCCCTAACTTATTTCAGAGCCTTGAAGTGTGTTGCTTGTTTGAAACATCTTACTCAAAGGGCTGTGTTAGTTTCTGTAGTGACTTCTGATCTAGTGTGAATAGTCTTTGGTAGAAGTTCATAAAAAATAGAGAGATTCCCATATTTCAGCCTCCAAAGATGGTTTGCAGGATTGGTCTTCAGTGTGTGGTTGATTCTGCTTGTAAGGGCTGTAAGAAATCCAGTTACTCTGTCTCACCTGTACCTCCCTAGCTAAGTGAAGTTAGAACCATAAGCTTCAATGCTGCTTCCAGGAGAGAATGAGTGATGCTGAGGGGTTGGGCTTTAACAAAAAGTTGAGTTTACATTCTGTAATGCTGGCAGGGGGCTTGGAATTGCTTGACTGATGTAGTTTATTGGGGGGGGGTGAGGCGGGGGGGGGGGGTTCCTGGAAGACAACACTTAAAAGAAGCTGCTTCACTAACTTTTAAAATACCTCCATGACATGAAACTCCTGAAGTTTCTTTTGGTGACTGACTCAAGTGACTAAAATTAGGTCAGTGCTGGCTTCTCATTGTAGCTTTTAAAATAACCCTTGGCTGTACCTTGTGCCTTTATTCACCTAAGTCTATAGTAAGTACAGTTTGCTGGGAGCTCATCCATATGCAAATGAAACTCAGCTTTTCTTTTTATACAGAATTTTGGATTTTCCAGAGTTACTTACTAATACTACAATAATTCTGTTTATTGTATGCTTCTGTTGCATTGACTTGGAATATGAATTTTTTAATAAAGCAGTGCAAAATGTTGTAATGTGTATGATGTAGTTTTCTTTAAAATGTTAGTTAATTCTGTTATTAAAAAAAAAAACCAACCATCAGTGTTCAGTTCTAATAAGCTTGTCTTTTTTTGTTGCACAGATGCTACACAAGTCAAGATCTGCAGCTTCAGAATGCCTGGTTTTAGGCCAGGATATATTTTTATATTATTGTTGTGTCAAGAACTGTCACTGGCACACACAGTTGCTCTAGTTTCAGTATTGACCTTAAAAGAAAACATGAATATTACTCAGTCTTTCATACCTCGTGGGGCTTAGAGAGCTCTGCAGATTTGTTATGCCTTCCTGCAGTGCCCAGTCTGCTGAGCAGCCAAGGAAGGGTGTGTTCTCACATACAGAGAGTCCTACAAGCATCTAATAAAGAAATGAGAACAGTGGGGGGGGTTGCCCTTTTGTCAGGGCTGCAGCATCCTCCTTACAGCAGCTTAGATCTGCACCACAGAGTAGATTTCCTCCTCAACGGAGGAGTTGGAAATAATCTGAGTGGGAGGTGTTTTGTGGAGAACCTTACACTGACAAGGACTGTACCTTGGATTCTTTAAGGCATCCTTTCTGTCTGACCTCATCTGGGTGCAAGGATGGTTGTGAGGCTTTTCTAATTTTTACATGGAAGTCACTTCCCAGTAAATTCAAATATCCGGAGCCCACTTTCTGCAAGAATTGCTGTGCTGCACTGTACTGCATTTGAATGACATTTGGGAGACCTGTGAATTACTTTGTAACACGAATCTGTTTCTAATGCACAAAAAGACCTTCTGCCTAATCTTTGCTGTACAAACTATTCAGTCAGGATACATGTACACTGAGCCTGGGGACATGGAACTTCGTGGCTCTAGCTAAGCCCTTCAATAAGCAGGAAGGAAGTCAAGCAACTTTACAAATAGATTTGCTTGTATTTTGAAAGAGCTGAAATTTCTTTATCCACAGTCTTGGTTATACATCATTACCCCAAGACCTATTTATACTGGAGTTTCAAAGTTGTCAGTGAATGCAGGTGAAACTTCAAATGGGAGAACTTAAAATATATATTGCTTAGAACTGATGATTTTTTTGACTCTTGTTATATAGTGAGAAACAAATTTTGGTTACTTCCCCTTGTAACTGCACTTACATAGTGACATGAGAGGGTAGAATTATTATTTTCTGTTGCATTTACATAGTGACTGTTGGGGGGAGACACTGAGAGCCACTGGGTGTGTTTGTCTAATTTGCTGCAAAAATAAAATATAAACAGGCATTTGTGCTTCAATGACATTTTCTGTGATTGAAAGCAAAGATAATAACATTTTTTCTTTTCTTTTTCCCCCCCCCTCTTTAGGACTTAGAGGAATTCTGCTTTAAGTTTTGTGTCAATCATTTGACAGAAGTGACACAAACTACAGCATTTTGGCAAATGGATGGTCCCCTGCTAAAGGAATTCATTGCTAAAGCCAGTAAATGTGGAGCCTTTAAGAACTGAAACAATGAGGCTGTAAGTCACAATGTTTGTGGGGTTATTTTTGCAGCTGCAATGTAACTGTGTGGGTCAAGGCAAGTGTTACGCAGTCTCTTGCACCAGAGGACCTGATCCACAGTGAAAACAAGTTTTTTCAGTGCTCAAGAATGAACTGTTGTAAAAATGTCAAGCAAAATATTCAATTCCATTTACCAAACCTGGATGGTGGAAGCAGCTCAAGAGTTCAGGCAGAGAGGAAACGCTGCAGTGTGCAAAGGATTCTGGCCAGTGTTCCTCGCCTTTCCAGCCTCGGAAATCTCTGTTCTAGCACTGCCTGCTCATATTTCCAATTTACTGTTTGGGGTTGGAAAATAGTCTGACCTGAGCCACTGAATGATGTCACTTAAATCATTAACTCCCTGGGATTATAGAGAAGCAAATGGCACGGTTATCTCTTCCTGCATTTGTATGATTGTGAATGAATTGGCCATTTGCTGTGTGTAATTAACCAAGCGTATCCAGTGCTTCAAGTGTGCAAAAATAATGTATCCTCAAAGCCTAAGCAAGTGACTTTGAAGAAAGGAGTTACTAGGAGAACTAATTTGAAGTAAATCTCTACATTTGGTTATATTTTAATATAAGTTGTAATGTGTACTTTGTGTAATCTGTTGAAGCAATATTTATAATGCTTAATGGAAATTATTCCCTCTTCAGTGACTTTGGATTACATTGGTTCCCTGGGAGGGGGAAGGGAAAGCTGGGTGGAGTTTTGCTTTTAATTATTGTCTAAATCTAAACTACATGTAATAAAGTTCACTCTTTTGTACCTCTTCACTAGCAAACTTTGGATTTTGAAGAACATTGCAAGCTTTTTTTGTGTTACATACAACATCTAAGTTGCTTCATTTAAAAATCCTCATTGAAACAACAAAGGAAAATGCAAACAAAAAATAAAGCCAAAACCCAACTCAACCCATAGAACAAATCTTGCTGATTTTACCGTGCCTGACAAGACCTGTGATCTTGGTTTTAGAAATGAGCAAACTTCTTTTTCTTTAGACCTCAGTGATTTACTCTATGGATCTCATTTTTTTTATACTAAGTCATCTTTCAGTGACTGTAACCCTTCAGAAGGTATGTATGGACATCCTTACCATTCTTGCTGTGTTTAATAACAGAGCTCCTTGTTGTTAATGCATTTTTGGTTTAGGTGGGTTTTTTTAGGCAGAATAGCTCCGAGTGGCACTCAAGTCCTGGGCTTGGGCAGTAAACTGGTGGTGTTTCTAGACCCAGAAGGGCAGCAGACTTGAACTGTATAAGCAATTAAAATTACTATTATTCTGTATTATGAGACACACCTAATAGTTCAAGAGCTTGTTTTGAATGCTGTTATTCTGTGCTTATTGATCCCTACCTTGCTACAGAACAAGCTCAAGTGAGGAATTCTAAGGGGTCATGGAGAGAGTACAGCTGTTGTAACAGGATGTCACATGTGCCACACTAGGTGCTTTGCTTGCCCCTGAGCCAAGGGCTGGGTAAAGCATTCCCTCTCCTTGGCCCTGTCCTGTGTAGCCATGGGGAGAAGGAGCACAACTCCACACACAGCTCCTTTAAAAAATGCTTTATTTTGTTAACTTAGCCTTTGTGGCCAAACAATGCTTTGCTGAAAACAACATTTTAAAGACAAAACACATGAAAGTTGAACCCTTCCTTAATGGAGAAAGGAAGATCCAGTCCACTGTTTTGCTCCATTTGACACTGTACATGTGTTTAATGCCCAGCCCTTTCTGGTCTGCCTGTCAACACTGCTTTACCACTGCCCTTAGAGCAGAGACAGCTACACCTTGACCAGTCAATAAAGAATCATTTGGCTTTTTAAATTAAACTCCTGTTTGTAATCCAGAAGGCTTCCTTGAGTGCAAGTTCTGCTCATTTATCTTTGGGAAAGCCAAAGCAGCACTATGATCCTTCAACCCTCACTTTCTAGACACAGACAGCGAGGCAGATACTGCCCAGCCAGGCACGGGCTTCCACCCTTAAAATTACTTTAACAAGTTTTCTGTGGTAGCTGAAAACTCCCTTGGTTTTGAGAAAAAAAGTCTTCACTGGAGGTTTCTGTTGAGTTTTTGCAAAAGCTAAATTTAGTTTATAACACTCATTTATATTCCATTGTAACATTGGAAGATGAAGATTTGGGAGCTTGCACAACTTTAAATGAGTGCAACAGTGAAGTATAAAAATGACTATAACACCCTGTTCTTGCACCTATTCAGCCCACCTTGGGGCTGGGGAACTGGACATTGACCAGACTGGTTTTTTTATCATTAGAAAATCCTAACTATTGCCACTGTCACAGACAGGTGTTATTCAGACACCGTACTGGATGTACTGGCCGTGTTCTCTGGAGTAGGAAGGATGACTTCTTTTAAGTCCTGCAGTAGCTCAATCTTGTGATCCAGTCTTTTTCTGCTTTCCAGAAGTTCCTGGATTTTTTCTTCTGTTGCTATTATGAAAAAGGGATAAAAAGCTTCTATTATTATACATAACTATTACTCATATAAATACATTACATATCGATTAACTCTGCAGAGGCTCCCGATGCTTCGTTTCACCTACAATAAAGCCTCTGTCTTTCTGCAGCCATGTCTGTAACCCACCGCTCCGCAGACCTGGTGTCTTCACAAAGAGCTGGACTCTGTGTCTGGTGAGAGCCTGGCTGGTGTGTCAGAGAAAGTGCAGAGCAGGAGTCACATACTCTGCCATCCATATGCTGAAATTTATAACAGAGCTAGTTTTGAGATTAAATTTAAAACATTTCAGCATATGTAAAAATTACTGGTTTAGTGACTAACCCCCTGTGTTAAGTAGCATATGAGCTTTAACAGTTCTGTTTTCAGAACCCATTTGTATGAGAACTGCTCCAACAATGACATATTTTAAATCTTTAAAGATACCATCTCTAAATTACATTCCTAAAGCAAATTTACAAACCTAATGGATTTTAGCCAATAACATTAAACCTAAAAAGAGATAGTTTGGACAACTGCATTCAACAGCTTGATCTCAAAACCACAATTCAATAGCATTTATTTTCCTGCTTCTGGCAAAATCATCTGACAGTATCCTGACAGGATGAACCCTTATTTGCAAATCCCTGCTTGACTGCATTTCTGCTTCCCTTTGCTGCTTCCATTTCTCTAATGTTAAAGATTATTGAAGTCAGTGAGAGCTCAGTAAGGAATCGTGACAGTATTCAGAAGCATTACCATAACCCTACAGTGTCAATTTCAAGTTTTAAATGAAGCAAATGAGTGTTGGTGACCTCTGAGCAGCAAGGCTGATCTGTGAACAACAGATGACTTTATCAGTGTGTGAGAATGTTGAGAGTTCAGATTTTAGTAAGAATTAAAAGACATTTTGTACAATCTGAACATATTTTTCCTCTTTTGGGGAGAAGATGTTGAAGGATGTCTCCAAAGTTGCAATGAGTGGAGAAATTCTCTCTCCAGATGTTTACGCTATGCCATTCAGAATGAGAATGCCTTAACTGATTTGAAAAAGAGAGCACTTTGGCCTTTGCCTCCCTGCTGCTTCTTCCTCTGTAGTCAGAAAGCACAGCACCTGCTGCCTGTGGGTGGATGTGGAAGGCAATGGACATGGACCTGTTTTTAAATACATTACCCAAAGTTGGGTGTGAGTGTTGAAAACAGGCAGTCAGAGCAATGCTGGTGCCTGCTGCCCATGGGAAATTCTGGTAGCATTCACTGGAGAGGGACCTGATGCCCCAGCCTAGCTCTGACTGAAGAGAAGGAGATGCCCCTTCCCTCTGCACTCAGGTGACACATACTTCAAGAAGTTGGACATATACAAGGGGAGCAGGGGAAAAAACCCTCTTAGAGTATCTGCGTATGAATTAACTATCAGAAATAAACAAAACAGCTCAGCTGGTTAGAGCATGGTGCTAATAACACCAAGGTTATGGGTTCAATCCCCATACGGGGCACTTACTTAAGAGCTGGACTCAGTGATCCTTGTGGGTTCCTTCCAACTCAGAACACTCTGTGATCCTGTGATGGTTCAGCATTTGCGAGAGCTACAGATGGTACACACACAGCTCAGACACACAGCTCAGTTTCTCTCCTGCCAAAAGGATGTGGCAGAAATAGAAGTAGCCCAGATAAAGATGTCAGTGATGGGATTGACTGGCCTACAGCAGTGCTTCCACAGGAAGGCAGGTAATAAGAGTGGGAACCTTCAACGTCAGAGGAAATGACGTGAAGGGAAAGAAAATGTATTTCTGTAAAATCAGGAATGGCCTGAGGGATGTGGACCTGGAATGACTGCTGCAAGTGCTCTGGGGCCCTCAGTAAAGGGACTGCACAAAAGTTTTAAAATTAAGTATCATGGCCTTTGCCTCCACAACCTTTGTCTGACTTGCAGAATTTGCTGCTACAAACCCCCTGAAAACAAATGCTGTCAAGGAACTCAAAAGCTCCTGGCCAGACTGATGACCAGCACAGAGGAGAGGGAAGCTGATGGAGGCATCCTGCCCAAGCAAGACGCACAACAGAACTGAAAGCAAAACTAAAAGTTGCTTTTCCTTGGGGAAGAGAAGAACCTCTAACCTAGAAATCTGAAGCTGCTGCTGAGGCAACAGCATATCCTGTGTGGAAGGTTTTACATGCAGTCGAGTTTGCAGTAAAGCTGCATGCTGCAAAAGCACTGTGGATCCCTGCATAGAAAGGGATTTTAAAAAGCCCTTTCAGCACTTACAGTTCAGAGTAGCCTTGCTGTCCTGGCACATAAGGCTTTAGAGCAGGTTTTGCATGATGATTTAGGAAGTGACAAAAGATAAAATGCAAAAAAGGATTGAAGTTAAAGCATAGGAGATGACCCAAAACCATCAGCTTGAGACACAGTATTTATACCAGTCCAACTTTATGTAGTCCTTGACTTAGTACGTCACCGCAGAGACTTGCTAGCTAGAGCTTATAAGAGATTATGACAACAGTAACAATAACCAAAAAAAAGAAGAAGAAAAAAAAAAGCAGCTGGTGATTTGCTTCCCTCTCTACAGCTTCACTTGCAATTAACATGGTTTTCATTCCTTTCTCACTGGTGCATTTTAAGAGCTCCTCTTAGATCAGTTTTGAAACCAACCTCATTACTGACCTTGAAATTAAAAGGTCTCAGAAAAGAAGACTGTGTGGTACAGGAAGAATTGAGCTGCTTGAGTTGTGGGGATTTGGAGAGGGGACAACTTGTACCCATGAGAATCACATGGTTGTGTGCAGGGAGGTGCCAACATCAAGAGATTTTCCTGTAAGCTGAGAAGAGGATGAAATAATTGATGTAGCAGTGAAAGAAACAAGTGTGATCCAAGGTTGTGTCACATGAGGAATTCTGAGCAGAGATGTTTTAACATCCTCAGATGAGGCACTGGTGGAACCTTGTGTCAGACAACTGCAACACCAGACACTCCAGCTGTTGAAAAAGAATTTAAATGCAAGAACAGGAGACTGAAGGGAGAAGCCTAGCTTTTTCAGTCAAGTGAAGGCGAAACAGCAAACATCATCTTCACATACCGAATCTCAACATTAGCTAATTAAAAACCCTTTTGACCAGAATAAATTAAAGCAAAAGTTAGAACAACTGCTGGAGAGGGAAATGGGAAGCATGAGACTTGCCTGTCTGAAAAATTCCTTCAGCCTTGTTGCTTCAAACAACTAAGAGTCCAAGCTCCAGAGTTTCCTTTCACACTGGTGCTCCCAAGCAACTGTTCCTGCCTTTGTTTGCATTTCACTTCGAGCATTCTCATCTTGTTTTTCAAAGCACAATTGCTCCCCAGTCCAGGTGAGTTCTGCTGGCCTTTGGCCATGTTTCAGTGGAAAGCATTACTCTGACCAGCACTTGTCAGGCAGCAGCAGAGCTGTAATGCTGGCAAGCTGCTGAAGGGAGGCTGTGGAGAAGGAACCCAAATAAGCCGCAAGAGAGGGGAGTTCCCCTGGCGCAGAGACCTTTTGGCTTTTTAAAGCTGTGGAACTGTGAGTTGCCCCCTCCTTCACGTCAGCCAGCCAAATCTGACATACTGTATTTCTAAAGATTCAGCTAGCCATGGCTTCTGTTCAACTGTTTATATAACATTGAGAAAAACAGCTCCTTGGAATTTTCATTTTAAATGATTGTTCTGTCAAAACTCTCATCAGAATAACTTCAACGCCAAACCCCAGACCAAGTGCTCCTCTGACAGCTTTTCTGCACATACCTGAATGAATATTTGTCAGTATATTTTCAAACAGTCCACAGTCAAACAGTGCCATCACTGTCTCTTCATACTCTGGGGAAAGAGATAATCCGATGTAATACTACTGAGTAAAGGTTACAGAGCCCTACATTAGAAGTACCACAAAGCAGTAATTTCTTATTTTCCATCATACTGACTGCTTGAGGTTTTAAGATGTCTTCCTTCTCATATAATCTATATTGAGAAAGAATTGACAACTTATTCCTTCTTTCTTTTTAGTTTCATACACAAAATTATTCCCTTTTTGGGTCTGCATTGCATGAACAGTCCTTTTAAAGAAGAGCAATATACTTAAGTCATATTTCACTTCATTGTGCCCGGTCTGTGTGATGGCAGAGACTGTACCAACTCCTCCTGACAGATCACGTGTGGGACTGAGCTATCCCTGTTCACTGTTAAGAAACATCCAAGAATTACACCTCAATTTCACATCTGAGGCTTCTCCTGAAGCAAAATACAAAACTCTCACAGAGTTCAACTGGCCATTAACACAAAAGCTGCTCATGAAGGAAGACTTACCCAGGTGGGACATTTCACTTTCCATGCATGTGCTTCAATTACTTTGCATAAAATAGCATTCTTTACTCCTAACTTTGTAAAACTGGGAGGACAATTGGAGAGGAAGGTTCGAAATTTTCTTTAACTGTATTGTGGGCAAAGCAACATTACACTTGAATTATTTAAGAACAAAGTACTTCATACAAGCTGATAAACTCATGAAAACCCCAAACAGATAATAAGAGCTGACAGTACAGTTGTAACAAATCATTCAATGCCTTAAAATGTACATACTTAGGGATTTTCACTCAGAAGAGAGTGCTAATATTAACAGACGGCTGGTCCCTCTGTGAAGCTGCAAGAGCAACACAGACATATGACTTAAATCTGGTTCTCTTCAGGACCTCTCTGTTCTCCAGTGCCTGGGAGAAGAGGCTGGACTGAACCTCCCTATGCTTATGCCAACACATAAAAGGTGGCTTCCAAATTTCAAGTCAGAAAGCATCTCACTAGAGATGCTGAGTTGGCAGCTCTTACATAATTTTGAGAAAGAAGTTCCTTGGAACTTTCATTGTAAGCGGTCATTCAAAAGGGAACATCATTCTCAACCTCCTGCACAGCAGCAAAAATAAGGGCTGAGTTATTTAGCACCACAGTATCCTCAGGAAGGCAGCCCAGGGCCAAGTGCCCATGATTCAGATCTGCATCTCTGCCCTGACAGCAGAGTCTCCACCATGGGTCCCCCAGAAACATACCTGTTTCTGAAGTGTTGTCATCCATCAGTTTTTCCTGAGCCAGGTGAAGTGTGTCCAGCATTTCTTCAAATATGTCATCCAGAAGCCCAGCTTGTTTGCACTTCTTAACAAAGTCTATTCGAACTGTTAAAACACAAAAGCATTCTCATACAGAAGTGATCTGTAAAGTGGGCTTTGCTCCCTCTCTTCAGAAACTAAAACTTTGGCCAAAATCCCTTCCACCAGTAACAAATACTTTTGCAAATCTCTGGCTCCTCCAGCCACCCACACAACCCTTTTCAGTGGGAACAAAAAAGTAGCCAGGCAAATGTAAGCACTGTGCTGGGTGTAAAATTCCCTAAGCTCTAGATTTGGCTTCGTTCATCAAAAGCAAACAGCTCCACAACTCTAAATGTGCCATTCCTAAAGCTCATTATAGGCCCTAGTGATTTGTCTTGCTTGTGTTTCCACCAATCCTTAGGACCACACCATGGTCTGAGCAGGCTGAAGCACAGAAAACAGTGCAATAAATAAATAAATCCCTATTAGATTTGGTAAAAAGTGGGGCTACTTTTACTGCAAGTGATCCAGGCAACTAAACTTTTTTATTACAGCCCATTTTATATACGTACTTTGTCAGATTTGGATTGATAAGAGAAATAACAATTTTTTCTTTATCTCAGAGCAGCAGGTCAGTGACAAGTTTTACTAATGTCAATCCAATTGGCTGTTCAAAAGCAAAGAGCCATTGGACACTTCACAAAAGTCTGCCAGTCTCCATTGAAAGCAATGTTACATTTTACTGGAGACATTTGTGAGGAAAGAAATACCATCTGACTTACACAAGGTGCTCCACAAGTATTTCAGGATTCTTTATAGGTTTCCTGTTCTTTACAGTAGTAGTGAAATTCAGAAAAAAACACTAGGCAGCCACTAGCAATACCATGCCCATACACTAAGCATATCCATAGTGAGGTGAATAATCACCACTAGCATCTTCCAAACTTCCAAGTGCCAGCAGAATCCCAAAAAGCAACTGCAGCAGGAGCTTCAGGGTAATATGAAAACTCCAGCACTGAAGGATAGGTCCTGTGATCCATCTCACTATTGTAATATTTATGCAGTAAAACACTATATTGTGTTAAGCACCCTGTGTACAGCCAGGCTTCCAAAGGTAAGGTGTGCTGCCCCCTCCTCAGAGCACCTCCTCTGTTAATCCTTAACCATTTCCAGGGTTCCCATTTTAAGTTTAACTGTACTGATATGGAGGAGGGGCATCAGGCAGAGGCACCCCTGTCAGCAGGAGACAGAGCTGAATGCAGCAGCCAGCCAGAGTGGGGGCATTCCCATCTGAATCACCAGCTCGTATCACACAGCAAGACTCACTCAGCCAAACCACAGGCATTTATTTGCTGCATAGTTATTAAAACCTGCACATTCTGCAAATCAGACTTCTGCTGCCACACCAGAGCACAGAGAGCCACTCATCTCAGGAGAATCATAAAGCTACATTTGCAGCACAGCATTTGCTACCAGCCATCTCCAAGCTCTGCACTTCAACATAACAGATCACAGTACCTCCTAGTTGCTCCATAAAATTGTTACTAAATGTCCAAAATATCAGAATAAGGCTCCTTAACACTGAAGTTGTGTTAAAGAGGGCATCCTTTCTTCAGGCCTGAGGTCCAGCAGGGGATACTCCTAACCTTATGTAGACACCCGATTCTATCTAAGTGTGTTGCTTATACACACTCCCTACATACACATTACAATTTATCCATTATCATAAATCCCACCCCAAGCTCCCAGAGATTCAGTCCTTTGTTCCATCTATCTCTGCATTCTTGAGCCACATGTCTTTTCTTCCCACTGTCCTTGCTGAAGGAGCAGTGTTTGCATGCCTGTTTCTCTGCTAAAAGTTTCACAGGCACAGTAAAAACTGAATTAACCGTTCTGATATCAAAGTGAGTCTCACCTTTATGCCTGTTGTTTTTTCTTTTTAGTATTCGTAAATGGTTTTCTTCTGCTGTCTCTTCTGTACTCTGTAAGAAAAGCAAAACAACGTATTTTTACATCATGTTGACATTTACTGCCATTCTCATTATCATACTTCTGTCTTGTCAGAATGATAAAAGCAATCCACATTTCTGTGAATACAGTCAGCTTCTCTGCATGGTTAACAATATTCCTCTCCAGACATTCCATTTTGAAAATGGAAGCAAAAACTGCTTCAAAGCAAAACACTTTAAGAAAAACACGACACCTGGGATACCACCTTCCTTAATCACTGCATTTGCAAATAGCAGAGAATTTAAAAAATGCCCACTGTGAACTTCCAGGGCAAATGATGTTTAGCTCCCTAGACCTGATGTAATACTAGAAAGCATTTGGGAGTAAAGGAGGGTGGGTATTTTTATTTTCTTTTGGGCAGGATGCAGCCGTTCCCTCCTCTTCCATGTCATACCAGAGCACTTCAAATAATTCTGAAGCTCTGTCACAGAACTCCACCAGTGTGAAAATGCATTGCTTACACAATGGTAAACAACTGATACCACAGTGATAAATCCTGGAGCCTCTCAGCTTCTTTATTTATACTGTTTGTATTGATTTCTGAGATTGCTGCCATGGGAGAGCAGCAGAAACAGAACAATTCTGGATAACTGCTCAAATGAATCTCAGTTACAATACCAGGACTACACTTGTATTCACAGCTGAGAAATTCTGGGAGAGAAATACCCTCCCTTTATGGCAGTACTACATAAAACCTGCAAAGATCATTCACATCCACTCACATGACCTCCCTTTAATCTCAAAACCTGGGAAAGGTACAGGGGGAGAATGACCTCCCTGGTCCTGCTGGCCACACTGTTCGTGACACAGGCCAGGATGCCCTTGGCCTTCTTGGCCACCTGGGCACACTGCTGGCTCATGTTCAGTTGGCTGTCAACCAGTACCCCCAGGCCCCTTTCTGCCTGGGTGCTCTCCAGCCACACTGTCCCCAGCCGATAATGCTGCAGGCGGTTTTTGTGGCCAAAATGCAGGACTTGGCACTTGGACTTATTAAACTTCATCTTACTGGACTCTGCCCATCCATCCAAACATTCCAGGTCTCTTTGCAGAGCCTTCCTACCTTCCAACAGATCGACACACGCTCCCAGCTTAGTGTCGTCTGCAAATTTACTAATCAAGGACTCAACACCTTCATCCATGTCATCATTGAAAATATTAAACAGAACTGGCCCCAGCACAGACCCCTGAGGGACACCACTGGTCACTGGCCGCCAGCTGGATGCAGCACCGTTCACCACCACTCTCTGGGCCCAGCCATTCAGCCAGTTCTTAACCCAGCAAAGAGTGCTCCTGTCCAAACCATGGGCTGCCAGCTTTTCCAGGAGTCGTGTCAAGCCCTAAGCAAACCTGGGGGTGTAATGCTTCCAAAGAAAAGGACCCCCAGAGGCATGCTCTTTCTGTTCATGCCAAGATCACAGCCACCGAGCCAGCCTGGTTTGGAGGTTCCTACTGCATTTGTGCAGTGTTATTTGAGGGCAGTGCTGGCTCTGCCTTGAAGCAGCTCCAAGAGCAAATAGGTTTGGTTTGACTGAATGGCAAGATCCCAACAAGGCAGCTGTAAAGGACAAGTAAACTGCTTCTGTAAGAAGGGCTCTTTCTGAACATTGTCAGAATACTTTGATAAGTAACTCCTTTGCTGTAGCAGGTGTGGGTCCCCTATTTTAGAACTACTGAAATTCAGAATTACCGTTTCTTCTGTGATGGTGGGAGATGTCAATGTACGTCTTCTTTTCTTATTAGCTCCATCTAGGAATCAAGAAAGAACAAAGTAACAAAAGTGACATCCTCAGACTGACCATCACACATCATTCAAGTTCCTTCTTTTCCCAAAACGCTACAGAAGTGAAACACTTTGGGTGGCAAGGCAGAAGTATGTTTCAGCTTCCCCAAATACCTGGCATTTCAGCAGAATTCACATTGTTTCCATTTAAGAAAATTACAAGCATGAACCAACCATTAGGAAAAAGTGCAAATCATTATAGCATTAGGCTATCACTTAGCCTTTTAAACTCAGTAGATTTTTAGTTGTGGCAGAGTGAACTTATTCCTCCTGGCAGCAGCACTAACTCTAGGTGGTAAAAAACTGTTTGGTTTCTTTTCCAAACAATTCTTACTTATGTTAATACACCCTCAAAACTACGACTACATAAAGAATTATTTAGGTGTCTCAAAGACATACAAATGGCATTAAGTTTTTCATCAATATACGGACCCTCCCAGAAAACCTCCAGAAGCCATTTGACTTGTCAGTTTAATATTATTTATGCTAAAACGTGTTTGCAGAGATGTGGTAAGAGATCTCTGAAAAATTATCTGCTTTCCCTGCGTCCTTTCCATCAGCATGCACCAGACTCTTGCCAGCATCATAACTGGCAGCTTTTGGAAATAGCTACAGCATCACAAGCAGAGGATAGCTCTGGCAAGGAAGACATGGCAGGAGCAGAGAAAGGCAGAGAAGAGTTCAACCACCCACCAAAACCAGAATGTTTAAAGTACAGTGGGGTTATATGACCCCGTCCCTGTTTAATTCCAGAACCTTTGGGCAGCACTTAGTAAAGCCTTTCCTCTTAGAAATCATCCTATCAAGAGGAATGAGGAGCCACTGTTGTACAAGGAGGCTGTAGAAACAAGTTTGGGCTTTGGGCACTGCTGCCATGCATTTGCATTTTTCATGGCCTGAAAGAAAATTGGTCTCTCACTTCATCCAAAATAAACCTGTAAGGCCTAATTTGGGGAAGTCTGGGAGACACTGCTGTAGGTACAAAGTGTTCCTTGCTGTCCAGCATGGTATTTTTGACATAAAATGGGATTTTCTGAGCTCTCCCTGATGTCTGCTGTAAGGATGCCTTATAGAAGAGGAACACAGTCTGAAGAGCAGCCCAACTCCTCCTCCCCTGCAGAGTGTTGGCTGCTCTCCTGTGTTTGTCAGCCTTTACTCTGTCCACATCCAACTTTTCCAGTTAAACAGAAGTCGGAGCCTGTTTACAAGTCTAAGTTGTCCAATCAATTTCAGCACAAGAATATTGTATGAAGCAAGAATAAGGGGATCTTCCTTGACCCCATTTTCTCCAAACTACTGGGGAAAATGGGCCTGGAGAGGCAGCTACTGTTGTCACACAACCCAGCACTGGCTCAGCCTGCCCCAGAGGAACAACTATGTCACTTCATCCGAGTTGGATGCTGAAAGTCAAACTACTATGTAGCCACAGCACTTCCATCCCAGCCTGTCTCCGTCCAGACCGTGTGCAGAGCTGCAGACACCTGCGGTGTCCCCTGCCTGCCCAGGTGGCCCAGGAGTGGGGCAGGCAGAGCACCTGCCACCTCAGCCTCCTCACCAGCTGATAGCCCTGGCTATTCTGAGTGCCATGTGTGCATCCAATAGCTGCTATGAAGCAAGACATGGGGCCTGGGGAACCACGTGTCTTTTACTCAACTCTCCCACTTGCTCCTCACTTCCCAAGGTACAGCTACTCTCAGGAGGTGAGAGAAGCTCATTCTGGAGGCAGGGTAGACACTGCCAGCAGAATCCATTTACCCCTCATAAACAGTAGGTCTCTAAATTAAGTGCCTCTGGAAGAACTCCTCTAGGAGAAAACTCTCTTCTCAGGGAATATTGTTTATGCAGCATTTGAAGACACAAAAACCATCTAGTACCTAAAGAGAGCTACAAGAAAGCCAGAAAATGACTTTGTACCAGAGCATGTAGTGACAGGACAAAGGGAGATGGCTTTAGACTGAAAGACAGCAGACTTAGGTTAAATATTAAGAATTTCGTTACTGTGAGGGTGGTGATGCTCAAGAACAGTTTGTCCAGAGAAGTTATGGATGCCCTGTCTCTGGAAATGTTCACGGCCAGGTTGGATGGGGCTTTGAGAACCTGGTCTAGTGGAAGGTGTGCCTGCCCAAGGCAAGGAGGCTGGAACTAGATAATCTTCAAAGTTCCTTCCAACTCAAACCATTCTGTGACTCAATCTCATAAGACTTAAGCCCTCCTTTTGAACATGATGGCCTAGAGGGCTGGACCTAATGCCTAAATATTGTCTGGTACTGGAAACAAAGCAATCCTAGGCCTGTCCAGTACTTGAGCAGGAGACCAGCTGGGACCCTGGGCAGACCCAACAGACACTGACAACCATTAGACCACAGAATCAAATTAATTTTGAAAAGGGAAGAAAGGTCAGGACTCAGAACTATGGGTAAGTAAAAAGCAAAGCTACTAAGTAAACTAAGAAGATGCATTTGGTTAGTGAACCACAGCAATATCAGATATTAAAGAGACCGTACATCTGGCAAAAAGCCCCAGTGCTCATGACTAAAAGCTTAAATGATAATCCCCTAACCCATCCCTTAAGTGTCATCAGGGTGGAGCAAGACTTCTATCAAGATTAGCCAAAATTGCTAGACTTCAGTGGGAGCGCACCACTGTCAGCACAAGTGCTCACAGTTCAATTGAGCTTAACTTCAAAGAGAAGACCAGTCTAGGACCCACGTCACTGTGAGCAGTTGTATGCATTAGGCTGCAAAGTCCAGTTTTGCTTGGTTAATTCAGTGAAATTCCCAAATACCTCTGAATCAGGAAGGATCAAGACTGTCAAATGAAGCTGCATTTCTGTAGCACAGGAAGCAATCCTTAAACAGGGGTTATATAACCCTTCTGTTACACTTAAAAAGCTCTTTGGGATCCTTCAGAATGAAAGGCCCTGTTTTAAAAAATACTGCAGTGAATACAGAAGACGAAAATGTGAATGTCTGCATAACTACAGATAAAATCCCAAGGTGACCTCTACTGTAACAGCCCTCTCCTTGCTCATCTAGTGCAAACTTGTGTGCAGCTCTCCTGTCTCAGGATTTTACAAGCTGCTTGGGCCTACTTGCCCAATGAAGAGTAAGAATGATTCCATGAAGGCTTGAGTCCATGGTGGTTTAAATCAGTTTTCAGGGAGATTCAAGGAGGATTAAATTTTAACTTTTCCTACTTCAAAAAACCTTCTTGATTTTTGGGCATATATCTGGATCTTAACCAAACCACTCCTGCAAGATTAGAAATCCACCACTCAATGTGAAGGTGGTAATACTTATCTTGTTCATATGAATTACTGACTGTAGGATACAAACTCTTAAAACAAATGAAATCAATTAAGTCATTAAAGAAACTCACCATAGTGATTGGTCCTATTCCCTGGGTCATGTTTTGGGCAGAACACTCTAAAATTTAAGTTCAATTTCAAAAAAAAGAGAAAAAATATTAATGAATATGCAAACAGAGTAATGTTGGCCGATTTTAACAGATTTTTTTCCCCTCTTTTCACTGAACATAAACTGAAAGACACTCAAAAAAAATCAGGATTTTTGTTCGGCATAACCCACCCTGGAAACCACCTGCTTTAAAGTCCCATGCACACACAACCTTGTATCTGTACTTTTAGAGCCTCAATGAACTTTCAGCACTGAAGATCCAAATGATCAGTTCTATCAGCCCACCCTGTCTGGGCCTGCCCACTGTTCAGACCCTGAGTCAGGCACATTTCACGTGGTGTGGCAATCACTGTGTCAGACACACTGAAACGAGATTAACGCTCCCAAGGTGAAATGCCACAGTAAATGACACTGCTCCACCACAGCCACTGTGGCTCTGCCTCTCGGCCCTGCCCCACGCAGGCCAGGAGCCTCCTCAGACACATCTGCTCGGTGTCACCTTCCATCTGTCAGCCCTGCAGGACACGCTGGCAGCGCCACACGGCACCACCACGCACAGCACCAGGCACTCACTCGCCTGGAGATCTTTGTCCCCCTCCTTCCCGCTGCCCTGTGCTCACGGGATGGCCCCAAAATCCTGAGCAAGTAGGGTAACCCTGGGTGAGATCCAGTAGCTTAAAACCACTCAGTCCATTCATTACTTAAAGACTTCAGTAATATGTGAGACGGGAATATTTTCACTGGTTCTAGGACAGCAGTGTGAATTCCTTGGAAGGGGCAAAATGCAACACATTTATCTAAAAATATTCCTTATCTTTCAGATACAGTAATGTGCAGAGAACACGAACCAGCTTTTACAATATGCCTTTCTTACAGAAGGATCCCAAATCACTTTTCAAGCAAAACTGCCTTGTCAGGAGCACAGCTTAGTTCATCCCTTCCTTACAAATCTATTTGTCAAGACTCCTGCAATTTTAAAAGGGAACTGCATTTACTAGGGCATTTTATAATTATTGTCATTCTTTTATTTTAACAAAAATAGAAGCACTACCCTTAAAAATGCAGACTGTTTCTTTGATTAGCCAACTTTTTTTGCATGAAATGCATCTTGATGCACAAAAAAATCAGATTTAGGTATGCCTAACAATGCAATCAGAAAGCTATGTCATGGAGACACCTTATTTACATCCCTGAATTTCTACTACTGCCCTTTAAAGAATGTTTTTTGTTCTTCCCCTCCCTTTAATTCTACTATTTCACAGTTAAAAACAACTCATCCTAAGCACAAGAACATCTTACAAAGAACAGACAATATATTTTACTACTCAGGCCACTTTATTTAGAAGCACTTCCCTACTATCATTTTTGCAAGACAGCAGTGCAAATTGCACTTATTTCTCCACCTCTGCTCTTACTGGCCACTTCCACAGCACCGTATGCTTTCTCTTTTTATTCTGCTCCTTTTGTTTTGATGATCACTACTCATCATCACAACGATGGCAACTGAGAATTTAAAAACACCAGCTCAACCTCTCTCGAAGGAATTCTCTCTTTTCATTATGTTGTATTTCACCATGAAAGTGTGCAAGGGCAATCCATATCCACCGTTTTTCAAGTTTACTCTTCAATTTCAGCTAGCTACAATTTTTGTGCTTTATTTATGCCACTGACATTGTGCAAAAACCTTTAGGTTCAAATCCTTAAAAGCTGTCCTACTATCTTTCTCTGATCCAGTCCTTTCCCAGCTCTTCAATACAGGTTGCTGTAGCCTAGTTTCCTAGGCTATGACTGTCACACAAGGCATTTTTAAAGGTCCCTCTTCCAAACCTCCAGGGTCACCAGCTCCAAAAAAAACACCAAAGCAAACTGTATATGCACTTTTTTACCAGTTTGTATCTAGACAGCTATCAATCCTACTTGTTTTTCAACATCCTAAGTTCACTCTTTTTGAGCCTGAGTTATCCTTTCTAAAGCTGTAAAATGAAAGCCATTTATTCTGCGATCATAAAAAGTTTCCATCATCCCAGCTACACTCTCCCATGAGCTTTGCAGATTCACACAGATTTTACAAGCATCAACTAAACATCCCACCCTCCCCACACAGCTGGGCTTACAGCCTTGCACAGATGCATTCAATTTAGATGGACAGCGCTGTGAACTAGCCAGAAGTGCAAGTGTCTTGACACAAAAGGACCCATTTTCCACTGCAACTAAGCACTGCACTAGTCCACCCCTTTCCAAAACAAGTAGTGATTAGATGATCCCCAAATTCATCTAAGACTAACATGACCTGTGATCTCTCTGGCCTTGCACAGAAATGAGCATTACGGCTATCGTGCACCTCAGACTTTACTATAACTTCAGCATTTCAAAAGGTCCCCGAAGGCCCAGTTTTTCAATGCCTTCATGTGCATCCTCCAAACAATTTGTTCCCTCTGTCAACGGCAATGCAGGCAGCCCAAGGGCAGTGGACACCAGGACTAGCATAATCAGGACAGAAAATTTACTTAGAATCCATTTAATTTTGTTAATGCTAGCAACATACTTGAAATACAAGGTCTTTGGTGGGAATCAAAGTTCTTTGCCAGCACAGGAAGGAAAAATTACCCAAATTTGCCTAATGTGAGCAGACCTAGAAGTGCTATGACCTGCTCTGTGCTCAGACCACGTTTATTGGAGCTTCTGAAACAACAAAAAATTAAGAATTTGAGTGGCATTAATAGAAGTCTTGATCCTTGAAGATTAGCTAGAGAGTCACTAAGGACTGACTGTCTCAGTTTTGGCTTAGTGATTTTCCAGGTATGTTACAGGCTCAAACACTAAACAGATTCCCTCCCACTGCAGTGAAGTTTTCCTGTGAAATGAAAACATTTCTCCCAGAGTTTGTAAACTGAGGATGAAGCATCACTTTAAGCAAGAACTTATTTCCTTTCCTGAAAACCCTTTGAACCCCACCCAACAAAGTCCCTCTAGCTGACACCCCCTGATGCTGGCAGTGACAGTCAGAGGACGCTCGGTGAGGTACCGGTAGACACCGTTGACCTGGTCAGTCTCCACAGCCGCGTCGTCGCAGAGCGCGCAGAAGAAGTGGTAGCTCCGGCGGCACGTGCGCTCCTCGCAGCCCACCGTGGCCCCCTTCTTGCGGCAGAAGTTGCACACCTACAACAGGAGGGGGTTCACCGGCTAAATGTCACAGGCAGCTACTCCAAATCCTGCCAGACAGGGCAAATGCCATCCTCTGTGGGAAAATCCAGTATTCCATTGCAAGTCACCTCTGTGTAATTCATCAGGCAAGTTCACTCCTGCAAACTCCTACCCTGGTCATTATTTCAGCTACCTTTTTGTTATCTTCCCTCTATTTCATACTGATAAATTTGTAAAGTGAGGCAAAGAGCTGTGTGACGGCACTGAGCAACTTTCCCAAGTTATTTCAACACTAATTGGTATTAATGTTTGTATTTATGTTTTCTAGGCTAACTTCATAGTAAAAAGAGTTCCACCCAGAATGTAGGAGAGGAGGGCAGCTGAAGACAAAGGCAATTAAAAAAACCTCTTATATAAATAATCTTATTTCTGCTAAACTCAGAAGGTGTTTCCCTTTACAACTGTGGATTGCATTCTTTTGTTTCAGGCACTGGCTTAGCTCTTTAGCAAAGTCTCAGGAAACTTTGACTGAGGACATAAAGGCCAGAAAACACCCCACCCACATTTTAATACAGAATGAACTAAATTTCACCAAACCAAATATCAAATCAATGACTCTAACACTAAACCTGTAATTTCCCTAATCTTACTAGATCAGAAGGACCAGCTACTTTAATGCGTTTTTTTAAAGCACTGAACAGGCCATACAACCTTCAGTACTATGAGACAGGACTAGACACAGATTCAGAAACATTTCCTTACCAGCCGCTTTCCTCTCCTGAGCTCTTTTAACACTGACGCCACATCAAACCTTATTCCCAGATTTTCTGGGTTATGATCTTCAGATTCCACAAATCCTGAGGAAAATAACTAAAGGCAAAAGAGACAATTTTAAGAAATAAGAATGACTCAGTCACCAGTGCAGAAAAGAGACAAGGAATACATCTTTTCTTCTTGCACTTGCCCTACCTAAGGAGGTTGATTTTTCTCTGTTTTTAACTTCACCTACACTGAACAAGGAGCTGTGCTTAAACATTTCTGCAATCAGAAGAAGTTTCTCCTTCCACATAAGAGATTCCACATAACCTGAAGGCGAAGTAAGAAAAGATGATAAGGTGAGAAAGTTAACTTATTAAAAACATGAACAAAGAAAATCTGAAATTACAGGCTGCCTAGAGTAAGGATGAGAAGCTCTTCTCAAGACCTCCATTCTTTGGACATCTTGTTATGTGCTCAGTTGTTCAGACCTACAGTTGGCTGCAACATTTCTCTGTAATAAGATTCCCATACAGCCCAAAGCTGACAATGGTTGACTGCAGAAGAAAAACAGAAACATCGTACATATCCTGGAAGAAACCCACTAAAAATGTACACATGCACACTCAGGCCACTTTAATTCCCATAGAACTGCTGAGCCATGACAGTGAGTGAGGAAGGGGAAGTTCTTGGCAATTATTTCCTAAGCACTTCATGTAGCTATTTCCAAACAAAAGGGAGCTACCCTTTTATCAACTGGCAGGCACAGTCTATCTGCTCAGAAGGTGATAGCTGACTGCAAAAAAACCTAAACAGTGCAAAGAAGCCTAAGGCAGAGAAATGAGTAAAGCTGCTGGGAGAAGAAAGGAGAAAGAAGAAAAGAAAAATAGAGAGAGAAAAAAGTTTTAACATTGGAGAAACATTAAAGCCATAATAAAACCTGTTTCAAACAAAACATTCAAGTAATGCTGTAAAAGAGGTATCAAATATTTGTGAAACATTCTGATAAAAAAATAACCAATCAAAAAAGGTATCAAAAAAGTAAAGATATAGACACAACAATTGTGACAATAAAAAGGCTGGGACAGTGACAGCCAGAAAGCTGTTCTAGCAACAATCTCCTGCACTAAATGGCCTTCAGCTATGTTCTCCCTCTGCTGAAGGGGGAATACAGCAGCTGCAATTGATTCTGCACACCAAGAAACAGCTCCACCAAGATTCCAGAATAAAGGGGAGGCAAGAAGAGTAGAAAGCTCGCAACAAGTTTAGATATTTTTATATAATCAACAGATTTTTATGCAGATATTTTTTTATAATCAACTTCTGATATTTTTATTCCTTATTTTAAATAAGGAACAGACTGGAAAGTTTTTTAACCATCATGTATCAAGTGATATGGATATTTTCCTACAAAGGTTTAAGTACATAACTTTCTGTGGTCTGAGGATCCTCAAGAAGACCTATTCCTGTTGCTAGACCATATGTGGTCTTTGTGGTGTTTTCGTGTGTCTGGGACCACTGATAAGCAATAGATACACATGAAAACACCACAAAGCAAGTGTTCCAGCTGTGCAGGCATGTCCTCTCCCACTCCAAAATACTGGCAAAGCCCTGTTGCTTTTCAGTCTAATATAAACTTGCTGGTTTGAGTAATCAGCCTTTCAATCCAGACATCATTGCAAAATTGAGAACAGACAAGCAGTGCAAACTTCCCCCTTAACCCTTCTTCTCCACTTCTCTTTGGTACTGACCAGTTAAAGGCACTCACCAGACAATCCTGATGAGCTGCAATATCTCTCTCTGTGGCGATATACATCACAGAGCCAGCCTCCCCTTCTGAACAAAATGCACATGTTCTTCTCACCATCTTCGCCATTATCCAGAAAGCACTTAGAGCAGGAAAACTGGGACAAAACACAAAGCAATTGACAACTTCCATAGGCCAAGCAGGACAGAGGAAAGCAGAGCCTGCCAACACCTGCCCTCTAACTGCTCCTTCACATACATCCCTTGACCCTCGGTGCTTTGCTCCTCCAGTAACAACTACCAATAGAACAGGCAAAGCCCACTCTTGGCACAGCAGTGGGATGGAAACCAGACCTCAGCAGCTTGAGCAATTAAAGCCAGGAGAAAGAGTGGTTTACCTCCTCTTGGAAAGTCACAAGGGGTAATACAAGAGTTTTCAAGCTTGCTTGGCAATATCTGCTCCAAAAACAGATCCAAGAGCAACCCAGCAAGTCATGCCCTAAGGTGTGAAAATCGTTTTATTTGGAGAAGGGCAGTCACTCATAGTAGTGTTTGCTTAACCTACTGCTGCCACATGTGGGTCTGTGAGTGAACAAAGGACAGAAAAACAGCTGCCCCCAAACTTTGTCAGTGCCTTCCAGGAGTTCACAGAAAACAAGGAAGAAACACTAATTTCTAACTGTAAGAAGGATGTAGCAAAGTAGTGTGGAGAGGTCTGCGAGCAAATTGGGGCACAAGAAAAAAACCATAAATGAGAGATTCAAATATTCTCTGTCAACAAGGTGAAGCACTAACAAGAGTGACAGAATTTTCCCTGAGCCCTGGGAATTGCCCCAGAGACACCTGTTATCTTTTTCTGGCCATATCCACTCAAGTCTTAATTATTCTTCTTCACAGAGTCTTTCTTCTCCTCCAGCAGCTGCAAAATTTTGAGGCCAGCTACTTATTTCACAAAAGCAGTCTAAGTGTTTCTGGACAAGCCTTTACGTACATCCCCCACCAGCAGGTTAGAGCATTACCCCACAACATTTGTAGCAGAAGTTTTACTTTGTCTGTGTTTTTTGTGCAAGTCCACTGCAGGAATCTTCAACAAATTCCCACTCCTACAAGGTGTGATACTCCAAACTATCCTCGGCTGGAGACGTCACCTCTGACACCACAAACTCCTGTATGACAAGGGGGAAGAAAAATCTCCTTTTACTTTCAAGAAATAGGAAGACCTGAAGTTAAGTTATTCTAGTGAGAGGTAGTAAGGCCCAAGTACAAAACAGGCAGGAAATCTCACAGTCCAGCAAATCTTGCAACCTTTTTCTGGCTTTCAACAGACAAACTATCTTCATTAGTTCCCATCTCCCTTGCATAAAACAGACTGGGTAGTCCCAAGTGAAAACACCACCAGAATAGAAGAGGATTTTTTATGTTTTCTCCCCTCTGGGTCACACTACTGATAATTTACTTATAATCACAAGTCACTTTGCCTTTGCACACAGCTGGAATTTTTTTCCCCTCTGTCCTTCTGTCTTGTAAGCAAGGTAGGGTAGAAACTGAATTCTGATACCCATCTAAACACTGACCATCATATCAGTTTCAGAACCTGAGCAATAAATAAATACAATAGAAACAAACAGAAACACAAAGACATATTAGAACTAGAACAGAAAAGAAAGAAATTAAACAGTAAAACGAGCTAGAGTTTGAATGGTCTAGAATACAGAAGAAGCTCTCTGCAGCAAACCAATACCTGGAATTGATGCAGATACATAGACCCTGCTCAGACCCAGTCAGAGGATCCAGCTTTAGGAATTTTGTAAGGAAAGGGTTAAAGGTGGAGTCTACAGTCCCTGGTATTCTTACAGGCTCTGGAGAAATCCTGGTGCTGATGGAGAACAGAAGACACTCGGTCAAGGTCAGCCTTGGGGTTACTCCAGCACCTTTGCAGGAATCCTGAAGCAGTGAAAGTACAGCTCTTGGCCATTACTCTGTGCAGAAGCAGCCAGCCTGCACCTACTATGTCATTTATTCCCATATCCTGTCCCCCTGTGGTGGGCTGGCCCTGGCTGGATGCCAGGCACTCCCCCAAGGCCACTCTATCACTCTCCTTCACAACTGGATGGGGAGAGAAAATATAATAAAGGGCTCATGGGTTAAGATAAGGACCAGGAGAGATCCCTCACCAAATACCGTCACAGGCAAAGCAGACTCAGCTTGGGGAAAATTAACTGAATTTATTACTAACAAAGTCAGAGCAGTATAATGAGAAGTAAAATAAATTTTAAAACCACCTTGCCCTCACCCCTCCCTTCTTTCCAAACTCTACCTCCTACCCCCAAGAGGCACAGGGAGATGGGGAATGGGGGTTATGGTCCATCCATTACTCATGGTTCCTGCCATGCTCAAGGAGGAGAGTCCTTCCCCTGCTCCAGTGTGAAGTCCACTAACTTCTCCTCTGTGAGTCCATCCCATGAAGAAAAGCTCTCCATGAACTGCTCCAACATAGGTGACTCTCCCAATGGGTGCAGTCATTCAGGCACAGCCTGCTCCAATGGAGGTCCCTCTAAGGGTCACAAGTCCTACCAGGAAACCTCCTCCAGCGTGGGCTCCTCTCTCCATGGATCTGCAGGTCCCTGCCAGGATCCTGTTCTAGCATGGGCCTCCCACAGGGTCACAGCCTCCTCTCAGGCATCCACCTCCTCCACAGGCTGCAGATGGATCTCTGCATCCCTGTGGCCCTCCATGGGCTGCAGGGGCACAGCTGCCCCACCATGGGCTGCACCAGGGGCTGCAGGGGAATCCCAGCTCTGGCACCTGGAACACCTCCTTCCCCTCCTTCTCCACTGACCTCGGTGTCTGCAGAGTTGCTATTCTCACATATTCCCACTCCACTCCTGTCTGCGCACAATTATATCTGCCCAATAATTTTTTTTCTTTCCTTCTTAAATGTGTTATCACAGAGGCATTATTTTCATTCCTGGTTGGCCCAGCCTTGGCCAGCAGAGGGTCAGTCCTGGAGCTGGCTGGCATTGGCTCTGCCAGACATGGGGGAAACTTCTGGCAGCTTCTCACAGAAGCCACCCCTGTAGACCCCCACCACCCAAACCTGGCCATGCAAACCCAACACACCCCCACAGGAGCCCGTGCTCTTCCCAAGCTTTCTGCTACAGAGTACTACCAGGAAGAGCATATGGAGCTAAACGGGGCAGTGGATCTGGCTGGCTGCTCCTACGCAAAAAGGGAGAGGCTAAGGGCAGGTTTCCAGTTTCACAGTTTAATTAATAATTTCATCCGAACAATGCCTCGCTTTTGCAGGGCTTAAGACTGCCATTCAGGGATTCCAGTGGACATCCTTGGATCTATCTGAAAAGGCAAGAAATCCTTGCTCCTTACCCCACTTTTTCAGTAGTACTCATGACAGCATCGCTCTGTTACTATTTCTTCTGCTGTCTCTTTTTCAAGTCGAGAAATATGGAACTGTTTAGCTCTTCTTTGTACAGAAGCTGGTCTGCGGTTTTTTTCACCTCTGTCACTTCTCTACTCCTCCAGCTACACTCGAAGAGGAACAAACCACTTCCAAAAGGTTGGGCTACCATTTACACTATAAAGTCACAATGTCACCCTGTATTTTTATTCTTTCCTTAATAATTCTGACTATTCCAACCACATTTTAGCCAGCTTCTGAGCGCAGAGCTGACAGTTGCAGAGAACTACTGCTGGAAGCACAAAGCAGTGAAGAAAACACAGAGCTCAGCCTGCAACGGGGCCCACAGTGATCAGAGCAGACGAAACTGGGTGGAGGGCTGGTGGTTTGTGCTGCCATGGCTTTGGGGAGGAACTTGTTCTTTCCCTTGCTTACCAGGAAATGTTTTGCACCAATTGCACTTCTGGAGTATTCTGTGAAATGCAACCACAAACAATAGAAGGTACAGAAGTACCCTGATTTGTACCTAATTGGAGGGTGAGAATTGGACACAGAAATCACAGGGACAGATCCACGGGTTTGTCCCTCCTGGCCCCCTCAGAAGGGATGCCTTTCAGTCACATATTTGTCACACAACCACTGAGGCTGGGAAAGACCTCTGAGATCATCAAGTCCAAACAATGACCCAATACCACCCTGTCAATTGGACCATTATTACAGAGTATTACAGTTCCCCAGATCTCTATCTTAAGTGGCATCAGAGAGTAGGGAGGGCATCAGCATTATGGTTGTTTCTCTGACACATCCATCATCTTCCACTTATCAATGCTGAATTTTCACCTGCTGTTTTCCAGTCAATCCCTTGCTGTCCCAAAGTCCTTCTGCAACCCTTTGCTTCCACTGTCACCACCACAGGGAACCCAGGGGGCCTAATTCAGCTGTAAGATTTGGGGGCCCTTCTGCTGCCCTCCACTCATGACAAAATGACACTGCAAAACAGAAGACAGAGCAGCAGCTGAGAGAACAGTCACACTTGGTCGCTTCTCCTGACCTGTGCCATTTCCTAGAAGCAGGGCTGTTGGTTTTGATTTTTTATTTTTTTTCGCAACAGTGACTAAACGGAAGAAAACGGGAAAGGAAACAGAAAGTAAAAAGGGAGAAGAACAGTGCTGGCAAGAGCCAAGGGCTTTCGCCACTTTCAAGTTCTGCAATCCTGCTGAAACATTATCGGTTTGTCTAACTACGTGCTCTCCAGACCCAGTTCTGAAAGCATTCTTGCACGTAAATATCCATCTTTTACACAGGAGAAGGCTAAGGCACAGAAGCTCACTTAGTATATCCATAGGAGAGTAAGGAAAAGAACACAAGCCGCCTGACTTCCAGCATGCTATTGAAACCCACTGCCCCAGCTCCTGCTCTGCTCTCCTCTTCCTTCCAGCGCAGTGCAGGATTGGATCTATGGAAGTAGGAAGAAAGAAAGAAATCACATACCTGTTACCCCACACTCACTGTGTCCCTCATTTGTGCTTTGTGGGGAAAGAAGCACGGCTGGAGGTGTCATGGCAAAACACGACCGACGTTTCCCTCCCCGTTCACCCCACGTCATTACAGAACAAACACATCCAGATCTCCCAAGGAACAGGAACAAAGCTCTCTTTCTCATCACCTTTCACTTGTGACCATCTCGTTCCAACCCCCCAGCCATGGGCAGTGCACCTTTTACCAGACCGGGCTGCTCAGAGCTGCATCCAACCCGGCCCTGAACACCGCCAGAGATCAGACATCCACAGCTTTTCTGGGGAACCCGTGCCAGTGCCTCACCACTCTCAAAAGTAAGGAATTTCTTCCCAATACCGACCGGGGCCCCACGGTGCCGCCCTCAGGGGGGTCCCGGGGCCGCCTCACGGCCCCCCCTCGCCCCCTCCGCTCTGCCCGAGCCCCGGCAGAGTCCATTCACTGACACTGCGGGGCGAACAGGGGTGCGTGACCGGCGCTGAGGAGGCACCGACCGCCGCGCGCCCTCCACTCCACGTGCCCGCGGTGGCACTTACCGCCCGCTCGCGGCCCGGCCCGCGCGAGCCCTCACTCCCGCCGCCCCCTCCCCCGCCCTCAACACTCCCGCGCGGAAGTGAGCGCGCCCCGCGGGGCACGGAGCATGCGCGGTGGCGCTCGCCGGTGCCCCGCCCCGCGCAGCCGCCCGGCGCCGATTGGCTGCGGCCCTCGCGTGGCTAGCGGGAAGGCGCGCGCTGCTGCGCCGCCCGTCACGTGATAAGGGGCGTGGAGGGACCACCCCCGCACGTTCGGGCGTGCCGGGGTCACGGATCCGGTATCCGGGTTCGATACCCGCGCCAGGCACTGCTGGGGCCGCTGTCGCGCAGCCATTTCCCCAGGGCTTTCACCATGGGAAAGGCGATATCCTGCATCCCTCCCTAGCCCCGTGTTCATTTTTCAGAGAATCACAGAACTACTGTCCAACGTAAACCGCCCCCGGTGCAGCTTCCTGTTGTCACTTGTTACCAGGGGGAACATACCGACCCCGCCCTGGCTACGCCCTCCTTTCAGGCAATTCTATAAGAGGGGTAAGGTTACTCACGACCCTCCTTTTCTCCACAGTACACACCCTCAGCTGCTTCGCACAGGACTTGTGCTCCTGGCCTTTCCCCAGCTCCGTTGCCCTTCTCTGAACATACTCCAGCACCTCCACATCCCTCCTGATTTTAGGGGCCCAAAAACTGAACAGGATTTGAGGTGTGGCCTCACCAGGGTCGAGTACAGGGGTACAATCACTGCCCTGGTCCCGCTGGCCATACTGTTGCTGATAACAGGCCAGGGTACCATTGGCCTTCTTGGCCACCTGGGACATGGCCTCCTGGCTCATGTTCAGCTGCTGTTGACCAGCACCCCCAGGTCGTTTGCTGCTGGACATCTTTCCAGACACTCTTCCCCCAGCCTGTAGCATTGCCCGGGGTTGTCGTGACCCAAGTGCAGGACCCGGGACTTGGCCTTGTTGAACCGCCCCCAGCGAGCTCATCAGCCACATTAGCAGGCATGTTCTGGTTCATCAGGAGGCCGCATCAAACATAACATGGAGCTTTTAAGATCAGTTCCCTTTACCAGCTAGACCTTTGGCTTTTCAGCACTGCTGGCATCCTTCCAGCTGGTTTCCAAAATCTCTTTACACCTGCCCAGATGCAGCATACCAGAGCTAAGATCCCTGTGTCCAGGCTTGGAATTACATTGTATCTATTAGCTAAATGCTGCTACACAATTACAATTCCCAGATCTATTACGTAGATGATACTCAAATGTCAACGTGATTCAAGCATCCACAGGTGCATAAATCTTAAACTAGTGAAATCTTCCTAACAGAAGTCTGTTCTTTGACACAGGAAAAAAATTCTCTGTGGAGGAAAATCAAGTCCAAAACCCTTGTGAGCTCTTCCTGTTGTGCTACCAAGCCATTTAGTTCTGCTGAAATACACCGAACTGGAAATTAGTGCTCAGTGATTTCCTGGGCAAAAAAAAAAACCAAAAAAAAAATCGGTTAATATGCTCCTGTGCAATATCTTTTATACTTATGCCATAAGTGATCTTCAGCTGTCTTTGCATTTGTATGCTTATCTTGGGTGCTAGTATTTATCTCCATGGAGCCCTTATACATCCTCACATCTCTACTGTGCCTCCATTGGGACCATCTTGCTCACTGTCCTGTTCACTGTAAGAGCTGCGATTCACATCTCGATGCAACTAATTCCCATCAGGCACTCTTCATTTTTCATACCCCCAAGGGGCTGATGAGAAGTCCCGAATTTGTCATTCCACAAGCGCTTTTGAGTACTTCATTTGGAATATCTTCACCTGTTTTTCCATCAGTGCTTATGCTCAGTGCTTTCACACACTGCTCTGGTAAAGCACGGGCAACATGAGGGGCTGTGCTCAGGAACATCCCCATCTGTGAGCTGTGACAAGCAGAGGAACAGACAGCAGAGCAGAGAGAGAGCTCAGGTGAGCACTCCTCTGGCCATTACCTGCAGAACATACTTGCAGGACACTCTCAGCAGAACCTGCTCTAGTAATGCTACAGAAGCAGGCAGAAATCACACCTTATAAGGTGATTTTGCTCATGGATAGGTTATGACCTCTGGTCTGGAGGAGGCGAATGAAGAAACACCAGCCTGGAGACAAACCTGATAAACGCAGCTAGCCAAAAAGCCCTGTCTCATACACACACTGTCTGTGGCATCTACACTCACAGCAGGCTCTCCCATAGTTCTAGACCACATGGAGCAAGTAAGTGCTGCACCTTCTGAAACATCAGGTCTATTTTCCTGCATCAAGAAACAGGGCTTTTCCTCACCAGCCCACTATCATTAATTCCTACCACTCATCTGGAAAATATAACCAACAGCAGTAAAATGTACCTTCCTCCCCCATCCCCCCCTCTGATGCTTTAGAAACATTCCCATCTTCTTTTCTACGTTCAAGTCAAGCATAGACACAGATGTTTTCTGCATTTTCCCTTGTTTAAAAGGCTAATACCACTCCTGGGTTACCCATGGGTCTGGCATACACTTCGGCATCTCTGGTTAACACTGAAAGATGTTATCCCAAGGCATATTCTGTCTGAGTAGAGACAGAACTTCAATGAAGCAAAAAGCAACTGCGTTGAGTGCTGTCCTCAGCTGACACAGGGGCTGCAGGGACAGAGGGGCTGATCAGGGCAAGAGTGGGTGGCTCTGACCTTCTGAAGAGGTACAGCACCAACACTGGGGTAACCCTGCTCTTGTGCATTTATCCTTGAAGATGGGTGGTAAAAGCCCACACAAACCCAGAGTGCGATGACTGGGACCAAAGCTGAGGAGAGGTCTGCTTGATGGATGTGTCAAACTCTCAAACAGAGCCATGAGAGAGAAGAGCAGAGGTTTCACTCTAAGTAGAATGGTTTACAGGTCTGTTACCTCCATTAAAGGTCCACTTTTAACATGCTGAAATTCCTCATGCATGCTGAGACTTGAAAAATTCAAGAGCATCCTGTGTAGCAGCACAACCCCATGATTTTTAAACTTGAAGCATCCAAAACAAATGAAAAAAAAACACTTAGTGCCACAGATACCATGTTTGTCCACAGTTACATAGCACAGATTAAAACAATCCAATTAAAAGAGAACCCTAAGCCAGGTGTGCATAAGACATCCATTGCCTCTTGGCCTTAGGGCTGAGAACTGGCTCCTCCTTCTCTTTCATTTTGCAGTATAGGCTTGGACATAACCAGGCCAAGACCTTCATTTGTTCCAACCATTTCTCTGACAATCCCCACAGGAACAGGGTGACATGGTGAGCACTGATGCATATGGGCTTAATCTGGGATACCAACCATGCAATTAACACATGAGTAGTGGGTGGTTCTTCCAACACTCATTTATCAGGGAACAAAGAAAGGTGCGGGTACAAGACTCTCATGTTTACCTTATCCAACAAAGGTAATTTGACTTCAAGCCAACCACTTTATTCCATAAATGACAGCCTGAGTGAGCCTTTTTTGAGCTCTCATGCTAATCAGCTGTCTGTATGGCAGTGATTTCCCTGTGAGCTGGGATGCTCTCAGTTACTCCTCGAGGCTGAGACCCCTGATCAACTGCAGGTCTCTGGTAAGTGACTGATGTCACACATAGCCTTGTACTACAGTGCCACTGCATTTTGTATTGGTAACTTTAAATCATTATTACATCCTCTGCAGTAACAGAATGAACTTTGCTATCAAGCTATGTTAAGTTTTACTTTTACAACATTTTTAATAAAACCAGTTTTTTTGAAACCTTTGGCAGTGGTTCTTCAGGTGTCTGAATGGCTCATCTGTGACATGTCCTTGCTTGCCCAAGGCTCCAACACATTCAAAAGCCACACACCTGCCCACCCATCCCTTGCTCCATTTCAGAGCCACCTCCTGCATCTGCACTCCGTGTCTCCTAATGTAGCTTGTTTCTCTCTTACCAATGAACTACGTGGTAAGGAATTCTGTGGCCCACCTGTCCCACACAATATGGCACTGAGATGAGGTACACTGGATTTCTCAAGGATTTCTCTCTGTGTCACAAACGTGGAGATGGGTGCAATCCAACAAAACCCAGTCATTTCTCTCCTGCTGCAGCAGGACTTGTCCAGCTCACTTTGTAGCATGAACACAGCTCTGCAGAACTGTTCTGTTTAATTCTGTCCCACTGGATCCATCAGGCTTAGGTGTATTTTAACAATTCCAAGTGCCCAGACAGGCAGTCTTGCATTTATAATAAGTTTCAGAAACTTGAGTTTTGCTAACTCAACCCTGTGGAAGGACATAGAAATCACCAAGGAACTGTGGCTCTCATCAGTCGTGTCTCTGCTGCAGATAGCTTGGAGCAGGAATTCTTCCAGTGCACTGTGAACTTTGCTGGTGGATTAGAAGCAGGGAGGAGGAAGACCATGAGAACAGGAATTGTCTAGGAAAAGTTTGATGCCTGTTCTTAGGACAAACAGTTCTAATTCTGTAAACATCACACAAAAGTGATGTTTAAATGTAAATTTGAAAAAACATCAGGTGAAAGGCATTTTAGTTGAATGCAATTAGCACCACAGACTAGAGGGCTGTTTGCTGAGTAGTCATCCCTTCCAGCATATAAGTCCTCAGGTTCAAGGTATGTTGACAGTAGGAAAGCTTTGCCTATAAGGTTTTTTTCCTGCACTTCTGAACTCCACAGTGACAGGAAATCTCTGTCTCTGGCATGCTTCCAGCTTCATAACCATAATCCCATGTGAGTTCGGTTCCAGCTTTCACATGTCTAAGAAATAAAACAGTCAATTTGTTTAGACTAAGTGAAACAGTACTGTGCTTACAATTTGTCACCAACAACACACATGCAAACCCAAAAACTGTAGGGGCCAGCGAGCATCACACAGGCAGCTTGTTGGGAGAGAAACAAGGTATGTTGTTGAAGACTGTCATTTGTTCTGACAAGCTACATTTTAATGCAATTGCACTATGTGCACAAAGCCCAAGACTCGGAATTAAACACATGCTCCTCATGAACCAGCTGCTTGGTAGTACAATAGAAGAAATGTCTAAGGTAGGAAATTCATTGTTCAAAATGAATACCAAACTACCCAGACTAAGATGCTGTGGGACAACTGATGGAAAATGCAATAAAATATGAATATTGTAATGAAGAGAGTAATTCTCCGATGTTTCTCACTGGATACGATATAGGGGACATCCAGTGAATTCCCAGGCAGCAGACTGACAACAAACAATGAGGACTTTTCATGCAGCACATAATTGCAGCCTGGGACTTGCTGATTTGGGGTGTTCTAGAGGCCAGACATGTAAAACAAATAAAAAGGTGACTGGGCAAGTTCATGGAATGCACACAATTAAGCTCAATAATCCAGATGAAGGCCTTAATTTAGAAAAGTTGTAAAAGGGTGATGCCCAGAAAATGGAAGAGCCAGTGAGGGAAACTCTCCTTCAACAATCTTCTTCACTAAGTGTCTTTGCTGGTCACTATTATCTCTCTCCAGTGGCCTCAGTCCCTGTGATACGCTTCTTTACCGAGTAGCTGAGCAAGAAAGACTCTAGCTAAAACAAAATCTTTTTTTTTTTGACACATTTCAAAACACTGTCTTCACAGTTCTTAGAAACCTCCCAGTGCAATCCACAACATCTGTGTCAGTATGGAGCAGAGTTGCAAGGCTCCACAGAAGATCAGTGTTCCCTGGGACTGGTTTGTCAGCACAAAGTCTCTCCTCTCTGTTCTGTTCTTGCCTAGTACTACTGCTGGCATGCACATCAGCTAACTTCATTCATAAAATTCATCTTTCCTGTCCTGGGTTGAGCTGCTGCCATCTCGTGTCTCACTGGCACCAGCTCTTTGTACCTCTCTTTCCATCAGACACTAAGGAAATATCTGCATTTTTTACTTTCAAAACAAAGTTTTACCTATGACTATCCTATTGGCACATCTCCAGGACATGTTAGGCTACACAAAGTCCTGCTTGTCTTGATAGCTGTGAGGATAAGGACTGAAGTCAGCTTGTTTAGCCCACAAAGTGTCTCAACTTTAATATCCTGTGGAGTTTAATCCTGCCCTATGGGACCCAGATCTGGCAGCCGTTCCTTGAGACACAACAGTGGGATGAGTGAATCTTGGCTTTCCAAATGACCATGCTGAGTTAAACCTATTTCTCCACTGAAGATTATCACTTAAGTGGACACATCAAAATTAAGCTTCCCTACTTTATATTTCAGTGCAAAACTGAAGAAAAACTCATTAGTGATAATCAACGAGCTGTATTTCTTCTGTCTTTAGTGCACAATAAGAAGTCACCAGTAAGAAAGCAGTTTAGTGCTTTCATGATCTAAGCATCTGCCCCACCCCTCAGTGTAATTCTGTCCTAATAATTAAGCACTGCTTTTTTCCTTTAGTGCCTTGAATGAACAACATTAAACTTCCAGAAATTCACCTGTTTGTGAAGAATGCCACCCATGGAAAATTTCTGTTGTGAGTTTCTACAAACACACTTTGTGCAAAGAGATTTGGGCAGCAGCTGTGCTGTAAAACAGAAAATCTGAATTAGAAACAGTCCAACACTGCATCGTTGTGATACCTTAAGTTTTAACTTTTATATTTTCCAGATCAGTACTGCTTTAATGTATTACTCTAAAACTCCACAGCCTGTCAGCTACTGTCCTACCATTCTATTCAGACGAAACAACTTCTCTCTGGGCCCTAAGTTCAAGGACACCCTGTTTTTCCAAGGCCAAAAATGTAAACAACCAAGAAAAGCAGCAAAAAGAAAGGGGGGCCAAACTGGAGAATGGGACTGCACTACCTGAAGCTGTAATTGGACAATTGGCATCTGATATACAGATGGACCAAACATATTTGTCTGAAAAAGACATGTTGGTTGTCCATCTTGGGTGTAGCCTCGGCCAGGCTCTTACGCAGCCCAGGGTGTACCCTGTGAAGGCCTTTCAATAAATACCTACTTTATTCTTTTAAGTCTGTCTAGCTTCTGTTCTAGGTAGCCTCTTAAGGCATCAGTTGGCTGAAAAAACTATTTTGTGTCAGATATCTGGCACTAGTAAAGGTAGTTTCTTCCTTCCCTTCTCCAGCCCACACAGAATGTCTATCGCGCAATGCCATTGCCAGGGCAGCAGTGCTAGGGAGCAAGCAAAGGATTAAATGATTGTGTGTTGGCCAAGTAGAGGATGTGAAAGATCACTCAGGTGTATGCAGGAACACGTGTATGCTCATGGGTGCAGAAGAAAGGTTTCTGCAAGATGCACTAATATTAACACCATAGTTCCTCTGCAAGGAAGAACAGCTTAAACATATACAAGGGCTTTGCTGTAAGACATATTAATGCCAATGAAGAGAAATAAATTATTTGCAGAGTAGCTGGAGATGTGTCTATGAACCATTACCTTATCTGGAGGTACTTGGCAATTGATTCCTATTTATTTCTTGGCAAGTCAAAATTGAGAGACTTAGCAGATATGTACACAGTATGACACACCACTTTCTGAACCTGTGACTGAGCAGTAGGGAAGTTTTGTACAATAACACAACACCTATCCTAAACCAGCACAAACTAGAATTTACAATGGCTGGGGAACAAAGTAAACAAAGCTGGGAGAAGGCATGTGGCTCAACAAAATGTTCTATTTGCTCTCTGAACCTCTAAAAAAGGCCACCATGAAAAAGGTGTAATTCATTACTGGGGAATATGTCTTTCAGGAACCCAGTGGAGTTCTGCAAAAACTGCAGCTGGTACATAGCATGTATCAGCTTATGGAGGCACAAACAACCAGTGTGACCCAGCCTACTGTCCTGTCACCTGTGATTGCAGGGAGCACCACCACATGTGCCTCTTCTGTCATGCATCTACCACACATACTGTTTTTGTGCAAAAGCTTTCTAGTCTAAGCTTAAACAAGTAAATGATGTATTTGCAAAGACAACAATGAGAACCCATGCAACTTAGTACTTACATTTAGAAAACGACCCACATTTCCTTCTTTTGTGGCGTCCAGTACATAAATATTTTCTTCATTAGCATTCTTGGGAAGCATCCCATCACCATCAGCCTCCTCACAAAGTGCATCTTGTTTTGACTGCCTGCTATTTTTCTCTTTGCAGTCAGCTTTTAAGGGTGCATTGCTGGATGGCTTCACAACACATGTGTCATCCAGCACACCTGACTTTCCGCAATAAACACCCTGCAGTGACAGACTCTTTCTTTTGCATCCTGCACTGTCCACACCTGCAGAGTCAGTCTGTCCAACTTCCATCAGATGTTCTTCCTTCTGCTGCTGGGTGGATTCTGTCAATAGGCACGTAAGTTATTTCTCAACACCAATTTAAGGCCAAAGCCTTTCCCTTGTTTGGCCCTGAACTCTTATTCACCCACTCTTTCCCACATCCTCCAAAATCTAAGCAGCTTCCTTCCTACTTACAAGTCTGTAACACAACTGCCTTTTTCCATGTCTCTCATCAATCCTCCCACAAATGACTGTTTCCTGCTGTGGTGCCTAAAGCACTTGCTCAAGGTGCCTGTGAGTGACCTAGTGTCTCACTCGTCTCAAATCCCATTCCAGACTGATTTCTCCCATATAGCATTTTTTATCATTCTCCACCTTAATTCCCAAGAGAATCACAGACTGTAATTAAGACAGAAGCAAGATGCATGTGCAAATAGCATCAGTTTCACACTGCCTCTCCAGCTTGAGGTCCCCCCATCCCAGTATTATATCCTGCTCAATTTTTGTTGGCTGCAACAGGTACTGGGCGTGACACAACAAGATCTGCAAGACTGACTTTCCCACAGCCGCACCGTATTTGAGAAGCTGCTGTTGGAACAGTTCCATGTGCCTCAGTATCTGCAGACAAGACTGTTTTACTCTAAGAACTGGCCCGCCCACACTGTCTGCATTAAAGTGCATCACCTGATGGGCCACAACTGTACAAAGCATGCAGTATGTAGCGCTCTGCAAACCTACTTTCTTTTCCTTTCTTTGTTCCACTGGTTAGTTTTGTTTCGTTTGACTGATGAATCGGAGAACCATCATCTTCATCTGAGCTGGCACTGTGCACCTGTGTACCAAATGAAAAGGCTGTGATGTATTGTTGCTGTATGCAACTCTGGGCCAACAGGGCACAGCAAGTGGCTTTCAGAACTCCAGGGTTGAAGTTGAAAAGTTAATACATTTATCTTAACTTCAAATTATCCTTCAAAATAACCAGGAAAGAATCCCCCAGTTAGTAAGACATTGAAATAAGTCCTTAAGTCCCAATAATTTCACCAGAACTGTAAATTGCTGAGCCAAATCCCAAACATGCTTTTTACACAGTTTCAGTGAAATGACCGAATGGAGCAGATTTTCTCCTCTCCCACCACAAAAAGGCAGTTATGGGAGCTCTGGAATGGACAGCACTGCAAAATGTTAGCATGAAAATTCCATCTGCACTTCTTAAGGGCAATGAATCCAGTAAAACCTACAGCATAAATTTACATCAGTTTTCCTCTGCATGTATTTGCAGGCAACACTTCACACTCATGAAAGGTCAGGAGTCACACTCAGGTCAGCTCTCCCAACTCTGCCACTGTATGAAAAACTGCATAGATATCCTGAGATTTCCTTCTCTCCCTGCTGTCATTCTTTGGGGAGACATCACAAAAATATTATCATTCTGACCCCCTAACTCTGTATACAAGGAGTGCAGGGGGAGAATAACTGCTTAAGGCTCTTGAGGAGTGTAAGTGAAGGCTGGAGAAGGGAAGGCTGTGAGAGTAGATAGTACTGGCCTGGGGGAACATGTTGAAGGACTGATAATGGAATGCAGGGGATGGAGTGCAGCTTCCAGCATGGCAGCCTAGCTCACAGTGTGACACAATCTCGTGAAGAAAGATGAGCTCACAGTGGGACGCAATCTCATGAATCTCAATCTCAAAATTAACATATATATTCAGCAGAGTGAAAAATGAATCTATTAAAGCCACTTATTACCATTTTTAGCTGGTGATTGCGAAAAACAAGAGTTCTAGTTCCTTGCCTTCTCACGACTGCATTACTTGAGTTCTTTAGATGAACCCTGTACAGAAAGGTCAGAAGGAAATTATAAAAGACAAACAGACCCATAAGTAACTCTCACAACACACATTTCTCTAACAGTCTCTTGTTCCAGTCTCTTCTCTAGATGGAACTACAGCAGAGCCTGCAGTCTCACCTCATCCCATGTTCTATGAATATTTTGATTTTAAGAACTGAGAACCTAGGCTAGGTTCTCTATAGTATTTGTGAGAAAGCAGTTGCTTGAACTTTTTTGAGAGATCAGCAGCTGCTTTTACATCCTTTTCCAGCTGTCCTGCTATGAACCAAATTGTCTGCTGCTTTATTTTATCAGATTATCTCAAAATAGAGCACCTACAGAGTTTTGCCTTTTCCTGCCAATACTTTTCAACAGTTTTGACAGTACAGCTTTCAACTAGGAAAGCAAAGATGTTGTGGAGACAAGAGATAGAGAAGGAGACTGAGGGGGAGAGACAATATATGACAGATATAGAGAATGCTTTCCCACAAAAGGACCTCGGTCCTTCGTGTCAGGAGAGGGTTGAGGAAGGATGGGAAGTAGTTGTCTGGTATAAACATTTAAAACATCTAAAATCACATTAATATGGACTGCATTCAGAGTGCAATAGAAAATACCACTTTCCAAATGAATATTAATAACTGTTTATCTAGCAATATGTAATAGCTCTTATTCAAGAAAATTTTCAAAGGAAAACGTTTATGTGTCTTTTTCTGCCACAAAAATCTCCATCATGGCACTTTCAGGGCTGCTGATAATGGTGAGAAATGCTACTCTTTAAGGCTTTAAACTCCTTTGTAAATTCAGAGTGCACAGAGGCCATGAGAAGATGTGACATCATTACATGACTACATCCTTTTAAAGGCAATCTGTTTGGGGGAATGACATGTCAAGCTTAGCACACTGATGTCCTCTCAGAGGTTTCTCGGTTCAGCTGGACTGTCATTTTTTAAGAGGCAGAATGTAACAAAGTCTTTTTTTCCTGAATTATTTTTCACACAGCCCACAGGCAAAACATTTTTATTCTCAGGAAAGGAAATTAGTGGGATTTAAGGCAGCAGTGCAGTACAGCAAATTTAGAAAATGTCCTTCCCTGCAATGTTTAGTAACAGCACTTAGAAGAAGTAAAAATTAGTTGATTGATTATAATTATGAAATTAAAAAATTATGAATTCACTAGATTTCCAAGATACTAAAACGCAAATGAGAATATAGAAGCAGATATTTTCAAGTTTCCATTTGCAATTTCATGTTTCTTCTCAAAGATCCACAATAATCTTCTACTATAAAAAGACCTGGAATTTGCAATAATTTAGGAGTAGTACAAAGGAAGTGTTTACAAAAAGTGTGGCAAAGAAAGGAATAAAGTTTAAGAAAACATGCTTCCAGCTTCCATGTGAAAAGACATGGATGTTAATGCATGCTATTGACATTAATATGCATGCAGTTATTTGACATAATTTTATTGCAGAAATCCTGCTGAGCTCTGAG
Source organism: Picathartes gymnocephalus (assembly GCA_013390045.1). Taxonomy (NCBI): domain Eukaryota; kingdom Metazoa; phylum Chordata; class Aves; order Passeriformes; family Picathartidae; genus Picathartes; species Picathartes gymnocephalus. Next base: position 109,267 of record WEKY01032892.1, read on the forward strand.
ACCCTGGGTATACAATGAAAACATATTCACTGCAAAAATGAGGTGTTGTCAGACTCTCAACAGGAGAGGTTAAGGTTTCTGGCAGGAAAAGTTATGTTACAAATAACAAAACATTTAGAGACTGGGAGCAAAGGGTAGAACAGCTGGAGACTGATATATTATCAAACCCTTCAGTGTCATCGAGTATCTTTAAACAATTTATCTCAAGCATATTTTATTAATTCTTTCAAGTTAGCATTACGATTAATGCCCTGAACAGATCAAGTACACCCAAGAGATTAACTGAATTTCTAGAAAATGCCAAGTGGTACACATAAGTAAAATTAATATAGAGGAAAAACTCTCTACCACTAGAAGAAATAATTGGGAATTTAAAAAGAAGTTCAGAAAGAAAAAAACCACCACCCTCATGAGGACATACCCTAAGTTATACAACAGAATTTCTAGAATAGCAGAGTATTAGTTTTGTTATGCTTAAGCTTACTTTGCTAAACTTACAGGGTTGATTTATTTTCATTATCCACAGTCTGAGACAAAGATTCCTGATTCTCAAGAATGTCATTTTTGTCAGTCTGCACTAGTTCAATCACCGAGTCTAAACGATCAAGGTCAAGTTTTCTTTTTTTGGAAGAAAAGTCATGGCCTCTGTCATTCACTGCACTTTTCTCCTTCAGCTCTTGCTCAGCCTCTCCCAATACTTCAGCTCTGCTCATCAACCTGCCTGAAAGAGAAAGAAAAGTTTTCTTTTTTCTTAATGCCTGTTTGCTGAGTCACTATCACAGATCAAACTTACATTAACAAATACAAGAGCATTACTTGGGAAAGCAAAATATGAATGCTGTCTATAATTCTACAATGTTGATACAGGCTGACATAGAAACTGAATTAGACAAGGGCATGTTGTGATAAGACAAAGGACAATGACTTTAAACTGAAAGAGAGCACCTCTAGATTAGATATTAGTAAGAACTTCTTCACTGTGAAGATGAGAGGCACTGGCACAAGTTTCCCAGAGAAGCTGTGGATGCCCCATTCCTGGAAGAGTTCCTGAGCCACCTGGTCTAGTGAAAGGTGTCCCTTCCCATGGAAGGGATGCAACTAGATGTTCTTTAAGGTCTCTTCCAACCCAAACCATTCTATGATTTTGTGATTTTTACCGAAGGAAAATTAGCCCTAGCACAGGATGCACAGATTTGTGAGGGAAAAAGATCAACAGTCTGAGATAGGTTTTGCTCCATATTGTTTTGATTGTTTGTCTGTCACCATCTCATAGCAGAGCTCTTCAAAGTTCTTCTGTGCATTTGATCATATTGCAAGTTAAGATTATATTGACACACTTCTCTTCCAGCCCCATACTTCTCTGTTCTCAAAAAGAATCCAGGGCACACACCACGGGAGAGGGAGAATTATGCTACATGTCTTCACAGGTCCCCTCCTGCTACCTGAGTAAGTGCAAACAAATGTCCCCTTGTCGATGTCATCCAGGCAGCGGACGCCCCAGCCCTTCTTCTCCGTGTTGAACACTTGCAGCCTGACTTGAATGCCGTGCTGTACAACTCTGTTCTGACACATCAGCTTGTCGCACCTGCATAACACGCTACACTCATAAATCCTGTCAAGAGGAAGAAAAACAATACACAATATAAATGGATGCATTATCATAACGAAGTTCCTATTATTAATTGCCCTTCTAAGCATCAACAAGGCAGTGGATTGAAATACAAAGACTCTGGCTATAACTGGTTGTGCTCTAATGCTCTGAAACCTGTGACTTTCTTGACTGCTGATTCATTAATTTTAAGACTCTGTTCGGCCAGATTTTGGTATAAGTATACAAGAAAAACAAAGGCTATATTTTTGTTTTATAGGAGTAAATCACAAACAGATATCCCTATGAAGCACCTAATTCTATATTGGAATGGTCTTTACCAAGACCATCTATGCCCAGACTTCACTGTAGCCGTCATGAATTTCAGGATGTAACAAAGCATTTCCAAAAGAACTCATAATTGTGCTTTTTTTTGCACCTGCTTCTGGGTCCTCTGACAACTTTGATTCTGCATGTCAGCCATAAAATAACATTACACAGAGGACTAAAAGGGGCTCCTTAAGCCTGTATATTCAAGCCCTTGGCTATTGCAGAAAGCTACCTTGCACAATTCCTCTCCTAGACACCTGAAGTAATTTGCACCTTTTCCAGGCCACCTATTAATCCATAGGAGCTGAAGAAGAGAAAGGGCAAACACTGGAAGCATGGGATGGCGTTGGGAGATTCTTGGAAGAGTCACTCATAACCAAGTCTGGCAACAGGAGCTGGCTGATGTGTCTTTAGGACTCTGGTCACTCTTCACACTTTTCTTGGACCTTGATCTAAGCTGTGAAAATTGTAGGATCTGCAATAGAGAAGTTTTTTTTTCCCCTCCTATTACTCAAGTCACATTAATTATTTTTTATCATCCTGATCTGTCACTAGAATTGTGACAAAAAATTGAAGGTTTCAGTAATCCGAAAACTCCAGCTATTTTAATCCTGTAGCACCTAGACTGAACAATTAACTGCTGTTTTATTTGTATGCTCTTATTTTATGCCTGAATTCTTTCTTACCCACTAGGAACGGGTCCCTCCAGTCTTTTGTAACAGTATCCATGGGATCTTTTACTACCTGGAGACAGAGAAATTTTACTACAGCCTCTTGCTGTTAGCTGTAGACATGCACATTTTGACCTAAAAATAAGAGTAAAACATCTCAGAATGGAATTGACCCAGCATAAATCAATCATAAATCTAGGTAATTTGAAATGCACTTTACTACACACACACACACACACTTCCATATATACACCTGTATTCCCCCTCCCTGCTCCTCTTACTCCACAAGGCTGTTTCAGGCATCCTACCTGTCTCCTTAGTCTCTTGACTGATTGCATGTGCTTTACAATGACCATGTTCTCTCCACCCCAACCCCATTCTTCTGCCAATCTTCTTAAATGGCATATGCAAACAGCTGAAGTATGACAGAAACTTACTATAAGCAGGACACTGTCAAATGGATCGAATGAATAAAAATCACCTCTTCTGGCACAGCATCCGAGCTGTTTGCCACTATTTCGTTACCTTCCTTCCTCCTTAGCCCCCAAGAAGTGAAGAATTTTACACTGTGAAAAATCCAAGCAACAGTGCTTGTCTTCACCATTGTATGTCATGACAACTCCAAAGTGTCACAGTGATTGTGCAAATCCTAAACCTCAAAACTGCACATGAAAAGCATCTCAATTCTTGTGGGACTTAAGTGCAAAGAAGAGGCACGCCGTGTGCGTGTTGTTTCCCACCAGTCAGCTGAAACTAAATTACTAAAATTACTGAGGCTTCATTATACCAGGCTGTGATTTCAAGCTTTTGTTGGATCATGAGCAACTATGTTTCACAGCATCATGTGCAACTGCCTTAGCTGTCAATAATACAAAATGGATGCAACACCAAATAATGCCTACAGAGATCAGACAAGTACCCTACAAGAAAGTAGACAAAAATACCACCAAACTTGCGTATGGTAACTGTGGGAGGTTCCCACAGTATCTGTAGCTCAGAGTTACTGGGATTTAGAAAAAGATGACAATGAGCAAGACTATTGGAACTGCTCAGACCACAAACATATTCTGTAACCACAGAGTTTTGTAGTTTCTGTTTAGACAAGGGGAGGATGACACGAAGAGGTTGGGAAGGGGGATGTTTCTTCATCTGCCCTCAGTAACTTTGTAAGTTCCAAATGATTTGATCCCTCGAGGCTGTCCCAGCCCATCTACAGGATGCCATTTTACAGTAGGAACTGCAACAGAAATTGTCATGCAGGAACCTTCCCTGCCTGCCATGAAAACAAGCCTGCCTCTGCTGGCACAAGACTCCCGTCCCTACTCTTTTTCCAAAGCCAAGAGATCTGCTTGTCAGCTCCACCTGGAGAAGAAGCACTGCCAATTTGGGAAGAAAAGAAAAGGAACACAATAACCTGCCTGTTGACTGCTTCCTTCCCTACAACAGAGGGTGGACCAGTAGGAGCACCCAAGCTCTGGGGAAAAGAAAGACACAATGGTGTCAGTCAACACAAAGCATGACACAAAATGTTCCAGCAGTGCTGGTCGTGTTTGTCACTGTTTGTTACTCTGCCTTCACTCCCCACCACCCTGCTGTTGAGGCATCAAGTGTCACCGGCCCAAGATGAGATCTTTCTACCTACCTATCGATGCAGCCATCTGTGCAGTCACAGGAATCAAAAAACAGGCTGGAGAAATTGTTGAGATAATATCCACGTGGCCACGATGACTTCCGGTATTTGAAATAAGGTAATCTTGCGTGGTCAAGATTGTTACAGAAGGAGACGGGCACAGACTCAGCTCCATTGCTAATATCGAACTCAAACACAAGGGGTTTGGGAGTCATGGTATTCCTGCCCAACAGTACATACGTGTTGAAGGAAAAGTGGTCAACAAATAAGAAATTGCACTCTGTTTCAAACAAATAATTTCGCACATCTCGAAAGCTTCTCAGACTCCGGCCACAAGGAGCTTTGTAATTCACATCCAGTGACTTTGAAAGCCAGTCTGCTTTTGCATGGCGTCTTTGAAAGTCAAACAGGATTGGGATCTTCAGAGGATTTTCACCCTTGTAGGAGCCCACTGCTCTGTTGGCAAGACATGCACTAGAACACTTGTGGTTCTGATACTGCACCTTTAAAGGTGAACCTTGATTTTTGCTAGATCCTTCTTTACTCCCTGAGCAGGTTCTTTCCGTGTCCTCTTTATCACTATTTGGAGTAAGGGAGAGAAAAAAAAAAAAAAGAGAAGGAAGAACAGCATCTTAGATAACCAGTGAAGTGTTCAGTTTTTTAGTGGTTCAATATTTTTAGCCCCGTTGCCCTAGAAGGCCCGGCAGTAACTGTCCTAACAACCGATGAAGACATATTCAGTTGCATAAAAAAGAAGCTTCCTCCCAGAACTTACATGCTAAAACACAGCGAGAAAATTAAACAAAAAAAAAGAAATGACATATTTACCCCCATCTTTCAAATCAGTACCTGAGGCTAAATACTTAACAGAGACTAAGTAAGACACCTGACAATCTGCACAATACAGAAAGCCTGAGAACTGATGTTTAAGTCCTAACCCTTATAACACTCATGAATCTTTATTCACAACCTACTGCCCTATTCTGTAATGTTCTCATGTGGGAAATCAGACAAGTCTACTCAAAACCTCAGGTTTTCCACATAGGTCAAGTTAAAAACATTTTCACTTTGAAAACTGGCAGGATTCAAACTGGGTTTAAAACACTGACTTTAGAAATACAAATTTGAGAACTCACTTAACTACAGTAAAGAATATGTCAAATAAGGAACTGAAATTAAGGCACTGACCTGTCAGAACCTTCTACAGTGTCTGCAGGGTTGTCACCTGGAAGAAGAGGCTGCAGTTTGGGTTTGGTTTCCTGGGTGCCATCTCCATTCAACTCATCACTTACTGAAAAAAAATTGAATGCAAGCAAAAATTTCATCAATCCACATTTCAATTTATGATTGTATTTACTTTAGTTACTAAAGAGATGATTAACAAAACACATTGCAAACAATGCATTGCTATGAACTGCAGCTAACAAAAAACTTGTTAGCAAGTGCCCTGCTGAAAAATCTTTCACGTGGTTTTCAAAGTGACCAGAAAGAACATGCACATGGAACACCTTTACAGATTTCCCTTCATTGTTAAAGACAAAAGGATGCCAAGCTATTACAGCTAGTGGAGCCACGCACAGGATAACTGCTCACAGACAGCTCAGGTTCAGAAGGGCTTACTAGTTCAAACTCTCTTCCTGTAGTACAAGTATTATACAGATCCACACAAACCACAAAAATACAAGCCCAGGTGAGAGTTCACAGTTCAGTACTTGAGGAAATTAATAATTAGGTTTTCCTCATTGTAATGTTAATGGCCTTCTCACATCTATTTTATTGATTTCAAAGAAGGGAATCGAGCCTCTGCTGAGTAAAACAAGACAAATTAAATCCACACACCAAACAAACACAATGGAGATGCACATACCATTTGCCGAGGTTAAGAGATCACCTAGATTAGCTTCATTCACCAGTGCCCAAGCCTGCCAGCATTCTATGCAAAAAAACCAAACCGAAACAGATACTAAGCTTAATTTAAGTAATGATACTAGGTAAAACAAGGTGTTAAATCCTCCAGAGACACTTATTTCTCCTCACTGTGCTCATCTAGAACATTGCAAGACTGATACTACTAGAAATATGTTGCACCACAGACCTCAGCAGACACATCTAGGAACTACAAAATTATTACAGCTCACAGTAGTAGTTGTGAATTGGCACTGAATATCTGTCAGCTCTTGGAAGGCTGCTGGAATGTTTCCCAACAAACAAACTGGTGGACTACAGTGGCAGTAATATACATAAAGGCAGTTTAGTATAAACTTCTATCTTTGTCATCAGACTGATCATCATCAGGCTAAGAAGCCCTGGATATTGGCAGACTAAATTAATGCTACTTCTAAATTGGTGGAAGTGGCCTCCAGATAGTACGAATGTAAAAGACCCATTCTGTCTCAACCTCTTACACTATGCAATAAATACTACAAGCTGGCAGGAAACTCTCAGCAAAATCCAAGTTAATACTTTAGCTTGAAACCTTTACAGAACAAAGCACAGAAAAATTCAAATTGAACTTTACCACAGGTTTATTGTATCATCTGGGGATTCAAGTTCAACTTTTATCTCTGCACTGCTCTGATACTTTGTCATAACAGTCAAGATGTGGGAGGCCAAGAACACAAATAATTGCACTTCCAGTTTGGAGGAAGGGTAATATATAATATGCAGAGTGTGTAGCTACATTAATTTAAAAGCATCTTACACCACTGTACATTTTCCTGCACAAAAACAAACCCCAATAAGATCCATAGATTACATTTATATGGGTGACTTAACAAAAATGAAGAAATTTTATTCAATTAAATAAACCAGTAAAAGGAAATCTGTATCCTGCTCCAAGCTTATCAGAATTACGATTTTAATGTACTTTGATACAGACAGAGGAAGCTGATTTCCTTGAAAATCAGGAACAATCTGAAATGCATTAGTGTCACATTTTTCTACTATTGTTTCAAGTTATAATGGTGTCTCTGACACAAAATAATACTGAGATTATTATCTCACCCCACAACCACTCAATTCACTGAGATCAGCTTGAAGGGCTAAATATTCTGATGATAAATGAAGAACAAGGCACTGCAGATATTTCATTACTTCTCAAAAATGAATATTTCAGTTCTGTGTGCTTAACAGCCATGCATTGTTTGAAAAAGTATACAGGCAAAACAAGAAAATAGCCAATTGCACCTGAAATTACTTTTCTTTTTTAAAAAAGAAAATACTTTTTTTTAAAGTGCTTAAACCCACCAACAGCTAAGTAATTAAAATTCAGAGATATCTGAATTATGGCAGATATCACAAAGACCTACACAACGCAGGCCAGAGCTATCCTGCAGTCCAGTTTAACCAGTACAAGGATTTCAAACCTTGGTTTGTGGCAGTTCCATTCTTGATCTTTTCCTTCAGGAATGACAGCACATTTTGCACCTGCTCAAATATGGCATCTACTCTTCTACCTCCCAGTTGTGTCCAAAACGTCTTCACATCACCTGAAATGCAAATTTCCATTTACAGCTCCCGAGAAGTCTAAAAACATGCCTAACTCCTACTGGACTATTCAAAGGCTCCCACTCATTTAATTTGGAGGCACTTTTAAAAAACAATCAGAACATCAGGATGCATTAAACCCCCAGTCTGTTCCTAAACCTACTCAAGAAAGCGAAACAGAAGTCAAGTCATGAACTGGAGTGGCTTCCAATAGTGTGTGATGCTCCCTCAAGCAACTTCTCAAGCAGGCCACAAAGGGAGCTGTGGAAGCCTTTCTTCCAAAACCAGCAAATGAGTCCCACTAAAAATTAATCACTGAAGCTCACAAAAGTGACACAGGAGAATATTTTCAACTGACTGAACTGAATATTTTACTCAAGAAAAGACACTGGGATTTTTTTTTTATAGCTGTAACCTCTCTTAGCTGCATAGGCTGACTATCCTGTCCCATCATTAGTTTTGGTATGTTTTGTAGGGGAAAAAACGTTCAAAATATTTTCAGATAAAAGCAGCTTGATAAATTTTGTTCAACAAGGAGTATCAGTTGAAATAATTAACACACCTCATGTATCATGCCCCCTTCCTCCACTAGGAATATTTATAAAGAACATTTTGTTTAAAGAAATGTTTTTTAAGCTAATGGTTTAGAACTTCTCCTCTTCCAAAGGTATGTACCTTTGAGGTGCAAAACTCATTCATAAAGGCTCTAGTTAAAACATTAGCTGTGCATCTTTGTCAAGGACTGTGAAAAGGGAGTATGTTTCAGTGTGTCAAAGATGATGCCAAAAGAAAGAACCAGCTCTTTCTCAGTTAATGTTGCTCTTTTTCAATGACCAAGCACAAAAGCATAAGCAAATCTGTTTCCTACCCCATTTCTAGAGGTGGAGTCCACTGTCACCACACTAGGTTTACATTCCACTTTCAGACAGCAACTCTCTGTTGGCAAATGTGCTGGTGTAACACCTTCCCAGCAGTCAAGAAATACTGCATGCTTGTAAGGCTCATAAAAAAAAATATTCCTTAATTTTCTGACTTAGTAGAGAATGACTTCTGTTGCCCAGGGCACCAGAAGCCCAGTGATGCTATGGCAGTGTGGTTACTCTCAAAAGCATCATGACAGCAGTGAAAGAAGAAACAATCTTTTGTCACCACAAACCCTGCTGCTCATGTCAACAGCAGCTAAAGGCATAATACTTAATATCAACAGACAATGATAAAAGTACTTCATCTTGTGAAACAGCCAATTTGGCACTAATTTAATGATCTCTTATATTCACAGAATTTTTTTTAAACATGCAGAAAGGTTAAAGTCCAATCACAAAAGAAGTCACAACAATTTTTGGAAACCTGTACTGGTCCAAGGGACACCACCTCCCCTGTGCTATTCCCACCCTTTTGCTGTGCATGACAGTATCAGAAATTTAAAATAACAAAAAGTATATTTAATGTTTGTGTTTAAAATAAAAAATTTAAAAACCCATTCAATTAAAAATATGCATTTAGAAATTCTAGAATTAAGTTTCTCCACTGCAGATTAAAACTGCTGTCCTTATTCATTACGTGTTTTTCAGATATTTCCATACATTTACTGAATCTGGATAGCACTGGTGGATGGATTACTTCAGAGGATGGGTGACAGAACAGTTTTTTGTTTCTGAGTCCTCAGCTATAATAACGCATAGGCCATAGGGAAATAAAACATATACTGCTGTGTGTAGTGTTCACTCACCTTGGAAATGCCTCCCCAATTCTTATGATGGAGTGACCTGAAACTCCAGCAGCAAAAGCTTTGTTTTGCATGGAGAAGCAAAGATTGTATTTGAGGTTCATAGTATAATTTTCATTTCAAAAAAGACAGATGTCCACACCACTAATCTCTCCAGTGCTAATGCTGTTATCACCAATCACAGCCAGAAGGACAGGGAACGAGCAGACACCGGATACATCTACCATGTCAGCATTCAGAACCATCTCTCCAGCTGATCAATCAGGGTGTGCACTAGCATCTGGCTGGAGAGATTTTCTTTTCCCTTTATAGAATCCTTGTGACCACATACCATTTTTTCCCCAGCACTGTGCAGGGGAATGATGCTAGAGCAAGATACATGCGGCCAATGTTAGGGCTACGTATTCCAGCTACCAGAAAAACAACGTGGGTGCGTGTTTCCTGTAGTGCTGCTGACAAACCTCTTACACCATAAAAGGCAAGGCTATTGTCTTGCAGGTGTAATTTTCATATCAGAAGCAGTGCCAAATATACACTCCTTTCCTCCTTCTCTCCATAAATCCAAATTATACTACCTTCAGTGCTCTCCTCCCTGGAACTGGTAAGGTTCTCCTCTTCAAAGAAGTCACACAGCACTGCAAGAGGTGCAGAAGAGACAAGTAAGTAAGAGATCGGGTGAGAAATTAAAATAGTTGTAGCTACTTAGCTTTTCAAAATTTATACAAGTAAATACTACAGTGGGTCTCAGGAGGAGCACTGTGTGAGAATATGTTGTGTTGAAATAGTCATTCTCCTTTCAAACAGCCATTCTATGCCTTGTCAAGAGCTAGCTGAGGAGCACTCAAACAAGCTATGTGAGGAAATTTTTTTACTTTGGTCATTTTTTACTGTCCCTCAAGCATAAAGCTGTCACAAGATGACACAAACTTTCTAGCACATTCAGCTGAGCTTGCACAACCCCCCTGCCCATTAACTCAGTTTTCTTTTTTTTTTTTTTTTTATTGTCAAAATTGATGTGCTCAGTACAGCAGTACTGCAACTACACTAATTTATTTAGGGAAACAAAATTTTAAAAGAAAGCTTTTTTTAGGTAATAAATTACTGAATCTGTTTCTTGACAAATGCAAGATACCCTTCACTGTAAGAATACTAAGGAGAAGTAAGGCAGCACTCTTCAACCACATTGAAGGTTCCAAATTTTTATCTGCATGAATCACAGAATCAAAAATAGGTTGGAAAAGACCTCTGAGATCATCGAGTCCAACCTATGACCGCACTCCAGGATGGCAACTACACCATTGAGTGTCACATCCAGTCTTTCCTTAAACATCTGCAGGGACGGTGACTCCACCACCTCCCTGTGCAGCCCATAATGACAAAGACAACAGAAAACATGCCCTATTTACGTTACCTACTTCGTCTTTTCTATGCTATAACTGAAAAAAGAAGCCAACCCCAAATCTTTCCATTCATTCTGGATACTTCATTCAGTTGAACGGGAAAATAGGTTAAACCAGTTGACTTCTAGAAATGTTTCTTACAAGAGTAATGGCTGTCCAAAACATGCATATATGTATATACATATATATGTATGTAAAAGATTTTTTAGAAGTTTACTTCTTTTCTCTTCCATCCTCCGGAGATGCTGCTCGAGAGCTGTCACCAGCGCTGCGGTGGCGCCGAGCCCAGCTCAGGCCGGGGTCTCGTTGCACTGCGGCGCGGCCGCCGGGCCCGCGCCGAGGGCCGGCGGGCAGGGTGCCTGTCGGGCTGGGATGCTGGCATGAGGCGTGCCGGCGGTCAGGGATCCGGCCCCAGGTCACTCCCGCACCCCTAGAGGCCTCGTCCCGGCCCCGCCGGCTTCTTTTTCTTCTTCTCCCCCACCTCCACCTCCACCTCCTCCACCTCCTCCTCCTCCTCCTCCTCCTCTTCCAACGCTGCACCCGCGCTGCTGCCCGTCAGGGGGCGCAACGCGACTGGATGGGGGCGGCCCCGCGCGCGTGAGGAGGGCGGGGGCGCGCGGGAGCGCACCGCCTTTCCCTCTCTCTCTCCATTGGCTGGGCCGGCGGGAGGGGCGGTGGCACTGGCCAATGGAGAGGGAGGAAGGGCGGG
>WEKY01032892.1:126027-164593 GCA_013390045.1 Picathartes gymnocephalus
TTTTACTGTTTTTGCTGCCACATATTGTAGAAACATTTTAAAATTGCATCCCCCATCCTCCAAGAAAATGTTCATGATTGGATGCATTTTTTTCCCTTTTTTTTCTTTTAATATTGTCTATATTGATAGAGGCAGTTCCAAAAATTTCACACAGTTTACATTTAATAAGGCCTCCACACTTCTTGTCACTTCTCCAAAAGCTGCACTTTTACAGGAGGTAAGACGAGTTTGTTTTTTAATGCCTGTTAAATTTTCATGGTGCCCAGCAGGCTGATCCGCCTCCCTCTGCAGTCATGTCATTCCTAGAACTGATGCAAAGGAGGTGATTGCAGTAAGGGCTAAAATTCTCATTTTGACAGCAATGTGTCCTCAGAGCAACTTAATAAATTGTGGAACAACATTTTAGAATTATTTTACAGCATGAGTTAGAAACACCCCTTTCTGATATCACAGTAATATCTTGTTTTTGCTGCTGCAAGAGCCAATAATTAAGATGGAAGAAAAGTACTGCTGCATAACTGGATTTTGAAATGTGGGGACAGTTGTGTGACAGCCATCATATCTTTGGGTGATCTTTGTTAAAGACCCTGTGTCAATCTAGTACAAATGTACAAATTTACACATACAAATTTATTGCAGCAAAAATACAGTTTGTTTGCTCTTAAGTCTGGGAAAGAAGTTGTGTGAGGCTTTTTAAGTCAAGGCACTGGAGACTGCTGACTACAGAGAGATTAATATTATGTGGGAAGAGTTCATTTCCAGCAGCTGTAGTGTCCTGAGCATTCAGCTCTTTGTTTTGACTGTTTTTGTATGCCAGCAGGGAGGCATGGCTGTATCAGCTTTCCTTCTTCAAGTGTACCTTTTAATTGTGTATTCTCACTTTCTGCAGTTTACTGGCAGCCAGACAGCTCTCTTTCACTTCTTCAAATAAGCAAAACTTATTTTGGACTACCAGTTCATGGTGGTCATTTACTACCTGTTGCTTTTGGCTGCAAGAGAAGCTGTCTGCAATATATGATTTATTTGTTGTTAGAAATAAGCACCAAATTATAGGGTGGTTGCAGGACTGCATGCTGGTTGTAGTCCTCTGTTGGGGCAAATATTGTGTATATCATATAATCCCTGGGAAAAGCGTGTAGGAGGAGGGGTATTTTTTTTTTTTTTTTTTTTTACAAATTAGTTTAAGTAAGTGAGCCAAATAAGGCTGAACCTTCTAAATAAAAGCGAATTACTAGGAAATTGTGTTGACCTTTTATCCTATTTCCCCTTATCTGCAGGGCATTAATAGGTCTTGTCTTTTACATTACAATCCATGTTTAGGTCTGTAGCTGCTGGCAACATCTGTACTGCTCTGTTTGCAAGCATCACACACAGCCTTGGGCAAAATATGGAAGTGAAAGATAAAGTGCTTTAGGTCGAAGGCAGTTTTAATGAGGCCAGGTTTGAATGTACTCTGAGATCAAGCTGGCTTGGTGGTCTTTAGGTTGTGTGTTGTTTGGAAGAGTTTTTCCCTTCAAGAAAGCAGCATTAATGTGAGGAGGTACACTCCCCTACAATTCTTCAGTGTTCCACCCTTTTGTCAGGGAAGGGGAGATGTTAGCAGGGGATTTGCTGAGATATCCTTATGCTATTCTGGTTTCTTGGGCAGCAGTTCAGTGCTAGTTAAAAATGCACAGAGATGTTATCTATTGCTTTCCCTCTCTCACTGAACTCCCTCCACGCTATAAACTGAGTGTCTCCTCACCAGGGTTCCTGAGGTCTCAGCACAGGACATCAGGCCAAGGTCTCATCACAGGTCATCAGGCCATGGGAGAAGACTGCTGCAAAAACTTGAGGGACTCAGCAAATCTCCTCTGTGAGATGTTGTTATCACTGATACTCTTCTAGCCCTGCCTACAAGAGTGTCTCCCAAAGCTGGGGAGCGGCTGAGGGTGTGGGAACATGTGGCTATCTGGAATAGATACAAATGCAAAAAGAGGGTTTCAGCAAAGGAAGAGTCTCTTCTTTACAGTATATAAGTTTTGTAAAGATGATTGCAGAAAACTCACCAGATTTTCTTTGGGATTTAAGGCTAATAAGGAGAAGTTTAAACATACCAGGAGCAAAAAGAACAGTGACATTTGTCTGATGGCTATGCTAAAGTTGTCAACAATGATGCTGAAAATACAGAAGTGTTACATATTTCTGTAGTGAGAACGAAGATGAGTATTACAAATAATCATGTAACTGTGAACAAATCCATCACATTCCAGCAGTAAATAAAGACTGAAAGAACTCTTTTTAAAATTGATGGAGACTGAGATTTTTTGGTTTTTTAATGTCTGATGTAAAACTCCAAAATTTTAAGGATTGTCATGAAGCAAAGCTATTCAAATAGAAAACATATTATAAAACATCTGGTATTTCAGTTAGATTATGGGTTTGATGTATTCTGGCTAAGAAACTCAATCTTGAAAATATTACAGTTGATAAGAATATTTTAATTAATATATAGATTTTTGATGTTCAGTCATTGGATGTTTGTTTGCAAAAAAGAAAAAATCCCTAAACGAACACGCAGTTGAAAGAAAATGCACAATCCTTTCTGACAGTTTTATCTAGGCCATGCAGAGTAGAGGGATGACATATGATGGCATAGCCTCATGTATTTGAATCAAAGAGCATGTTGGCTGACTCTTTTGAAAGACGGACTCAAAGATTTGTGAAGTTAATAACCCTGGGAAGAGGCTGGATATGCTTTAAAAGATGAGGAGCAGTATCTGAAAATACTTCAAAGTGTCAAGACTCATGGGCAACAGGCAGTGGACAAGACACTCCCTGTAGGTAAGTGGCAGCCAAGAGCTGATAGGAGTTGAATACACTGAATGCAGAGTGGGATATTTCTTCTGCAATATTAATGATCTCACTTCTGTAATATAATCAGGTTTGATGGGTTATCTTCAAGACATTTTTTAATCGAAGTCAGTACTGGTTGTAGGTGTTAGAAAGCTGTATCTATATACTTAATGTAGGTAGTGATGAAGAAGTAAATTCTGAGTTTGTTGAAGTGATTTCATCACATACCTATGCATGAATAAAATGGAGAGCCTTCAAAGAGCACATGCTTGCAAACACAGGAATCACAGTGGCAAGAAGCAGAAAGTAAAACAGAATATGAATTTGCAGAAAAGGAAAAAACTCAAAAACACTGAAAGGGGTAACTAATTGACTGTTGCATTTTGTTATTAATAAACTTCACAGATTCTCCAGCACTTGAAATTAGTGTCAAGTTACAAAATCTTTCCAAAAGCTGCTCTTGTTCAAGAAACCATTAAACTTGTGAGAACCAGAGTAAATCTTTGCATTTTTAAAACTCCCTTGCTGATAGTAGCAACATTCATTTATTGTTTTGAGAAGAACAGAAAAATCTATTTCAAACTTCTTTTAAATCTGAATAAAGTCTTATTTTGTAAGCGTAGGAAGCAAATAGAACCTCTCTTTAGTTTTGAAAGAAAAGCCAGTCTGTGTAAACTGTCACAGAGTCATACTACTTGTTACTTTTGAACTTCTGTGTCATCTGTTTTTAGGGGTTTTTTTAATGGAAAAACATAGAAACAGGTAATGTGGTTGTTGGGTTAAATGACAAGGTGTTAAATAACTTAGGTTCACATCTTTGGTTACCTGGCTGCTATGCAGCTCTCTACATACAGGCCTTTGTGTGCTGAAATGTTTCAATGGAAGTTCTTACGTTTGTGAAAGTAATGTCATCCCATGATGACAGCTGGGAGAGACTGTCTTGCTGTGATCACGGAAAGTTGAACTGATACGACTCTTGCTGGGTGACCTTCTCACGGGATTGTGCCTGCCCTCAGAAAACAAGCCATTTCTTTTCAGTGGTACTTGGGTGGAAACTCCAAAATTGGCAACAATGCCAGACATAATTTTGTGTCCTTATGAGCACTGCAGTTCTGAAAGAAATAGTTTTGAGACTTTTCTCTCTTGAATTCTCCTATTGGGCCTAGAGTTCTCATAAATTCAAGGTGCTGGATGCATATATATTAGAAAATATGTTCTGCAGGTGATCAAGCTCAATTAATATTTAGCTATAAATATTTTTTTGCAAAGATAGTAGATAATTCTCATGTCCGAGCTGATACAACATGAGACTTTTCATTTGGGAGGCGTACACCTTACTTAATTGCCGTGCTAAACATAACTTTTATAACTGGACAGTAGTGGTCTTTTACCCTTCAGAAGTGTAGATTTTGATATCAGATAAAGTTATTTTGTGAATGCACACTAAAAAAAACACACACAGGGAAAAAAATTAGCAGTTGCTTCTGTGGGAGGGAAGCAGATATGTGAGCGACCATTAGCCTGAGAAAACTGATTTCTTGAACTATTTTCAGAGGGTGTGACAAAGTTTGTGAGTATAGATCTGTGTGCTGTGTGATATTGAAGCTGTCAGATTTCATTGGGAGATGCCTTGAGGAATGATGTTTGCCAAGAAGATTTCCATGATTTCCTGTTACAACCTGTATATCTGGAGCTTGCCATTTATGTCATGTGGAGAGTGGTTTTCTTCCAGGTAGCCAGGGCCTGTCAAGGATCTCCACTGTTGAGGCTACACAGAAATGGAGTTCAATCAAAGCACACCCAGGTGCCAGAGCTGCTCTCCCTCCAAAACAGAGATTGTCCTGAAGACAAGCACACTGCTCATGTTGGTCCTTGTTCAGGACAGACTTGGCTAAAAAATGCCAGCCTGCATCATGCCTGCTGCCATTTAAAGACTTCAAGGCATGACCCTGGTTTATTAATTAAAACAAAAGGAATTCAGCCCTTAATTGGACACTTTGTAGTTGTATGTGTCTGACATAGTAATTAATTTGTAATGTCAGTTTTTGGGCAACATGGATGGGGAGAACAGCGGATGGCTTTTTAGTAGTGTGGGAATGTGCATGGGTAGGTTTTCCTCACTGGGGAGTAACAACACTGGGCTTCAAAGAATAACCTACAGGTCAATTTGTTCAATGTAGTCAACTTTCAGCCAGAATGGACTACAGAGATCTTTAGGGAGGCACTGGAGGCTCCTTCCTGGGACCAGAAAAATATGTTACTAAAATCTGTGATAGGGGCTTTGTGACAACAGGGACTGTTCACCACCTAACAGGGAGATAAAGTCACAGTAAGATATTTACTGTGAGACAGAAAAGTGCAAGCACCCTGTGTTGCATCAACAGGCCATGTATCTGTCACATGAAGACAAATATGTTTGCAATCTGACAAGTGATGAATATACTTAATTGTTTGTCAGGAGAAATAACTTTGGGGTACTTGAGAAGACCCTCTCTCCTTGTGCAACTTGAGCTTGATGAGTTCTCAAAGTTCCCTATCCTTTTCCAATATTTTAAAATAATGTCATTGCTGGACAAAACTGGTAAAGAGCTAAATGTGAGAAGATGTGTGTTCTCTTTCTCCAGGTGAGCAGTATAGGCCACCAGAGATTTTCTTGTGTGACTTTAGGCAAGTCAGTTTGGGGCAACACTTGCTTAAATAGAACAGACATTTTTCAAGAATTATAGTAATGCTTGGGTTTCATTATTTGACACTGGGAAAGAACTGTAATTCTTCATCTGAAAGCAGCAGTTTAGGCTTTTAGCCTAATATTATTCTGGTTTTGTTTCAACTGTTCTGCTTTAGTAGGATCCTTAACCTGCATGAGAAGAGACTCAGAAGTTTGTTCTGTCTATGGGCATGGTTTCTGGAGACCTGCATCACACAAACTGCAGGACTGTTATCCCAGTCTGCAGGAAAAGGGCACAAGTAAGCTGGGTACTGTCTGGTGTGTTTGTTTGGGTTCCATCACTGTAGTGTCAAAGCACCTTATGGTTTTGCATGCATAAATTTTCCTGTGGGGAAACTAAGTGGCTGTTCCGAGATCACGTAGTGTGACATAAATAGGAACTGACTCTTCTTAGATCTGAACTCATCTTCTTCGTGGGTATAACACCCTGTCTCTCTATAGGACTTTCTGTTAGTATTTGTTCCCTTGTCTGGGGGTGACCACCTGAAAAATAAAATGGTTCTGCAGGTAAATCCAGACTTTGTTGCCCTGCAGAAGGAACTAACTGGAATGCAATAAATTGATACTGGAGCTGATGTCTTGTTTGATCCCTCATCTACAGGAAATAGCAGTCTCTGAGCTGACTTGGCTGCTCTGTCTTGACAGTCAGAAGCAATCTTGAGCAATCTGTTGTATCTAAGTATTGCAGAAGTGATTTAAGAGTCCCCAGAAGGGGAATAATGGTCTTTTGTGATGTTTAAAGTGAAAGGTATGTAACTATTCATCATGGTGATTTTGAATGATGCTTCAGGAAACCTCAAAGGTTGACAGAAGCAGAAGAAGAGTAGAGTAGTCCTTCCTCTGGTATATGTTTGTTTTTCTGCTTTGCTCTTGGTGTTAGCCCCTGTTAGAGATGGAGCTTTGTCTGATCCAGAATGACGATTCCTATCTCCTGATATTCTTTAACAGTACCTTTCAGAGTGCACACCTTTGGGTGTTTGCTTGGTGCCACCTCAGTTTCCTCATACTAAACTGGGTGTTACACTGAGTGCCTCACAGGAGCATTTAACTTGTGTTTTAAATTAAACTTATTTTTTTTGTCTGTAAGTAATTTTGAAATCATCTGATGAAAAATGCTTTAGCTTTCCATAGTAGTGATCAGTAGAGGAAAAGTCTTAAATACCAAACTGCCTTCCAGCTTGTCAGAAACAGCCACACATTGTGTATCAAGAAATTATTGGCATCAAAAGGCAGTTGATCCGCCCAACATTTTTATTGCATATCACTATTGCTGAGGTCAATATGCACTAATACACCTTCCAGCTTCAAGCACTCTTAGGAAGTTTAAAGTTCTGGTTAGGGGCGCTCCATTGTCTTAGACCAGCAAGGAAGTTGTAGGGAACATCTATAGGGTTTTCTGCATTAGTGAGCGTGGTGGAAGGGGATGTCTTCACCTGCAGTACCCCGTGCTGCCTAACATCAAGAAAAGTGCTTGCTGAAGTTATGTGGAGACCAGTAACTAAATTCAGTACCTTCAAGAAGACTAAACACTATTAATATTGTTTAACTGTTTTGGAAATGGGAGATCACAGATAGATGCTCTATACAAATAAAAGAGTTTTTCAATCCCATGAAGAAAAGTATTTTTTTAGTGTACTGTGATAGAAACTGCAAGACTGGCACATGTGATGAGCAGTTTTAGGTCTTCAGCAAAGCTCTTTTTGTTGCACCTTTTGAAATTATCTTTCCTTTGCCCATTTTTAATTCTGTGAATGGTCCTTAAAGAAACAAAGAAATTTGGCCACTAAAGTGACTGACTGTACAGAGCTGGGATAGAAGCAGTTTGGAGAGGTGAAAGCTTTAATTATTTTAAAAATACCTGCTTGGTTCTTCAGGCAGTCACTGATTTTGGGGGGTCAGTTTCTGTTTGCATGAGTCTGCAGGTAAAAAGCATGATGTTGTCATGAGTTTACTGTTTCTCCACTCATAAATGTGAGAGTGCAGGTATTGTTCTTATTTGTGTTTTATGTTGGGACACAGTAGATAAGGGGCACAATTAACATTTTATAAGTGACTTTAGGGCAGACATAAAATTTTAATATGTTATATTTTTCAGCTGTTGGGCTGCAGTAACCTTCTGTTTAGACACAATTCATTTGGGGGTGGGAATGTGCAAGGAAAGGGATTAAGTTGACTTTCTCTAATGATGGAGCTGGATGCCTTTAAAATGGGTGAACTTTTAAATACGCTGGCCTGTACGTAAAGTATTAATACACAAAGGTTTCTGGTAGAAAGGCCAATGTCAGTGCTTGGTTTCTGGAGTGATTGTACACATGAATAACATATTCAGTAAAAACTCATGAGCAGTTTATAAGAGCTATTGCAGATCTTAAAAACCCCCAAAACCCCAACTAAAACAAACATCATCTTAGCAACTGTATTTGCATTAAATAAATCAGGAAGGAAAAGGCCGTATGTACTTAAAAGCGCTAGAGGGAGCTAGGAGGAAGAAGAGGGGAAAATAATCGTTGAAGACAAGTTTGCATTTTTAGAAGTAGCTTATATAAAGCATCCATTTAAGTCCTTCCACTTCCTTCAGCTAAAATGCAGCTACTGCATCTTGCTGCTTTCTGTTTTCCACACTTCACTGAAGAAATTTCAATTTTCTAGTCCCAAGAGAGGCCAGAAGCCTTGCCACTTTTTACATGGCTGTCGGGAAAACCACCTGCCCCTCTGTAGACTGTACCCCTTTTTATTGGCCTTATTGTGTATTTGGATGAGCAGCCAAATGTTAATTTGCCTTTTGCTGCTGGTGGCTGTTTTGGGGGGACTGATACACAGGCTCAGTTCCAAGCTTGTCTCCCTCCGAAATTATCTGGAGAGAAAGTGTGAGTGTTGGTGTATGTGTGTATTTGGGATCTACTCGATGAAGAAGAATTTATTTGCATTAATCTGAAGTGGCCTCGTTGCTCTTGCAGAGATCTGAAGAAGTTGAGTGTCTGTGAACTCACAGAATAACACAGAAGTATGAAGTTACTGTAAAGCATCTAATTTTATGAGGTTTTAGAAGTGTTGTTGGTGGCTTTTTATATTGCTTTGTTGTAAAGCTAAATGCTTTGAGTTAAAGTGTAACAGCTTTATGATATAGATTATATAAATTATTTGTTTTTAGTTCCCCTCCACCCCAATAAACTGCCAAAATGTTAATATCTTGGGATTTGTAAGAATGGAATGAAATCCTGTGGGGCATGTTCTTTAGTTTTCAGGCTTTTGGAGGGTATTAGTATTTAGTATTTTAAAGCTTCTCCTCTTGATATTCAGCATTACACAACTAAACCTGTTGCTGTGGAGAACTGAATTTTGATGGCCGGGGGCATTGAGCAATTTGGGGGGAAGGAAGGATGTTTTGTTGTTATTATTATTAGAGGCTGCTTAGGGCTTTGGAGTGCTGGAAGTCATCTCAGAGAAGGTAGACAGACTGAAAGTGGATGATTAAATAAGCGAATTAATATATATATGCCATGTGTTTATCATCTGCTGGTGTAATTTATTGCGATTTCACTCATTGTTGATATTCCCTAGTTTCTCTTTTCCACATGAGAAAATAAATGGAAAGGGCAGGAAAAATCAACTGAGGTTTTCTTCCTTTGGTCTTTATTAGATGAAACGATTTTAAGTTATGAAAGCAAGGACAAACATTTCTCAAAAGTACTTTAACCATGTCTTAGCCTGAGGACTCTGCTCTCTTTAAAGGAAACAAATACAATGAAATTTAAATATGTGGAAGATGGAGTCCTTTAGCAGTGCAGAGATTTTTTTTTCCATGTCCTTTGAGACTGTAAATATTTTTTGTCTATTTATAATTACATCACTCTAGATTTTAGATGTCTACAAATTAGGAATTGAAGAAAACATTTTTTTGGAAATATTTAATAACCTCTTGGCAACAATAAACCCCAACAAACAGATAAGAGCACCAAATAATTATGGCTTAATTCCTATTGAATTGTTCAGGGCCTTTTCCTGTCATCTGAGAATTAACTCTACTTAAGATGAAACAGACTATTGGAATAGCAGAGAATCTTTTTTTCCCCTGCCCCTTTAGCTACCTTGTTTTGCACAGTTTTTTCTGCTGCAATGTAGGGCTGGAGGCAAGTAGGTTTCTTGCTCTCCTGATGTGTAGAGGGCTCCTATTAAAGCCCTAAAGTATTTCTTTGGGTAGAAAATGGGCAAAGTTGAACTGTAATTGAGTGCATATCCAATTCATTCCTCTGACTCAGGAAAACAGGCATATTTAGTCTGAAACAGAGGATAGTTATTTTGTAGATAAATTTCCTATACTTCCAAAGAGCCAGGATACACAGAATGGTCTGTGAATACTTTATGGAGCTCAGTGATACACAGATTATCCCCAGTGGTACCCCTTAATGTGCCACTAAAACAGCTTTTTTGTGATATTTCAATCTTTTTTTGTGATAGTTCAGCTTCAGGCTAATGCCTACCACTGTTGAACTCAGTGGTACAACAAAAAGGCGGGGTTTTACCTGTTGAAGTGATGGTGGATTCACAATAGAAAAGATATAATTTCTCTTGGGACAGGTAGAGGAAGAAAGTTATTCTCTTAAAAACACACAGAGGAAGTAGTGATGTACTTTGATTGTTGTGTTGCCTTAGAAAAGCCAGTACCTTCAGTAGAACCCCAGGGGCAGAGTGTTCATCGCTTGACTTTCACTGTGACGTTGACCCAAAGGCCGAGGTATCTGATGAAAAAGAAAGGGCCATCGCCGGAGTGGGTGTAAGGCACCACAAGGCCCAGCACCCCTGCCCTCTCCCCACCCAGCTGGGACAGAGTAGGGCACCCACAGAAAGGTGCCCAGTGCCAGTTTTTCTCCCCAAGTCTGTCATGCCACAAAACATCTGTTCATGTTGTTCATGTGCCTGCTAAGCTTCGTGGAGGAGACTGCCGTGACTCAAAGGGCGGCTTATCCTGTTCAGAGCTTGGCATCCACAGCGTCCCTTGCTGAGCTCTCTCTGGAGGTGGCCTGGAGAGGAAACCTGGTCAGTGGTGGCTAATGTGAAGCTTTTAATTTAGTGCTGGAAGAATATTTCTCGAGGGGTTTGGAGCAGAAATTGCCACTTGGTGTCACTTGTTGCGGTGCTTTCTGGTGCAGCGGGAGCAGCACTAATTAATGCCCGTTCCCAGTGCTGCTCAGGGCAGTCCAAAAACACAGGCCTGCAGTATCTTGGTGATCTGTTAGGTAAAGTGTGAGCAGAAATGGTGACGTGCTTTACAGATAAACTGAGAGTACAAATCTGCTGATCTGAGATTGGCTGCCTACCTCCTTTGCAAAGGCAGGAGCAAGTGCAGGGAGGTTAAGGGAGCAGGGATGGCTTCTCTGAGTCCGGGAGGGAAAGGCAAGTGGCTCTTCAATGTCAGGATTTGGGATACTCATGTGTGCTTCAGGTCAGAGCCAACATTGCAAGCAAAGGCTTGTAGCCCTTTAAAAGGTGTCTGTTTCATCTGTATCCCTCAGAAATGAGGTTTCTCATGCTTTTTTGGCTGCCTTTAATGTAGGGCTGTGAATAGCTTCTGCAGGTGAGCCTTAAATCGAGATCTGATGCAACTGTAGTGCTGCTAATTCTGAGATCAGCTCCCCAAGCAAATGTAGCATACCAAATTATTTTTAATAATGTAGGACTTTGACTAGGCTATGTCCTGAGGAAGAAGGGATGGGAGGTGAAGTTTTCCCCCCAAGCTGGTGAACTTGGCAGAAAGACATACTGGGCGCACATCCCTGCTGGGACTCGTCTAAGATCCAGATGAAGATACATTTTAAATCTCACCTTGCAATGTCCATGGTAAAGCATCCTTCTTTCCCTGCTCTCAATGCCTGTAAGACAACGGGGGGCAGAGGGGACAGCACTCACCATTCCCTTTGGGAATGTGTGGTGCTTGCCAACAATAGTTGCCAAGAGAGGAAAGTGAAGCACTAAAAAATCCCTCTATTACATTTTGCTGTATTTGTATGCTTGATAATAGCTGGTAGTACTTTTTTCAGAATACTTTATGATTTTTTTCCCCATCACACTAGCCTTTGAAAAAGTACTTTGGGCTAATGTTTTTCTTCATCAGGATTTAAATTTTGCTCAGAGTATATTGCAGGTCGGGGGGTTTTTTATCCACTCACGTGTTTTTGTGGAAAAGTATTTGGATCTTTGTCTGATAATATGTAGTCGGGCAGGGAGCAGCTTAACTTCAGCTTTTCTGGACAGGACTTTGCTGAAAGATATGGAGCACGTTGATTTTATTATTATCTTGTAACAACAACCCGCTGTTGGGCTCCCTTATTTGCATTCCTAGCAGGACGGCAAGGTGAATAATTTAATTCCAGCAGCCTCCGCCACGTGATGGTGCGAGGACCCGTCAGCGATGCCTCCCCCTGCACCGACAGACTTTGGAGGGGAATGGAAACTTACAGAAGTGATGCGAAATCGTCGCATGTCCTCCCTTAACCCTGGGGAAATCTCTCGGCGGAGTGATCACTTCATCCTTTGCTTTTCCACGCGTTCCTCTGACGTGGAGTTTGGGGGGTGTGTGTGTGTGTGTGTGTGTGAGCCTGTGAGCAAGACGAGTGAGGGAGTGGGAAGCGGGGAGGGCAGTGGGGGAAAAACGCACACCCAGGCACAGAGCTCGTCGGAGCAGGAACAGCGAGGAGCCGGGAGTTCAGCCGCAGGCAGCGAGGAGTGGAAATTTACAGCTGCTTGTGAGCGCCTGTGCATGTCCAAGTGATCCTTTCTGCTCACGCTTTTCCAGAGGCTGACGGTCGCTGGGCAGGAGAAGAGCGGGAGGCCGCATCGCGGGATCCCTGCTGTCTGCCACTTGTCTGGGATCGGCGGGGGGAATAAAGCGGAATTAATGGCAGATCACTGAAGGCGGCTGCTGGCGGCGCGGGCTGCGGGGAGTCTGCAGAGCTGTCTTCAGCACCTGGCCATGGGGCTGCGCTGGGTTGCCTAGGAGCCCCCACCGTCCCACTCACAGTAAGTGTCAGCCCAGGTGAGGTCCTCTGAGTGACGGAAAGTTGAGTGATTTAATGAAACTTTCCTTTTTTCCAGTTAGCACCAGCCTTTTGGTAATAAACCGCTTGCCCGCTTGTTCTCGATAGTTACGCTGGTAGCTTTTTATAGCTTTGTAAACTGTGTTACCAGGAGTGGCTCTTTAATGCAGGCAACCCTAGACAATACTCCTCCTGTTACATAAGGCGCTGGCTCTGCGACCAAGCACTCCGTGTCCATGGAATATCTCTGGAAATGGCTTTATTTACAGGGTGGTTTCCAAAAATAAAATATCTGCAATATATCATTTCTCTTGCTCCTCTCCGCGGGCTGCCTGCAGCTGCGGACTGGCTCTTGAGATGCAGAGGAATGAGAGCGTGGCCCCTTGCATAAGCCGGGGGGAAGGAGATGCAGGGAAGATGAGCGTGAGTGTGAACTGCCACAAGGAACAGCGTATGTAAATGAACCAGTTCCTCGTTTGCAGCCGATAGGTCTTGTCCACTTGAAATGCTTATTCTGTGCCATGGGCGATTCATGAAGTCTTTATCAGGCACAGCTTGAATTGAGCTTAAGGGAAGCTGAGGTTTTTCTTAAAAGCAAAGGCTCTTTCTTGGGCTAATATTAGTAGTAAAGTAAGATTACTACTATAGAAAATTATTTTAATCCTTGTACGAAGCTACTGAAAGTAACACAGCAGACTTGCTACAAACTTGATCAAGTGAATGCTGTGTAGAGAGGTAAGTTTAGTAATACTGGACCAAATGCAAAAATAGTATCCGTGTTCCTCACTAATGGATTTAGAGGAAGTCTTATTCCCTCTTGGCTGCTGCCTGTGTTATTTAAATTATGTTACCAGTTTCCATTATTTCTACAGTTACTATTCCTACTAGAAATGGATATTTAACTTGATTTCCTTTTTACTTAAGTAAATGAAAAGCTGTTAAGGGCTCTGCTGTTAGAATTGTGTGTACTTCAGAGACATTAGTTAAGAAAGCTCTTTCTGCATGACTGAGTTTGTGGGAGTTTTGCGATGAACTACAGTCGGGCATGGAATTGAATTCTTAATCTTTTAGGTTTGAAAGACCTCTGTGGTAGCAAATGCAAGTTGGGATCCCAGCTATTCTTGACTCATCAATCCTGCACATTTGGTGGCTGTAAAACCTCTGGTTTCATACACTTCTAGTTTTATTGAACATGATGTAATAACCTACCACTTCTAGCTAGTTCATTAGCATGATTGGGTGGTCCTGTGATACAGATAAATGGTGCTGGTGTGAGTATGGTGCCACAGGATGCCACTTCTGCATGGGTTTAGAATCTGAATGTTACCTGGCATTGCAGTGTGCAATGCTGTTTTGTAATAAATATAATAATTATAATTATAATTATAATAGATGTGAAAATACAGGACTTTCAATAGAAGGGCACAAGGTAGCAAAGTCAAACACCTAAAAAGCCCTTTACTTCAATTCTGTTCTCTGTACCCTACTCATGATAGATTTAGATTAGATATTAAAAAGAAATTTTTTATGGTGAAGGTGGTGAGACTGTCACAGGTTGCCCAGAGAAGTTGCAAATGCCCCATCCCTGGAAATGTTCAAGGCCAGGATGGATGGGGCTCTGTGGAACCTGGCCTAGTGGAAGGTGTCCCTGCCCATGGCAGAGGGCTTGGAACCAGATAATTTTTATGGTTCCTTTCAACCAAAACTATTCTATGATTAGTATTTTGTTTGTATTACCACACATTTATACCCCCTTTATGGTCATCACTGCCTCATTGTGTGTTTGGTTGGTAAATAGCTGAGCTGTAGCATCTGCTCCTGTACCCCTGTCTCTGTACCCTCTTTCCATCCCTTTCTTCCCCTCTTGTGCTGGTACAGCTCTAGACTGTTCTGGGCAGAACTGGACTGGAAACCTGTGTGACCTTTTTTCCCCCAGCAGGCTATTTTTTGTTAACCTGGGTCACTTTCCTGACCTGGCTCACCATGTGGCCCTGCAACAGCTGAATGGCTCCCACAGAGGCTGTAGGGATGTGAATACATGTGGAGCAGGGTGTCACCATCACAGAACAAAGCATTTATCAAAATGTTGTCTCAATGACCAGATTGCTTTTTGGTGTTTCATTTTATCCCCTGTGTTTGCTGAAAGATTATACATGTTTTTTTGTTTTTTTATTAAATTGGCATTCAAGCACTCAATTGAAAACAGAGCTGATTTCTGTGAGTGAGTGGAGCATCACCATGAGGGCCTTCAGTTTCATAACAATATTGAACAACTGTGTGATATTATTATTCTCGTTCTGTAGAGGTGATCAGATTAAGGGCAGAGCTGCCTACTTCTTTTCCATGTCTGATCTTCAGGATGCTTGCTGTTTGCTAAAAAAATTACATTTGTCGTGATGGTAGGCATCACTGTGATGTTTTGTGTGTTCAGGTGAAGTTTCAGCTACTATCCATCTTCATTTCAGGTAATGCAACAAGTAGCCAACATCAAAGCTTATGATGAGTAAATTCCTGAGCTTTTGGAAAAAATTCGTTGCCAAGCAGAGATGGCATTCATTCACCCTAACCATAAAACTATCCTGTCTTCTGTTCATCTTTTGTCTCATTTGCAGTGCACCGTCCAAAATCTGCAACTCATTGGGAATTTGCAGAGAAGTTGCTTGTTCCATAGCCCTGATTCCTTCTTTGTATCAAATAAAATGTGGGTTGTGTGAGGGGACTGCACTGGGGAGGACAGAAGGACAAACTGGGCTTCTCCGGGTGCTCATCACACATGGGAGCTTCCATCTCCTGGTGTGAGTACATTGCTCTGTCATTGCAACAACTTCCCCAAATATGGCAGGAGGGAGAAATGAGAACCTCTTCCATTATGCAGAGACTGAAATAGACAAAATGATGAAGAAAGTGTGCTAACTCAGGACCCAAATATATGGGTCATAGGCACAATGTGGTGAAAGGGAAATTAAGGTCTTTTTTTCCATTCCAGAAACTCTCACACGATATGAGTTATGGAAATGTTTTGATTCTGATCAACTTGATGAAGTTTGGGAGCTGAGGCAAGAAAAATGTCTGATACTCCATGGGAAGGAAACTTTTTTGCTCATTTATTTTTGAAGATCAAAGGTTTTGCCTGGAGGAGCATCTGCAAAGAGTACATGGATGGGCTCACGCGCTCTCTTCCATTCTTGCTTTTGTGGGCAGGAAGAAGCCTTTGTTACTGAGCTGCTTTACTGAGTCACTTCATAGTGGGATGAGCTGCTGAGCAGAGTGGTGTTGCTGTGTGCTTTTTTCCTTCATTGTGCTTACAAGTTCAGTTGCACTGTAATCTTTTGAGGAAGTATATGACTTAAAAGCAGAGAAATTGTGGAGAGTGCCTACCATCAGAACTAGATCTCTTTCTGTACTTTGTAGCTGTATTAAATTTTTTTTTAGTACATTCTCTTTACAAGCAGATAAAGTGGCAGAAGAGAGACTTTGAAGCCTGATAAAGTGTAGGCTTTGCTGTCAGATGATCTAGGTTGCATTCCTGACACAGCCACTGAATTTTTTTTTTTTTATGAGGCCTTGGGTAAGTCTTGTAATCTCTCTGTTTCAGCTTCCCCCTTTGCAGAGGAGACAGAATAAAAGTAGGTAGATAGGTTTTTTGAAATTGTGTTTTCCATCTTGGTTAAATGTGTGTAGAGTTGGAGACCTCTGAGAGACTGTATGCCCTGAGTATGAAGGGATGTTAACTTTTACAGGCAACTGGATATCCTAAAACTCATGTCTTGTAAACCACATTCAGCTCTGGATTTAATTCACTGCTTTAATCTGTATGGGGTTTTTTTTCCTTTTTTCCTGACTTGAACAGAAACAGGCCGACATTTAGAAAGTCGTTCTTTAATGTTGCTTTTTGGTGTTTCTGTTGCTTACCTAATACAAAACCAGTGCCATTTTCTTCTCCCAAACAAAGATGGAATGATATTCCCTGAAAATATTTTTGTTAAAGTAGAGTTCCTAAAATGTACTGGACACTCCAGCTCTGGTGTCTGAAATGTCATGTTCATGTTGATGGAAACAGCAGGCTTAGGAAACTTCAGTTCCTCTACAGCACTGCCGAGGCATTTTCCTCATGACTGGGAGAGACAACCTCTGAGACCAGGAGAGTTGGTCTGGTGAGATACAGGTTTCTTTCCTTGGTCTCATAAGCCCCTCTCAAGAGCACCAGTGAAATAACATCATCAGAACTAAATGTTTCACAGGTTGGCTGGTTCTCCATTATGAATTCAGGAGTGTCCACAATCCATTTCTGATGTTATAAAAACATATGTTGAATAACCATTAGATGGAAAAAGTTTTCCTAGAAAGTGGGAAAGAAAGGGGTTCATTCAGTTCTGTCCCTTCCTGCCAGGCAGCAGTGTCAAAAATTTATGAACAGATGCTCTGTAGTGTGCCTGCTAGAGTAGGTAATTTCAAAACCTCAAAGCTCCAATGGATGGAAACCTTCACATTTTCAGCTGAGGTTTATTCATCAGCAGTTTATAGCCATTTGCTTCTGCACAATAAAATGTTACTGTTATTTAAGCTGAAGTAACTTTTTCAGCTTTCCTGTATTTTTATTCTAAACTTATTAAGGTGAGCACTTTTAGCCTCCAAGACATGCTGGTCTTCCCATTTTTCTGGCCATCCAGTGTTCTCCTCTCCACCCACTCTAACCTCTGTTGATTTTACTTGGCTTGAACTTGATGTTCAGGGCTGTGTACAGTGTTCTGTACAAAGGTCTATCAAGACTTTGTACAAAGACATAAATACCTTTGGGCTTCTGCTGACTACTATTTTTTGTGATTCATCACAGATTTGTGTCTTTCTCACATCTGTAAAACACTTATGTTTGTATATGTCACCAGCTGCCTGATTTTATAATTTCTCATGGTAAGTCCTTAGCTTGAAGCAGGTATTCATAGAATGGTTTGGGTTGGAAGGAACCTTTAAAGGACATCTAGTCCAATTCCCCCTGCCATGGATGTCTTCAGCTAGATCAGGTTGCTCAGAGTCCTGTCCAATCTGATCTTGAATGTTTCCAGGGATCGTCTACCATTCAGCATTATCTGATACTTTCTACTCTTAAATATTATCCCATTTTTATTACCTTGGTTCTTGACTCCATCCAGTTTCCCAGGCGGTGATATTCCAGTCCTGCTA
The DNA here is from genome assembly GCA_013390045.1 of Picathartes gymnocephalus. NCBI lineage: Eukaryota > Metazoa > Chordata > Aves > Passeriformes > Picathartidae > Picathartes > Picathartes gymnocephalus. The sequence goes on from WEKY01032892.1 coordinate 143,806, forward strand.
TGTGTTGATAATATCTTTCTATTTTGAGTCACCACAATTTTTGGATAGGCTCTTAATTCCTATGCCTCTCTAAATATGATCCCATCCACAAATTGTTCTTCCCTTCTCAGTCAGATGCCATGATAATTTCCTTCTTCACATATTTTTTGGGTTCTATATTCAAATCAGTGCATTTCCACATTAGATACATGGATTCCACTGTGTTTTCTCTGTTTAAAAACACGTTTATAAGAGACTGTAGTATGAGCTACCTTTGGTAAGCCTGCGTTGCATTCTTTTCAATTGTCATTCATCTTTGTTTTTCTGTTATTTTTAGACTGGTTTCTTGAGAAAATGAAGCTTATGTAGTCACACTGTCCATTTCTCATCCTATTTCTCTTCTCATGGTAACTTTTGAACTTACTGTGAAATTTCAAGCAAACTTGACAGAGGGCTAGATGCCTATAAAATACTAAGTTCCAAAAAACAGACTGAAAATAAGTGTTGTAAAGAAGAGGGCCTTTAAACCAATCTAGTGCCTCTGCTGAACAGAAGACCTTCCATGAAGAAGCTTAGAGAGCAGAGAGCTGATACAAAGAGGAGGGCAGGACAGAAATGCCCAGCTGTGATAAAAGCCTCTTTAATAAGAGCTTGTGCTTTCTTTGATTCTGGAAACTCCAGTCATGACGAGCAAAGCTGGAGAAGAGGAGTCTGTGTTTTGCCACTTGCCTTATGGGATAGCCAGCCATAAGACTAAGGAGTACAACTCCCAAATCTCAGCAGAATGACTTTACCCCCATGTGCTTCTACCTGAAATTGTGAATAGCAGGTGTCCCCCTAGAAGATTCCTGCATGGAGAATCAAAAGGGACCATAACTTGCAGCTGCAAGTATGTGTTTTCTGAAGTAATGGATCATCTTTTGCCAGGTTAAAAACCATATCCTGAGAAGGGATACATCCAAAAATATTATTTCCTGCACATCTGTGGCTCTTCCTCCTTTTCTCTCTGCCTCCCTCCACTTGCATATAGCAGAGGCTTTGCTTTGTATATAAAACTTTGTATATAATGAAGTAATGCAGAGATTTGGCTCTGTTCAACAGAGCAATGAATTAAAGTTTCTTGAGCCCCTTCCTGCCCTTATATTGGTGTTTTTGATGTTGTGATTAGGATGTTTGTAGGGTATGTAGTGAAAAAAATGGTATTTTATCACTGAACCGTGCTGTCGTAACTTGGTGGTGATACTGGAACTATGCAGTGGAAAAGTGCTGGTTCTATGGCAGAATTAGTGATTATTTTAAATACAGACACCTACACCACCCTGGAAGAAAATACTTCTTTTCTGAAATGTAATTTGTCTGTTAAGCTCCTGCTTTCATACTCCCTCTCTCTTGCATCATCATCACATCCTCCTACCATGCCTTCAGGATAATAAAAACATGCAGAATCAGGTCCTTCTCAAGATGTATTGTGAATTATTAATCTTCTATTTGCAGCACATGTGGGATTACAGAGTGCTTGGCGCCTGCTAGCAGCGTGTAAACAACTTTATTGTATATTACTGGCATCACCATATTTTCCAGTGCTTGTCTGTAGCTGAATGTGCCCCAAAGGGTGAGTTGTTGTTAGTACACCCAGGCTTCAACCTTGCACCTTGTCAGGCTGAGGTGGGACTCTGCTCTGGTGGCTGCTGCTGCCAAAGCTTGCACCTCTGAGCTCCATGGGAGCAGGACGCTGCAGTTGGGACCTTAGCTAAGGAGGTTATTTAGCCAAAGCCAGAGAAATACAAATGACTTTGAACAGGACTGTGAGGGGCTTGAAAATGGGAACTTGAAAGTGAAGAGGTTTCAGACTCTGAATGTGAAAATATCCCTGTAAAACTGACCTAGCAACAAATGAGAAGCTATATACAAACTTACCTACTTTGGACACTATAAAAGAACTTTTTGTTTAAATAAGACATTTAAATATATTTCCTGTGTGTCATAGAAACCATAAAGATAATCTTCAAAAATGTTTTGAAATGTTTTTAATAAGATGTTAGGACAAAGTCTGTATAGATTTTGCTTTTAAAGTTTGAATTTTTTACTTGGCTATTTTATGTAGTTACTATTTATAGGTGCAATAGAATGTATGTCTAATCTGGGTATTAATTCCATAGGATATTGGGGATTAGTAACACATGGATGTATGGCTCAAATGGGATCGTATTTTCTGATGGATTCTGTAGCATGCCCATAGTAACCATGAAGCACGAGAGGAGTTCATTCTTTTGGACCACTGGGTTTTCTTCTTTAGGCTGTGTGTATTGTGCTGGTTTAATTCTCTCCTTTGAAACCTCTTATATAAAGCTTTTTTTAAAATTGAAAATATTGGAGAGTAATGGGATTGAAGTGGTTTGTGTGTGTATTTATGTTTCCACAACTAATTTTGCAAATGTGTGTGTGGAGGAATTGTGATGTTTTTCTTTTGTAGTGGAAGGACATGAAACTTTAAGATAATTTTTGCTTGTTTGTTTGTTTGTTTTTACTTTTACCTCTTTTTTGTTATTGTACAAACTGGAATGCAGTCCAGAGTGCTGCTGTGGTTCTAACCACAACATATTCCCATCTGTAGTCAGTCATTGATTTAAATAGATCTTTGTATTGGACCCTCAGCAAAACCCATAAGAATTCACAGCCTAAGGCTTCGTAAGATCAGAAACTGAGCTACTTGTTTTCTTTGATATATAAATACAGCAATGTGGTATTTGCCTTTTTAACCGTACAGAAGAAGAATGTTTTAAATTAAACAAACAACCCATTTTCATTAAAACATTCAGTCTGTCATTTAAATGTAATGAAAACATTTGTGTTCATATTTGGGCCTGATCCTCTGTTCCTTATTTAATTCAGGCAATGTTCTACACAAGTGAGATCTGACCCACAGATTCTTGAAGTCTGTTGGACTTAGGAGATAGCTTAAATTGCTTCCTCTCAAGGTCTCTTAGGCTAAAAATGCAAAGCAACTGAGGAAGAAGGAGAGATGGCAGAGAAGCTGGGACTCTAATTTGCAATGCTCTAAAACAAAGGGTTCTTTTGGTGTGCTGCAGTCTACAGTTGGGTTTTCTGCACTGTGATGGACCTGGTGAAGTCTGACAGAAGCCCTGTGTGAAATCTAGTGGAGCCTGCCAGATGTGCAGTGTCCAAAATACATTGGACATAGGCATGGACTTGCTGGAGTGCTGACCTGTAGGTCAGAGCTTCCTTCAGGGAGCATCCAGCTCCTGTGCAGGTGCTGAGTAGTTGCTTTTCGTGTTCTAATGGTTGCTTGTGAATCATTGATGAACTTGCAAGAACTACACATGAGAACTTTTACTTTGTGGCTGAAGCAAAATGTAGCACCTGAGGCATATTCTTTTCTTGTCTGTAATGTCTTTGTGTGTTTTTATTGAGTTTTTGTATAAATCTTAAAAGCTGTTTTTGTTTTTTGTTTGATTTAAGGCAGCCCTCTTCTATCCTGAAGGAAGAAAGGTGAAGAAAGAACATGCCTTTGTTTAGTAAGTCGCACAAAAATCCTGCTGAGATTGTGAAAGTTCTAAAAGAAAACATGGCCATATTGGAAAAACAAGAAAAAAAGACAGACAAGGTATGAGGTAATGTTGAAGAGGACCAATAAGGTTTTTATGCTGGGAGAACAGTAGAATAAAGGGAATAAAATTGTGTTTGCTCACTGCCCTGATTCTGTGAGTGCTTGCCTGTGGATGTAGCTGTGTGTTTGAATGATTCTGAAATCAGGGGGCTTTTGCATACATAAAATACATCAAATCTGGGGGCCAATGAGAAAATGTTGAGATCCAGGAGCCTCAGCCAAAACCAAGGGTGATCTCCCACTAACTCAAACAGTAATGAATCTAGCAAAACAGCTTGGAAGGCTATGTGAAAACTATTGTAGTGTTAATGGTTTTAGCAGGATAACAAATGAAGTTGCCAATTAATGTGTAGGTACCCACAGAGAGAAACTCTACTTCTGATGAACATTGTTTGCAGAAACCAGGAAACATGTATGTGTCCAGTTGTGTATAAAAGAGGTCTCACTCTATCCATACTTTCTACTGTTCTGGGTGCTAGTGCTTCCTAAAAGACCTGTGCTACTCATTTTCTATTTATAGTGCTAGGCTTTTGCTAATATTACTGTTCTCTTCTAATTCCATGACAGAGACTCGAGTTACTTTTGCTGCATTTCCAGTGACCACTTGATAAGGTGCAGCCCAACGCACAAAATGCTTGCAGTTAGGAATTTGTGCTTGCATAAAATCAATTTTTTTTTTTTAATTTTTACATCTGTGACTCTGGCCCTCTACACTATTGCTGCAGTAGAAGTATATGGTTTTAGTTAGCGGCAGACCAATTTTAAGTTATAGTTGAATGTCAGTGGAAGCAGAAATAGCTGATAAGTGACAGTAATATGGTTTTCATGGAGCTGATGTTTGCATGCGTGCATGTTATGCTTCCCCCACCTTGTCAAGAAGCTTTATGAAAACAAACCCAACCCAAAAGGCAGGCATGGATCCCTTTGCACCCTTAGTGAAATCCTCTTGAAACTTTTTGGTTCAAAGCAAATAGCTCAGAGTGTGTTAATTACGTAAGGTAAGTCACATGGATTTCTGGGAGGTTTCTGTTACTTGATGTTTCATTCTGAAATACCTTCAATAACCTGAAAACTGAGAGAATTTGAACTAAAACAAAAAATAAGTAGCTAAATAAACACAGAGAATCTGTTCTCCTCTGCTGAATTCATCCTTTGGAGCCTGATTAAAGACGACATTCAAAGCAGAAGCTCCATACTTGGGTTTCTTTTCGATTTGCTTTGCAGCATGACTCCCCTGGGTTGTGGTTTTGAGAATTTTTGACTTTGAGCTGATTTGTTGATTTGGGTGTCAGTGACAAGGAGAAATTCAGACTTCTTAGAAAATTGAGTGCTCAAGGTAAATTTTTCATAAAAGTCAGAACAGCTGGTGTGTGTTTTCCTCACAGAGCAGAAGATACGGAGTGTTTCCCTGGCATCTTAGGATGGAAACAGCTCGTGAACTTAATGGTGCTTATTTTAAAGGGGGAGGCTGGTTTTCACTTAGTTTTTATGTACGTCATTGCTATGGGGTCGAGGCTGTTCCTGGGGTGAGTGTGGGTGACTGGGGGAGAGGGGAGAGGGGGACAAGGCACTCCCTTCAACAGCAAGGCAGAAGGTGAGGAAAGCCTTTTTTTGGATTACTATAAGCTTATGTGGCCTGTTGACTCAGGACTTTGTGCTGCGATGTCAAGAAAGCACATAGGACCCCTTTCCTTGCAATAGGGAAGTTTTGAAATTCCTTGGTAATTCTGCCTTTCATCTAAAGTGTTCCACTAAGCTGTCCTGAAATAAGTATCTGTTAAAGAAAATAGCTAAATTTATTCTCCTGAGCTTATGGAAGTAAATCATAAGGACTATCTTCAGTACTGAGATGATGGTAAACTTTAAAAACTGGCAGGAAAAATAGCTCTTGCAAAACCCATCAGCCCAATCACACCTGCTGCTATCCATTCAGGTTTGTGAACTTAGTAGTGACATTTCTAAGTGTTGTTTGCAGTTTGAATTGGAGGAGAAAAGATAATGGGAAGACTTTCAGTGGCCCACAGGTTTTCAAAAGATACTCAATAATGCTAATGAGTAACGTCTTTTCATGAGTATGATGAGAAATTTAACTGAAAACCAAAGCAAAGAAAAAAAAGCACAGTGCTGTACTCTGTGCTCTTCAAAACCTAGCAAGCTTTTTAACTTTATCTCCAATTTTATTTACAGAGGGAGAAGAAATTTGTCAGACTTTAATGAAAGGGCCTAGAGGTTTAGCTACTGCAAGAGCCAGTCCCTGGATGTCTCAGAGCTGGATTTGGACCCTGTGGCCCTGTGACCAGAGAAGTTTGTGACTCAGGGCTGTCCAATTTTTCAGATTTCTAGCTCCTAGTCTGCTGTAAGAACTAGAGGAGTACTGTTATGCCTCACCATAAAACCAAGGTTCCCAGCACTTCCAGGGTACAACTCCAGAGCATCCCTGATTTTGAATGCAAAGTAGTTTCCAACTAGTACTTGCTTCAGATGCTTAAACAAGATTTATCCTGTGACAATTAAGCTGTTATTGTAGTACAGCCAATGTGGTATGTGTGTTGAGACATCTAAAAGCTGCTAATACAGCCAGAATTGGCAGAGAAGTGGGGCAAAGCCTGAATTAACTGCAGGGCTAGCAGAGAACCTCATTTCCTTTCCCAGCTGAGAAGTCCTAAGTATGAGGTGAAGATGCCGTGGGCAGCCAGGAGGGCATGAGTTCAGGCAGAGAGAAGCTTGATGCTTCCAATACAACTTTGTGCAACTTTCAGCAGGAACCATCTGTGTCTTGGAGGGGATGTTTTTAAATAATGCAGCAAGGACCATTCCTGCCAAGCCACGCAGGTAGAGGGAACTTTACAGCAAAGGAGTTAAGACTCCTCGGATAATGGGAAGAGGGTGGAGGATATAACTTGATACACAGGATGCAGACAAGCCAGTTGTAAGTGTAAGGAAATTATACATCTTTTCTGAGGCATTTCCATGTACGCACATAATATACAGAGGTTACACTCTTTCTTCATGGTGCTTTTTTTTTGCATAGAGTAGTACCCATTCAAGCTTTAACTAAACTCTGTTGACTGCACTAGCATCTGTCTCCTTAGATAAGGATTGAATTTGACCCACTTTCTCCACGTGTCTAATTTTTTTTTAAACTATTAGTATGTGTAGTGTTGTCATAGTGTTTTTTAATGGTTTTTAAACACTCCCAACTGAAAAATAGGCTAAGTTTTGATGTTTGGTTCTTTCAGGTGTGAGTTTTTTCATTTGTTTGCTTGCATGGATATATGAGTGCTTAAAGCTTTGCCATTTTCTCAGCTACTTTCTGGTGGTTGATAGACCACGGGTTGAGAAGTGCCAGCATATCTGACTCCTTTTCCTCTGAGGTGCTCTTTCTAATAGCTTGTTTTCACAAATTTTTAAAAATAATATCTATTTTAAGGAATGGATTGCAGCGCTGGCAAATTTAATGCAGTAATTGGGAGATTAAGTAGAGTAAGACAGAGCTGAAAAAGTGGACTAAACCCTTCTTTATCAACAATCCTCCTCTCTTCCAACATCTGAAATAAAACAAGGTGTTCTTGGAGCATATACAATTGCTGACATCCTGTTTGGGCTTTGATGTGGTGATGAACAATTAATTAAGTTTTATTACAGTATTGTATAAATGTCATCACTATTTAATCCCAGTCATGTGGAATCAATAAGTCCTTGAATTTAATGAGAAATGCCCACTGTGGAAGTAAGTAGAAAAGCAGGAAAGTGTTTAAATACATAGGAAAGGAAGCCTTCAGAGCTTAGACTGTCTTCCTTCTTTCTGCCACAAACTTCTATAGCATTTGGAGAGTGCATGTAAATAAGGATGAAGAGAAGAGAAACCATGATACCAAGAGGTCATATCTGTTGAACCTGAGGAAGAATGGACAACAGGTGACACTTTGGTCACACTGCTTCATTTATTACTGATGCGTTGCCGTGTCTTTTGTTGATGGATAGTGTAAAGGAACATTGATAGAAGGGGTGCCTGACCCACCTCGCGAAAAAAGGGGTGTGACATCCTGACTTCTCAAAGCCTTGTGTTCGGCTGCTGAGCCCAGTCAGCACAAAGCAGTGCGGGTGGCATCCAGTTTGTCACTGAAGGACGTCCTTGAACGCATCACCCTCTTGCTGCTAGCCAAACACCTTCGGGTGCGGCAGCCTGACTCAGTGCCATCTGCGGTGCCTACAGGTTTGGTAACATTTTCTGAACCTGCCCTGCAGCAAAAGCCTTCCAAGTGTCACAGGCTTTTAATTTAGTGAAGCAAAGGGATCTGAGGTTGGTTGAAACTTGGTCTAATCTTTGCATGTGGTCTAGATGGGCTGAAAGGTTTGCAGTTTCTGGTGTAGCCGATCCAAGACAAGGGTTTATTGTGGAAAATGAACGCAAATGCATTAGAGCAGGTTCAGAGCACTGTGCTGAGTGCTTTCCTGTCAGGCAGAACTGCAGGCTGCAGTGCCTTTAGTCAGTGTTCAGAAGCATAGTGAAGCGAGATGTAAAATAACCTGAAGTGTCGCGCTTCTGCCTCTTTCACTTAAATCTCTCTAACAAGACTGCTCGTTCAGGTAGGTCACTGTAATCTGTCCTCTCTTTCATCTCCACGTGCTCTGACAAATTCGGTGCTGTTCAGAAGGGTCAGGAGAGGTGCATTTTATTAAGGCTACAATTAAAAGACTTCAAGATATCTGGAACAAATACTTCTATCAATAAATCCTGCTTTTTTACATAGCAACAAGGAAGCCATTACTGGCTGCTGTTCACCTTGCTGGCTGCTGCCTTGATAAAGCTCTGGGGACTGGTGTGTGAGACGAGGTGCATGGGGAGGTCTCCATGTGCATTTGCATGGAAGAACAGTTGCGTGACTGCCGGGAACGTGAATACCCATGGATGTGATTCTGCAGCTGCCAAAGCCAGTTGCAAAATTGCTTTCCATTTCATTGCTGCACACTGAAACCGAGGGAATAAGATAAGAAGGGTTTGGCACCCCTTCCCCCTAGCTCTGCGTGTCCTGGAGTTTTGTGGAGCGTTTCATGTTTCAGCTTCCCTGTTCTGCTAAGGCCTGTTATTGCTCTAGAGGTGGGAGAAACTCCAGATACTATCAGGTTCTGGTGCCAAGAGTTTAAACCTGTCTCTTCTGGTTGCTTTTATTTTTTAAGGACCTTCAGAACCTTTAGTTCTGTCTTAAGTGCAGGATTAACAGTGGGAAAGGAATTTATGTCCAGGTGGGGCAAACCTGTCTTCTCCATTTGATCATACATCCTTTTAAAAGGCGTTCCCCTGTTGTGCTTGCTAGGCCAAATTGTCTTTGCCAGCTTCCTTGAGTACTAGTCCATAATGTTTTGCTGAATGACAGAGTTCAGGCCTCCTGATCAAAAATATCAAAAATTTGGCCCTGCAGATTCATTTAGCATGAAACTGCATCAAGAGTAAGTCAGTTGGGGTGATCCTGAAGTTACGTGGTTGTTGGATTCCAATACAGCTAATGACTTTTCTTGGGAATCCTTACAGTTGCATGTACAGAGAGCTGCATTGGCACTGGATTTTTCGGACAAAACTGGTTTGAATCACACAGTGAGGGTATTTTAAAACCAGATAAGACTGAATCAAGCAACTTTATGCTTTTAGTTACAATATATAACATGGTACTCCATGGTACTAGCAGATCACTGAATCACACGTTAGAGTATTTAACATCATGCTGGCAGGCATCTCTGTGTGTTACTGTCTGCTGCTGTGCAAGACAGCAACAGTTTGTAGAGAGATTTTTGACCTGGAAATATGCTAGGTACACAAACAGAAGCTGTATGGTCCTATTTGCCATATTCTTATGGCTCTCCTCTCTGCAGCCTATCCTACACATGAAGTTCAACCAGCTTTCAGGGAAGATTTTTTTCATATAGAATTTCAGAGAATCATTTCTTCATAAGCTCCTTTCTTTGTTTTATATGTTCCCATTAAGTCAACAGTGACAAAACTTTGATCTGTGAGGAAAATAAACTGAGACAAGAATCTTCAACTTATAAAATTTCAAACTCTGATTGAAGCTGTTGGTAGGTTTAGAAAGACACATAAATGCTGACAAAAAATCAGCTTTATGAGGAGGGGATGTTGAACATGTTTATAATTTAACATAGAAGTTATGCAAGCTTATCTATGCAGTCTGTTTTCCATCTCCAACGCTGTTGCAGATCATGTAGTCCAGTAGGGTTAGCAGAGTAATCCAAGGATTGTTAGATTTCAACATTTACACAAAATCCTGTCTTTCAAAAACCTCTCATGGGTAATTGGTCACTATAAACTATACTCTGTGGATGCAGAGTCAGTTCTTGTTGGAAAGTTACTTTTTGGAAAGACCAGAAACTTGGCCTAGGAGGTTGAGATCCTGACATCTGTGCAGAGACAGCAGTGCAAACTCTAAACTCATGTGTGTGCTGGAAATCAGCTTGCATTTCATCCTTGTTTTGTTGTCCCTACCTACAATTTTTGGCTGTCCAAAGTTCAGCGTATCCACTTTTGACATTTGTATATATATGTATAAGCTGTTTTGTTTAGGATTATGTGTTTAGTTTTCTCATTTCCTCCTTTTTTCCCCTCTATTCACAACAGCCTCTCTAAATATAATGGCATAAATTTAGTCATGATGGAAAGGACTTGTACCTAGAGGATCAAAGGAAAATCTTCTGGAAATAAGATTGTGCCTAATTGCAAGGGTGAGGCGAATGGCTGAAATGCTTTTTCATGAAATTTCATGAAACTGTTTCTTTTGCACTGTAATTTCTGCTGGAGTGATGGTTGCAGCACTTCACCATTCTTGCCCTTGCCACTGACGGAAAATAAAAAGTAGCATGGAGGTCATAATAGACTTATGGGTTTCTAGCAAATCCTTTTCATTTTTTTGTCACTGAAATTCTCTTTGTGACATTGTTGTGGGGAGGATGTCTTGCTGAGGCTTTTTGTTGGTTTTTGCAATTTTTTCTAAGGAGGGTCAGGACTAGTCTGACTTCTAATACAAATATGTTTCTGTCATCTTGTATTTTCCATGTATTTGAGTGAATAAATGTGCTTTGTTATTTGCTTTGGCCAGATCTTGGGTCTTTGGATCTTGGAATGTCTTTTTTCTCTGAGTCTTAAGAAAGTTTCCATCCCAGAACCAGTGCTTATGTACTTAAGGCATTATTCTAAAATTGCAGTGAGATTAAGTGGAAATGTCAAAACAGAGGCTGTTAATTCAAGAATCTGTGTTTGGGATTATGGTTTTCCTCCAGATTGTGAGGGATAGGCACTAAGGAGCGGTCCTTAGATTTGACTGGGAATAACTTGATGGCCAGTTGCACGTCAAAACACAGACTTTGGAGAGGCTGTGAAGGGGGAGGAAGTGATACACGAAATATAAATTGCATGTGGAAAAGCTGAGGAGACAAGTGGATGGGAGGGCAGGTAATTAGAGAAATGCAGCTGTGGTGCCCAGTTCTGCTCACCAGTGTTCTGTGTCTAATTTTCTCACACAGCACTTTATTTTTTGGTCTCCTTTTTGATAATTAAACCTAAAGCTGTCTTGCAGACCTTTTTTCTACATGTCAGAAAGGACTACTTATACTTGAAAGGAAAGTTATTAATGTTTTTTTTTAACAGCATGCCAGACATATTCACACCCAGCTCAGCAGAAAGGGTGGAAAGCCAAAAATATATGGACTTTTCCTTTGAAATGAAAATATTTCCCTAGCTCTTATAAAGATTTAGAGCTTCAGTTTCTTAGATAGCACCCCTGTTGTTAATCCCATCTTTATGGGATATCTCAAGTGACATAGCACTAACATTTCAGGTAAAAATAGCCTCTTTTGGTGAGTGATGGTAAGGAACATCAAGACTTCTGCTGTTTGAAGTTATCACATAGTCATGCTCATTTACACGCTGCTCGTACTACCTACCTCAGCTAGCAGAAAACTGAGAGTAGGTACAAAGGGATTGGAGGAGAGCAGTTCTTTATGCTGTACAAGATCAATGCTTAAATATTCCAGGTAGCTGCAATGTAAAAGTGGCTTTTCACTGGGGTTGGTTTTGCTTTTGTTTTGTTTTGGGGCTTTTTTTGTGTTTTTTGTTTGTTTGGTTGGTTGGTTGTTTTTTTGCTTGCTTGTTTGTTTTTTAGAACTTCTAGTGTTTTTCTATCATTTTTATTCACTAATGTGAATAAAATCTGTGATTGGAAGTGTTGGGAAATCAGCAGCAGGTGAGAGATGCCTCTTCAGAGCACTGTGGGGTTATTTGATGCAGATTGATGCGATGGTATTTGAAAGCATGATGTTTTTTCTTTCAATATATGTGAGAGATGTATTGAAATTATTGATCTGGCTTTGAGCATCCATTAATTTCCAGTTATCTTTTACAAATCACTCTTGGGTTTTCTGTGTTTGTTTTGATTTTTTTTTCACCTGCTATGCTAACAAAAGGCTAATTTCAAGTAAAGGTTTTTCAAAGATGTAAAATGCTGTTCTATTTTCAGCATCCTGCCTGGCACTTTGCTGTCATTCTCTGCTTTGCTTTCAAACCTGTGCCTTACTTCTTTCCCCCTCCCTGCCAAAGAATCCAATGGACCTTGCTGTAGGTCATGTGTGTAATAAATATAACCCGACCCAGAAAGAGCCATTTCCTCTGTAGACCCATGGCTGGAGCAGGTGGGATTTACAGCACACACACCCACATGAAAAAATGACTCCTTTCCTCCATGGAGTCTTTATTTATTTTAAGTGGAGCAAGCTGTGAGGAGAGCGTGAACCAGAGCTGCCCTGCTGCTGCCAGCAGTAATTTTCCTTGGGAAGTGGGGTATTATCATTCACATCTGATTTAAACCTGCTGACTGCTTGAATGCTAAGCTGTTACCTGTTTACAGGCATGTCTCTTTCCTTTCCCTGTTGTAACCTTGCTGGTCAAGATACCTGGTAAGGTAATTCTTAATTCATCCTCCATATTAAGTACCTGAAACATTGCAAAGGATTAGTATACGCTAGGTGGGTGCAAAAGATGTGAAAGATTTATTTTACTTCACTTGGTGACAGCTGTGGAGCTTGGCTAAAGCAAATTGTTTAATTTAAAATTTCTCAGCCTGAGACTGAAGTGCCTGTGTGCACAGTGAGCAAATCCCTTGCGGAAGATGCTGGCTCAAACCACACCTGATGAGGAGAAATAGGTGGTGGCAATGCAAAGCTGTCAAGCTTTGGCTGGGATAGAGTTAATTTTTTGCCTAGTAGCTGGTACAGTGTTGTGTTTGGGATTTAGGATAAGAATGAAGTTGATAACCCACTGATGTTTTAGTTGTTGCTGAGCAGTGCTCACACTAAATCAAGGCCTTTTCTGCTCTTCACCCCACCCCACCAGTGAGTGGGCTGGGGGCACAAGAAGCTGGGAGGAGCTGAGAGGACCTCTGGGACAGCTGACCCCAGCAGGCCAAAGGGATATTCCGTATCACATGGAATTATGCTCAGTATATGATGCTGGGGGGAAAAGCTGGCCCAGAGCTGCTGCTCAGGAACTGGCTGGACATTGGGTGGTGAGCAATTGCACTGTGCATCACTTGTTTATTATTGTTCTTGCTGTTGTGATTGCTACTATTTTTTCCTTCATTTTCTGTCCTATTAAGCTGTCTTTATCTCAGCCTACCAATTTACTTCCTCTCCGCCACTTCCTTCCCCCACCCCACTGAGGGGCAGTGAGCAAGTGGCTGTGCGGTGTTCAGCTTCCTGCCGGGTTCAGCAGTGCCACAGGGCTGCAAGGATTTGTTTGGGTTCCCAGCAGAGGAGCTGGGACCACCCATCAGGAAGCAGTGGATGGGGAGGCAGCCCAGCAGCCACCCCTCTGGTGGGAGCAGCCACCTGGTTGGGCACCTTCATCTGGCACCTCTTGCCCCACATGTGCCATGGAACCCACTGGGGAGGACAGGGGGAGCAACAGTGAAATTGCTTCTGCCTCCAAACCTGTTAGAGGATCTCACTGGCACTGGTTGGTAATTGCTCTGTAAACTCTGTTTTATGCCTGTGGTCTGTAAGTGATAGTATGCCACGTTTAAACTGAATTTATCTTGCGTAAGGCCTGCAGGATACAGTATGGGTTCTCCAGCCTCCATGGTTACCTAAAATTATTAAATCATTTTGCAATAGAAGATCGTAATTGTAAGTACATTTGGAAACGTTTGTTTTGAAATGCATGTCATTTAAAATAACACCTGTTTCTTTCCCGTTTCATGTTTTTTTAAACAAAACCCATTATCTGCTGGCAAAAAGGCATCAGAGGAAGTGTCAAAATCTCTGCAAGCAATGAAGGAAATTCTTTGTGGGACCACGGATAAAGAGCCACCCACAGAAATTGTGGCCCAGCTGGCACAAGAGCTCTATAACAGTGGCCTTCTAGTGACGCTTATTGCCAACCTGCAGCTGATAGATTTTGAGGTATCCATAAACTTTTTTCATCTCCTTGGTCTTGGCGTTGTCAGTGAGCAGTGCCGTATTTTTCTGAAGTCTAAATAATTTCATTGCATTCAAAACTGTTTTTCACCAGCTGAAGATTGCTGCTCTAGATTGGTTGGTGTGCTGAAAGACATGCTCATACACTGGCAGTAAATCTGATTTTTTTAAAATTGAAACAAAAACAATAAAGAAATATTGCCATGTGTATCCAAACAAGATAGGACATGGTGCTGGGAATACTGTCTAGGAGCAACCTTGTAAGCTTCAGGGATGATCTTTGGGATAGTGCAACTAGAGCTACCTTCTGTCTCCGAAGAGTGTGTCCAATTTAGAAAGGGTTCAGAACATGGAATAAAAATAATTGGAAGCATGGAAAATTTCATGTGACAAAGACTGAAAGAATTAAAATGGTTTAGTTGAGAGGAAAGGAGTTGAAGAACATGTTAAAAACAGACAGCAGGTCACAAGGTAATTTGGGTGTCCCCCATTTAATTGTTTGGATTAAAAGAAGAAAGGAATATAACTTGTTTTTTCATGGCAGAGAGATTAACATGAATGTATATGTATATATATGATTTAATTTTATATGTTTATAAATAAAACTATATATTCTGTGAAGCTTCTTGCTAGCTTTGTTGTTAAAGCCAAAAAACCCAGTAAACAACCGCTATGGCAACTGAACTTGCTTATAAGTACGGAGAAGAAGAGTTATCATATCACAGATTGCAGTAATTCAGGATAGATATAAACCATTTTATTTTACTGTTGACTGGTAGGGGTAGGAATAATCTGTCACTGTCAGGTCATTGTCATTCTTGTGGTTTGCAATCAGCTGGGACAGTGGCCCCCAGGGACTGCTCTTACAAGTTCCATGATTTCTGTGGCTCCTGGGCACTGGTGGCTCCTCACAAGTGTCCGACCGTCAGTGGGAAATCCCCAGCTCCCAGGAGCCAAACCTCCACCGCTGAGGTCTGTAACAGGAGCAGTACCCAATGTACAGGCAGCTGCTGAAGAGAAAAATCCATTTCTCAAAGAGATCTGATGCTCTCAGAGACACCTTTTGTGGGAGTCGTGTAGAAGTTATTTTCTTTCCATTTTGTAAATGAATGAAAGGGAGGAAAATGGATGATTTATGTTTCTTTTCTCCCACTCTGCTCCCTACCCCCAGTAAATCCAGAATCAAGGACTGGTTTATTTATTTTGTATTAATTTTTGGAAATGTTGTTAGTGGAATTCTCTCACTCTTGCTTGGGTCTTAAGTTCAGGGATTTTTTTTTAATGCTAGAATTACAAACATACTCAAAACCCAGCAACCCAAGCCCTGAAAAAACCCTTAAAGAAAGATGGAGAAGAGGGGAGGAAAACATACTATTAGCACAGAAGGGACACTTCTGCATTTTTTTAGTTACGTGACAGTCTGTATTGCTTCTGCCAGAAAAAAAAAGTTATGTATGAACATATTGAACACACATTCTTTAAAAGCAAGCACTGGATGAAATACCTAATCTGTTGTTGAATTGCTGTTATTACAAACAATTTTAATAATTCTTATTGCAAAATATATTTTTTTCATTGCAAAACCTTTCCAATCATTTATCCAAGCTGTTATACATGTTCTTTGGACAAAACACTAGAAATGAAATGTCACTGAACAAGAGGACAGTAAGAGCAGTGCTGCTTTGTCTTCACGTTCCCACTGACTTCTCCAGTTTATCAACTTTTCTGTTTCCATTTTGTTATATCTGTGGCCACAGTTGGTATTTAAGTTTCTTTGTTGAACAAGCAATTTAATCACTCTATAACATGCAAGTTAATGTTTTGATCTGTATATAATGGTAGAAAGCAAATCATAAACTACTGAAAATCTGATTTCTGAAGGCAATAATGCTTTGTCCTGACTCCCTGTGTCCTCCTCACCAACCCTGCTGCCCACTTTGATCCCAGTTTTTCACAGCTGAACTTCTCTTTGAAGATGTGTTTTCAAAGACTGTGTAGGGAAGACTTGCACACATCCATCACACATCCATAGAAAACACAGGTTTATTGCTTCTGCCACTCAACAAAAAGATATAATTTCAGTGATGATATTGTTACGAAGCACTAAAGTCAGGTTTGGGCAGGAGCCCAGAATCAAGATCAGACTGGATTTTTAGAAATTTAAAAAACGAAATTTATTTTTGAACTTTGAAGAACTGAGGGAAATGTGTAAACAGAAGAAGTCAACTAAAAAGGTAGATGTTACTGTGTGTAAGCCTAAAGGTTCACAAACTGGAAAGCCCCTAAAACAGGCAGTAAATAACTACAAGCCCAGGACTGGGCTTTGCCTTGAAACAGGGACTAAATTATGGTATAGGTATTTTACAATTTGTTATTTACATAATGCACCCTTGGCAGTGTTTTTTTGTTCTTGTCTAGCCACTTTCTCTTCATGCTGCCTTATCTTGTGCTTCAGCGGCCATATGTATTTCATTATAAGGCAAAATTCAATTGCAGATCCAAGTAAGGAGCGTTTCAAAAGTACTCCTACAATTTTAATATATGTCAGGTGGTGAGGGAATCCCTCCTATCTACCTCCATTCCCTCCTGGAGAACCCAGGGAGATCAACTCTGGCTTTCACTATCAGTGATCTCTAGAAAATTATCTATAATCGGATATGTATATATGTATATCTATATCTATTTCCTCTCTGCTCATGGATATTATGCTGCGGTGCACACAGTATTAAGTAACTAGTATAAAATTTGGCATAGCAGAGAGGATCACTTAATTTGTGGCCATCTTTACCTCAGCCTTTCAACAGCTCTGCTCTGTCTGGATTGTTTTCGTCTTGGAGTAACTGCTGAAGCCCGTGGGGATCACAGGATTCCAGGCATATGATATGGGTGTTGTAAAGATAGGGGAGAATGGGATGACTTTACACAGAATTAGCCTATTTGAAAGGATGTCCAAGGGTCAAAAGAAGTGTTGCAGACAAAGGCAGATGGACTGGCCTGCTCTGATTTGATTCTCCTGTTTAATTCCCTGAGTCTCTAAGTCTCCAAGCCAGCTGGGCTGGAACGAGTAGGAAAGCAGGATATTTTGTGTTCCTCAGCACTGATTTATTTGTAGAGGTGAAACCAGGGAATTTTCCTCCATGTGAAACTATCTGCTCCTTGGCTTCAAGCATTCAATAAGTTCTCTGCCAAGGAATGTTTGTCCTCCCAAGACAGATCAATGAGCATGTACAGATTATAAGTGACCTTTTGCTTTAGCTTGCCCTGCATAGTGACCTGCTGTTGACTCAGTGCCTTGGTTACTGGTCCTTAGTGCAGCCGTCTCCCACCTCCCTTAACTTCACACATCAATTTGTCTGCTGTGCCAGGGGAGAAAGCGGTGGGGGAGGAAGAGCAGTTCTAATGCAAGATGTATTGGTGAACCCTGTGGCTGAATAGAACATGATTTGGAAAGACCTTCTGGAAAGCTGTTTGCATAGGGAAACATTTGAAGACAAAATGAGATTGTGTAGATAGGTCCACACAGCACAACATTAGGACAAAGAGAAGGACCTTAGTTTTGATTAAAGCAGAGACTTGTATGTGATGCAGCTGTTTTATTGGTAGTAGTTATTTCAGTTTTCACGGTAAATAACGGGCACAGTTTAACCCTGATTTTCAGAAATGCAATCACACCTGGAGTTGTTTGCATTTGACTGATGAAAAGCTTTAGCTTTTTAAGTGTAGGCAGTGTGGCAGTGGTTTGGTACCAGCTTGGTGACTCACATTTGGAGGCTGCGGGAGTAACAGCACACACAGCAACAGCACACTTGGCTTGGGGTCGTGGCTTGCTGTTACGGAGCCCTAGTGTTGCTGTTTGAAATAGCTAGGGACTTGGCTGACCGCGGAAGAGGAATGCACATCTTCATTTAGGAAAAGAAAGGTGCAAAAGGAAGTGGGGCTGTCAGGAGCCTTCAGAGCCACCCAAAGGAGGAAGCCTTCTTGCGGCATTGGACAAACAGCAAATAGGAGGCAGAGAGACTGGAGAAAAAATAAAAGACTGACCTGTTCTGTTTTCCGTTTCATTTGTACTTTAAAAAGATATTATAGTAAATGGTCATTTGCTCATGTTTTTCTCAGCAAAGATGTATTTTGCTTCTTTAACAGGGCAAAAAGGACGTTTCCCAGATATTCAACAACATCTTGAGAAGACAAATTGGCACACGCAGCCCTACTGTGGAATACATTAGTGCCCATCCACATATTCTATTCATGCTTCTAAAAGGGTAGGTGCTTTATCTGAGTTTCATTAAAGAGCATTGCCTGGAACATGCTGGCATTGCAGTTGATCTACTTTCTCACTTTTAGTTTAAAAAAAAAAAAAAGGATTTTCAGATTTTGTTCCAGATTTCTTAATTTATTTCTTTCATATTGACTTCCTTTCTATGGAATTCTATACTTTTTAATGATCGGATTCTTTTATTTGGCTGTTATTTCCTCACCAAACTTCATGTTGAAATAATTATGTGCTGGTTGTTTTTGACTGCTCCCCATGTGATGTGTACCTCAGTCCTTACCATAAACTCTTGTGTAGCATTGTTGGTGACTGCTGAGCTTCATTTAGACCTTCTTGCCTTGCAGGGATGACCAACAGTGGTGTCTGTAAATAACTGGAGTCAAACTGGACTGTGGTAGAACAGAGAGAAGCAAAGATGCATTAAAAGAGTAGTTGTGCCTGTGGGGCAGACTTCTCCAATCCTTGTGGCCACAAGTGAACTTCAAATTATTTCTGTAATTACCTCCACAACTTTCAGCATTAATTTTTTTTTTTTAAACCTCAGGGAGTCAATGCACAGCTATAACCTGGAGTATCCCAAGATAAAGTGGCTAGGGAGGGGGAGTGGACTCCCATGTGGAGAGGAAATCACTTGTAGTTGCATTCAGGAGTGCACAAGTGTGAGCCTAAAACACCTGAGTTTTCTGTATCCTTCACTTTGGACAAAAGTACCTTCTGCTCAGTGAGCAGCTTTGGTTTACCAACCCCTGAAGTCTACTGTTTTCTACTCAATTTTCTTTTGACTTTAGGATTTTGTTTATTTTTTCCCAAGGAAAGGATAATATATGCCACTGGAATCAAATAACTGATGTGGGAATAAGTGCATTTATTGGCTGATCAGTACGGAACAATGTGAACTCATAGCAGTTGTATGGTCACACTGGTAACGGCCATTGAAAGCCATGCTATAAGCCTTTAAAAATAATGTTTATTAAGAGAATGATTTTTTAAAGTGTCTTTCTTGCTCTTGAGGTTGAAGAGTTGCATTTTTACCATTTGCTCCATAGCCAGGAAAGTACTTAAGCACCATCTAAGGGTTGTGCATGACAAGGCTGCAGCCCCAAGGGTAAGATTTCCTTCAGTCAGTTGCCCCCCTCCCCTCCAGGGACACAAACCCCAGCCAGGAGAATAGACTGTATAGGAGTTTTAAAGGACTCCTGTCCTGTATAACCAGGACAGGAGTCCTTTAAAATACTTATTTCCTTCAGAATGACCACATTCCAGCACAGCTGAGTAAGGAAAAAGTAACCAAGAGAACTAAACGATACCAGGGATTTCAAGAATGGAGAGCTTGTGGTTGAACATTGTGTCAAAACTCCTGGTTGCTGGAACTGGAGGAGGTGTGGACCTGCTGCCTTCCTGGCAGGCCAGAGTTTTGGGAACCCAGGCAGGGGTCTGGGCTGAGCTAGGTCTTGCTCTTACAAGTATAGTGATCTGTTGTGATTTAGCTTTAATTTTGAAACTCTTGACTTGTTTTCTGTTACTAAATGCCAGCTTCTTCAGTAAGGGAGTTAAATGCATTTTGGTTCCATATGTTCATTAAAATTCAAAATTTATATAAACCTCAAAGTAGTAGTTTCAGGACAGTGATGATAATTCTCTCCATTATTATTACAAACTGTTTTTACTTTCATATGTATGTACAATAATTTTCTTCTCTTTTCTCTGTCTTTGCTTTTTCAGTTTTTCACTCATTTTGATCTTACATGTTGCGCATATATTGCTACCATATGTCTGGGCTTTATTTAAAGATAAAAAATATTTTTGGATCATGTCCCAGATTTTCTTTGGCATCTGTAGCAACCAAGAATATTAAGATGATAATAAAGTTTTTATGCATATCTGCTTCTGACAGACATTTTACTGTAAGTGACCCAAGTCAGTGGGTGAATTTAAATGGCATCACTTAGATGCTTTTATTGGAAAACCCTGCTGAATGCAGCAACGTGCCTGTGGTCCTCGGGCTCCTAGTTCATGATGTCTTGACTAGCACTCTGCAGCACTGCACTGGCTCAGAATTGCCATTTCTGGAATGTCTTGTTAAAAAGTGCAGTTGAATCCATCAGCAGAAGTCCAGAGTCAGTCCTACCCAACCTGAGCAGCGGCTGCAGAACAGCGTAATGATGTCAGACGTGATGATACCTTCCCTGCCTGTGTCCTGTTGCTGGGACTGTCTAAAAGTGAGACCTGAAATCTGTGCCTGCAGCCGGGGCAGGGCCCTGAACACACAGCTTGCTGTGTGCCCATTGTGTGGGGTGCATGTGTGCAGTCAGATATGGGATTGGGAAACAAGCACCTCGTGTTAGACACCACCACATGAAAATGTGACTTGAGGACATGTTTTCTTATTTATTTAATGCTGAATGAATTATATTATTTATATCTTATAG
>WEKY01032895.1:7366-21910 GCA_013390045.1 Picathartes gymnocephalus
AAAAAAAAAAGCCCTGTAAATAACTCCTCCTCTACTCTATGTCCTTTTTCCATGACTGTCTTTGCCATTTACCATTTGTGCTAGATGAAGTTGAGTGAGTGATAACATTCCTCTCTTTCCACAGAGGAACAACTTCAACAGGAAGAAATTAAAGACTTCCCAGTACACAGAACCACAGTGTGCGCTTCTGGAAGATGGATTTTGAATCCCAGACTGAAAAAGGAGATTCAGATTTTCATCTCTCACTTTGAAGCTCACTGTTCTAACAAAAACAATTATTATAAGGTCATCAACAATGCCACTCTGACACTATAAATGAAAAAGTGTCAGTACTTTCAGGAAACAAAAACCACTCTTGGTAGACAGGAGTAAAGGCACTCACCATGCAGAGGAACATTAGCTTTGACATATAGCTGTCCCAAACATTTCCTCACTGGCTGCTTTGGTGACACCTCACTCAGTACCCAAAACTCACTATGCTACTTAACACATCACTGTTTGCAAATCCCATTCTGCATCCCTGACCTCCCCACATATTTCAGTACCTTCTCCTTAAAGGCACAAGCTCCACATCCTTGCTTTCATATGACCCAAAGTAATAGGTAACAGGTAATATAAGATTGCCGCTATCATCTCCTGAAGTCTCTTTTAGCATGCAAAAAACATTAAACAAATTTTTTTAAATCCCCAAATAAAAAAGTTTTATACAATTACTTTTCAAGCCACACAATTCTAACATGTCACAGGCTGGGAAAGCAGCCCAGCTCAGGTGGAGTGTGAGAACCACCACAGAGGAGAAAGGGGGAGCTCAGATTATAAACAACATGCATGTCCTGCAGTATTTACACTGACACTGCAATATTTACAGTGGCATGGGAAGTCCTAGTCAGTTGTGTCAGCAATAACTTAGTATTTTTTTTGTGTGTGCTTATTGTTATTATCTTAATGTTACTCAAAACTAAATCCATCCCTGATCCAAGAATCAGGAGTTTGGTCAATCATTTACACTGAAGAGCTATACAGAACATAGGGCAAGAGATTAAAAAAAAACTAACAAAACAAACAAACCAAAACACCCTTTAAAAAGCTGTTATAAAATCAAGTCCTACAGTTTATGACATTTTGGGCTTTTAAAACTTAAATTACTGGAATAGGTCTGCCAGTTTAATGCCAGAACAAAGAATAAGTGGATTCTTCTCAATTTAACTGGCAATACATATGATGCAAGACATTCAGTTAATGGTTTAAGCTTGGTTTTAAAATCACCGAAAAAATCTGTTAAGTGTATTGTAGTGCAAGATGTAAGAAAATGAAGCTTTGACATGGTAGGTTAAAATGTAGAGTATGACAGTTAACTGTGACTTCACAGAAGTGTCATGCTTTTCCTTTGTGCAAGAACCCCAAATTACAGATTAACTGGCACAGAAGGAAAATTCTCAATTTTTAACTTGGAGAGAAATACAGAATGAAATTATGTTTTCTCATGTATTTGATTTATTGGAAGTTCAGCAATCACAATTTAAAAAAATTACAGATACCAAACACACTTTCCAATTAATCAAAAGGGATTGCAGCTGGGAAGTTGAACTTTTTGGCATTCTATTGCTTTCTAGATCTCTGGTTTGAAAACAAAGAATACACAGCACTTGATTATGACATCAGGCACAAACAAAAAATTCACTAGAAAACAACTTTTCGTATAAATAATTTATTAACAACCAGCAAAGCATAGAAGGCTATTTCATCTAATCACAAATTCATAGTATTTTTGAGGCTTTTCCCCCCTGATTTAAATATGATACACCATCAGTACAAACCGCAAAAAGCGGCAACAATTCTTCCACAATGATAACACACACTGAAGCCACCAGAAATTAGCCGAAGCTTTCTACTCAAGCATCTTGAATTCAGACAGACCTTCTGTAGACCCCAAACACTTTTTTGGCCACTCTCTAGTTATTTCATATTTGCAACAATTTATGAACAAAGCAACAGATGTTACAGACCATTTTGAGCAGATGACACTGTTAAATAGAAGTACCATTCATCATGATATCATTTAAGAAATGTTTTCAGAGAGCAGATGACAGTGCCAGGTGAAGTCAGATGCACTGCAGACCCTGGCTGCTGGCCATTTCACAGCAGGCACATCTCAACTGAGACGGTCATGAAGTTGCTGTAGTTGTACCTTTTATTTTGGTTTAGACTAACTTTCAAGCCTGTATTTCTCTTTATTGGTTATTTCATCAAAGCAAGGAAATGGCAAGTAAATACGTATACCTTCACGAGATGAAAGCTTGTTTTTGCAGCTGGCTTCTCAGACTCTCAACTCAGGATGAAGCAACAAGTCACCTCATTCAAATGAGGCAAAACTAATTACATTTTGAAAAACCTCCACTGACAAGTCATAAAGAGTCACCCGAATCCCTTTAAGAGCAGTTCTCAAACTGTCCAACATGGACCACAGAATCAACAGTCTTCTTCAAAGTGAAATGCTTCTGGGTACTTTCTTGCCTGTGCCAGAATTAGAAACAGTTGCTCACCTTTTGCACTTGTGCTACCTGACCTACACAAGTTCACAGATTTTGCAATGCAAGCCCAAAAACAGTTTTTCTGCCCTTTTACACAAACTATGTGTGTCACCAACACACAATAGGTTATTACCAATGTGCAAAGTCACTGTAAGTAATTAAATATGAGATCACTTGGGCATGCTTTATTAGGTGAACCATTCCCCATGCTACAGAGGAAGATGATTGTTTTCTGCTAAGTCCCTAACAATTTCCCCTGGAAAAACTTCTTCCCAAAGCTTAAGCTGATACTATCATGATCCATTATCAGTCTAATACTGTAGCAAATACTTTAATACTCTGGAATAGTAAAATGCAGCAAATTAACAACTCCTGCCTGTACCATTTCAGTCATCCCTGCCACATGACTGGTGACTGCTACAATAGGGCCACACCATAATATTTGGGGTAGGAAGCATTTTAGCTGTCACAGCATGATCTGCCACTGCACAAATCAGCAGCCAAAAAGCCAAATTACATATTAGGGAAGTAATTTCTTCCTGACCCTATAGGCAATTGAAGACCTGAAGGCTAATTATAATAGCTGTTAGTCAAACTTTAAATGTTCCCGGACCAAAGAAGGAAAAGGATGCATATTCATATCCGCAGATTTCAAGGCCAGAAGAATAATAGTCTCCTTTCCTCTTCACCTGTGCTGAACAGAATACTTTCTTCTGAGAGGTACACACAAATTCCTCTCAACAGAAAACCTCTACCCTTTCAAGCCTCCACAAAAAGCAAATGTAACAGATTCATGAGAATCTGTAACAATTTCAGTCACTCTCACTACTAGCATATTATACGATTTCAGGGTCAAATTTTTTCACCTTCTAGCTTGGTTTCTTCTTCTTGGTTCTTCTTGTTTTCCTCTTTTCAGACAGCAGGTCACTATTAACAGAATATACAGAAGCTAACACTAAAAATACTCAAAGTTTCATTTTCAGTTTGTTTTCAATCTACAACCTTTAAAATGTAACTTCTTTGCTTAAGTCAGCTTTACTATGAAAAGCCCGCAAGAGACATCAGAAAAAGACCCTGAACCTAGTGTTTTCACTTGCACCAGAACAGTTTGTTCTACTGACAGCACTTTCCAAACTCTTTAAAAAATGGCAGAAGAAAACCCACCACTACAACCATAGCTCCCAGTTCCCAAACCACAGCTTTCTAGAACAGTAAAAGCACTATCTAGTCATTACTACCAGTAGATTCCTACATGCTTTCCCCTGCCCTTTCCAACAACACCACAGCACTTGATGGTAAACACCTAACACGACAAAAATTAAACCAACAGTAGCTGAATTCACTTAAATTCCTCAAAGCTTAAGCAACATCTTTTCACAAGTTTATACACCTAGTAGACGAATCTTGGTCAAACACCTCCCTATTTTGATTGTCTCTTGTCCAAGCATTTCATATTTGGGGCTAAAACAAGAAAAATACAGACCTATAAACCATCAATTAACAAGAAAATTTAAAAATCCTACACATCTCCAAAGCAAACAGGAACTTAATATCAAAATCACTTTAGCCAACACCAGTCTTTAGCTGTGACTGAATTACACAAAACAGAATAAATTTGCATATAATGCGAGAGCAGTGAATATGCCAAGGTTTTTGGTGCACAACAACAAAAAAAGTCTCCATGGCTCACAGGTTATGAAGCCTATTCTGACTGAGATCTGAATTTTAAGGTGGCTTTGCACAGTTATCTTTCCTTTAGCCACTGCTAATTTCTTCATTTTAATAGGAAAGTATAGTTTGGCATATATACTTATAAAAACACTATTCTGAAATATAACTTAGCTCTGGAACAGCGACTCAATAACAGTGCATTAATTTATGTCAATGATCTTTATATATATTCTCTTACATGTTTGCAAGAACTGTCTTCTTTCCTAAGTCTTGTCCACAACAGTTTTCTTTCTTATAAAGTGGATATATACAAACCTGTATCATCTAGTCTACAAATTTTCACTAAATTCTGAAAACAGTGTCCTATCTTACCAAAATAGGGACAGGTCAATTATTTAAATAATTCCTAATTTACATTAAGGGGATTTTTTAAGTCTAGTTTCTAACCCTTTGTCTTAATGACTAAGGTCACTTCAAGGTAAATATAACCACAGTCAATTACAATGTACTAAATGCCACTCACTTCTGTCTATGTAATTGCAATTGCTACATTTGTATGACTACTGGTTAAACTGCAGAACCAAACCTGGACAAGTTGTTTTTAAAGCTTTGACTATGAATTAACTGCTTATGCACAGTCACACAATTTCAATCATTCTGAACAGTGGAAAGCTGAACAGCATGGGGAATACAGGCAGGTGGATACAGAATGAAAAAATGAACATTTTCCATTATGGATGGAAAATTACATTGTAAAAAATAAAATACCATACAGATACAGGAAAACAGTATTACACTGCAATGAGAGTGGGCATTTTAATCAGTTTCAGGACTACAGAAGTCTGGTGAGCCTCAAGAAACAAATCCCAGTTCAGTGTTCAACATGAAAAATCTGTTTAAAGAAAGGCCTGTTCTCCAAGAAGGAAGAGTCAATGTAGCCATCAGCCTGGATTTCTGCCTACATCCCAAAAGGTGACCGTTCACTGGAAAAGGTCATTCTCTTATGAGACAGTGAATATCGGGCAAGTGAGAATCACTAGCCAGCAGGCTTGCTTTCCAGCTAAATCCTCCAGCACTAACCTAGGCAATTTGCTTGATTATTTTCCAGTACTTCATAAAAAGGGAAAATTAATAATTTTTCCAACAGACCTCAAGAAGAGCCATCACAACAAAGAAAATACACACAATGCAGTAAAGATCACATGTACAAATGTCACACTTTGAAGTCTTTTTACATAGAAACATATTTCTTTCTTCATTATTAAAACCTCTAATGACCATCCCTCAAAAAGCCCACTGGCCAAATTTTTATTTTCTGTTTATATATTAGATTTGAAATAGAACCATTCCTAGATAATGCACTTCAATCATCACATGAAATGAAAAAGCAGTACATTAAGCTAAACAACAAAAAGAATCTTCATCAAAACCCTCATTTTGTACTACTGATTAAAAAAAAATTCTGACTTTACACAATACATACTCAAGTAAGTTCACATGCACTAACCTATGCTCAGGTTAATACAAGCTAAACAGAGACAGCAGATCACTTGCACTGTAATACCTGAGCACACTAGTGACTATTTCACAGCAGGGGGGGAAAGGCCAAATGATTCATACTTTACTGCACATAGCACAAATTGAGCATATTGCTGACACCCAACTAAGTCTGCATATAATCTTTCACTAACTTACTTTTGTGTCATTTCTGCCTTCAGATAAAACACAAAGCAGCTTCTTTACCAAGCAAGGCCCTTCCCTTTTTCACATTGCGCCACTCATCTCTTTTCCCCTTAGTTAAGACTGATGCAGATTTTTAGAAATTCCATCACCAATTCAGTTTTTAAAGTTATCCAGGAAACAGAAAGTGACAGCATGATTCTGATTCAGAACACAGGCTCCAATGAAGCTACTGCTTAGATTGAGAAAGGAAGAAAGTGGGTCTCCACCCTGAGGCCACTGCTCACACATCTGGCTCACATTTGTTTCATGCTTCAGAAGACAGTGCAATTGCTTACAGGTTTCATTCATAGTTAACACTGATTAGATGTGTTCTGTGATAGATATATCCTTGCAATAAACTATACCAACATACATAGAAACAAAAAATGCTCACTGAAAGTAACAGGTACTATATACCTAACAATCTGCTTTTAGTTATTTTCCTAACAAATCTACATTAGATTATTTCAGATTGACACACACAAAAAATCACATTTTATTCAAATAGCCTTATTCTCAGATGCTTTCCAGCTTACAAAAATGTGTACTTCTGTCCACTTCAACTAAAGCAATTTTTATTTTCATCTAGTTTTTTTCTAATGATTTTAAAAACTATCTGCTATAGGCCAAAATGGTGGATTACAGGTGGTAGCAATAAAGACCATAAAACTTCACTTGGAAAAAACCACCAAAATACTACTTTGAAAGCTGCCAGATGCTTTAAGAAGGAGAAATAATTCTCTCAGCAGGAGAAAAACTTTCTCGCATGCTATTTTTAAGCCAAAGAGAACAATACCCCTGACACTTATGGAAATTTCCCGGAAATAATTTAAAGAGAGCAAAAAATTTAAAAGGAAGCTAAAGAGAAAACAAACATTTGCAAATAGCATCCTTTTTCTCTGCTTTGGGCCATACAAAACGTGGCTTTGTATTCTTTCTAATGAACGCAGTTTTAAAATTTCAGTATGTTAAACTAAGTTATACTCCTAGACATGTATTGTTATTGAACATGTACAGACATAAAATTATTTGGAACTACCTCATAAACAAGGAAAGTTGTCCTGCAATGAGAAGGGAAAAACAACAGTTCCTCCAAACTACTCTGAAGGATTTATCTCAATTTCTCAAGCTTTAGATCAGAAACTTTCATTGTGGAAGTTTTACTGCTCATGTAGCACTGAAAACTGATGTGCGAAAAGATAATACACACTTAACGGAATTCTAATCTTTTTAGCATATAGAAACATCCAATATTTAGCTTGCCAGAAATGGCAGTCAGTTCACAGCTTCTGGAGCCTCAGGAGAACAGTGCATTAAATGACAATAATTTCAGCTATTACCATTAACATCAGTCTTCCAAACTTACACTCTTATGAAATGAACCACTGAACAGACCTCCACTTACTTAAAAAAAAAAAAAAAGGGTTGTGTCAACACAGTGGAAAGACCTACCTAAAAGGTACAGCCAGGATGCTTAAAGTCCTTAATAAACACAGAGATCAAGCATTGTTCTCCACACCATAGAAAAGAGGAAGGAAGATGCAATTTTCCGAGTTTCCAAAAAACCCTCCACAGAATAGGAAGGTGACAGAGCAAGGCAGATACCTCCTGATATCTAAATGTCTTGCTGGCAATGTAAATGCAATCAGGTAAGACCTACAGCTTATGCTCTGTGGACACTGCTCAGTTTTCCATCCTTACTCCTACCTTGCTACCTACCACAGAGGATGCTTTTTATCACTCATCTTATGGCACAGAAACAGTAATCTACTAAGTGAGAGTTCTGCTCTCCTCCTGCCCTGATTTTGCTTATTTTCTTGGTCAGTTACCAGGGTGGAACTGCATGAATTTTTAGAACAACAAGGGTAGGTGAACAACCCAATTGTTTAGATATTGTTGTGTAACAGTTGCAACTTGGTTAATACCAAGTTACTGGAGAGAAGTATCATTGGGAGGGAGGAGCACAGTATCTCCGCCCTCCCATGCTCACGTGGCAACACTCAAGTGTCCACTGGAAACAACTATTAAGCCTGACGACAAGTAAAAAAAGAGTAGCAAGATAATGCTTGTTCACCTATCATATGAAGTTTATAAATACAACAATCAAAGGCCAGGAAAAGGTAGAAAAGGCCTGATGCTAAAGCCATAGTGTTAATGATGCGGCAGTAACACTGCTTATTGATTGCTGAGCAGAGCAGTCTGTTGACCTGCCATGTGGGAACACACACCAGCAGGAAAAAGCTGGCTGCAAGGTCTGATAAAACCAGAGGAGAAAAGGGTGGAGAAGAATGGCTGAAAGTTTTGAAAGAAGATAAAATACAAACCAAAAACAATGAAACGAAACAGGCGAATTTCAGTTTCGGGGGAACACTCTGAAAACATCAATAAGAAATTAAAGGTGCCAGTAGGCACAGGGAAATGAAATGCTTGCAGAAATGCAATTTAGCTACCTACAATACCTTGGAAGCAGTTATGCCTCAGAAGTAAATAAACAATCTCTTCTGGCCAGACTCTTTTACAAACAGCTGTGATGATCTAAGTTGACACCTGGCGCAACACAGATCATGATTTCACCCAATAACTCCAAACCCTTAGGCTTACTGACAGAGTATGTTATGGAGAGACATCTAATTCTACTTTGAAGACTGCAACAACCCCTCATCACTAACTTGCCCCCTAAGACAAGTCTTCACTCAAAAATACCTGTCATTTCTACTTTGATATGCCTAGTACTCAGTCTCAACCTAAATAGGCACACCTTTGCTAAATTTGACATAATTTTTTTGCACAAAACAGGGGTTTTTAAAGCACAATTAATCAAAAGCGCTAAATAAATAAATAAATGTTTTATTCAATCTCCGAGATCCTTAGTCTAGTCTTTTTCCCGAGAGAAATTTTATTTAATCAAAGGAAGATTCACAGCACTCATCAAGTACTGAAACTCTGATCAAATTTTCCCTGATGAACTGGAAGTTCATTTAAGTCTTTTCTCCATCAGATAATGATATTCAGTAGTACTGACTGGCAGAGTGACTTAACCTGTGAAGATTCAGACCCTGTCAATGACACCCATCTCTCCTTCAGCATCAAATGTAATCACTTTTCTCCCAAAACAAGGAGTTTATTAAACTTTTGATTATTTTGGAAGATACAGGTCCGCCAAAACTATTTGGGCACATCATGACCTAGTTAAGCTATGCAAAAGGCAACTGACAAGGTATATGATAATATAAAAGTAGCTATATCATAATATTAAAGTTACACACACACCTTCCTTGCAGTCTTATACTTAGGAGAGACAACTTAGAGTGCGAGAGTAGTCTCAGTGCTTCCTAGTACACACTAGATAATGGTAATTTTTGGTACCTCTAAACTGCCTGTTGCTGGCTCCACAGATTGAAGTTACACACAGGTTCAGAATACCAAAGCAAATACACAAGAAGGAAATGGTTTCTAGTAAGGAACAAGTACTTCATGTCCTCCACTGCAAGAAAGGAATAGTCAAAAACTTCGCAACATTAAATATCCAAATCTTCAGTACTTCCTCAGACATATTAGCTGCACATATTGTTAAGTATTACTTCAATATATCTTGTATATTAATATGGAAACCACAATTCAGTGTCTTGTTATATTGCCAGCAGCAGGCAAAGATGAAAACTAATGGCTGTATTATGCTTCACATGAAAGATGGAACACAAATACTCCTTTTGAAACAAATTTTTCAAGAGAAAGAACAAAAACATGGGGACAAATAAAGCCTATGTGATCCATGACTGCAGAAATAAGGAATGGTTGACAGGGTCTTCTTTTAATCTATAGACACAGTGTTTTTATCTATCACACTTAGTGCTGCAGCAGCCCATGAAGCTCCCTGGTACAATTACAACTCTGCTTCTACCTAAATTATATCTAAATTACTGTTACCATAGCACTGACTTCATCACAGAGTTACACAGAAAGTCAGACTTTTCCTGTCTTACAGATATTCCCATCAGCTGCAACAAAACTATGGCAAGCTCGAACCAAATTTTAAGATCACAGGGGAGACACAAAGTATAGAGATAGGCAAACTGAGGGTGGAATGGACCTTAAGACTATCATCTACCTCAGCCTTCTGCAGAAGTACAGTGAATGCTGAATTTGGATAATGTTGCTTAGGCTGTCATTTAGCTTAGCCTTGAAAACCTCCAAGGTCAGAGATTCCACAACCTCTCTAGAGAGCCTATTTCAATGCCTGACCACCGTCATGGTGAAAAACGAGAGTCATTATGTCAAGAAGCTCATAGCCATCGTGACGGGAAGCCCATGACAGATGGAGCAGTCAGTGATCCATGCAGGAGCCAAGCTGCGCAGACCCACGCCTGGGCTGGGCTGCATGTCCGGGCTGGCCCTCAGGCCTGTGCTGCACCTACTCTGTGGCTGCAGGGGAGCTCAGCCAGCCCTCTGAAACAGAAGCTGCAGCCAGCTCCAACAGTTAATATGCCACCTGGGTGGCCTTGCTTTAGCTGAAAGTGCAGATGGAAGTTCCCATGTGAGCATCCTTTCTACCTGACAGCAAAAATAATGAATAGCGTTGTCTTCTTGCAAGGAAATCCAGCAACAGAGTAACACGGGTAACCTTTCTATGGATGGGGTCTGCACAGTGTGTTGCACATTGACTCTTCACAGGTCTGTTTGGTGCTGCACAATTCAGGGTTCCCAGGATCAAAAGAAATCCAAGATTATCTACACTATTCTCTCTTTAGATGGCTAGCTTTAATAAACAAAATTTTCAATGCTATTTTATAGTGTCCAAGTGCCTCTCCTACTCAGAGCATCACAGAGCAGCATCTCCTGGCACAAACCAAACTTTTCCTGTTCTACTTTATGGCCATTGTCTCTCAGGCTCCAGCCATGCACCTCTGTGAGAAGTCGGGCTCCATTTTCCTCCATAAACTACTTTGATATTGGCATGCTGCCACAAGATCCCTCAGCCTCCATTCATTGGTCATGCACATATCGACCATCCTTGCAGACTTCCAGAGGGATGGCAGAGAGCAAAACTGGACACAGTGGTTTAGGTGTGGTCTATCAAGTGCTGAGTAAACAGGAATAATCACTTTGTTCAGCCCAGTGGCTACACTCCTGTATGTTGCCAGGGAACACTGCTGACTCATATATAGCACTTCCAGGTTGTATTCCCTGCAGGTGGTTATTCTGTCCGATATAAAAGGGCTTTCCATTTGCCCTTTTTGGATTTCATGAAGGTCCTGTCAGCTCATTGTTCTGTGCTGCTTAGATCTCTCCAAAATGCTGACTTGCCCTTGAGCATTGGTACATTTCAACTCGAGATCACTGGCAAAGATATAAAGCAGGACAGGTCCCAGAACAGAGCCAGGAAGAGCTCCTTGTAGCCAGCCTCTGAGGTAGAGTATGAACCTGTTATGGTGGGAATAAACCAAAACCACACACCTTGCCGTTTATCTAGTTCCTTGGATCGTTTTTATCATTATCTACAAATTCCACCTGAAAATATTTGTACAGTATTTTGGTGTAAATCACTGATTCACTTAGACTTCTTCTGTGTTTCTAGACAACTTCATATTTATTTACAAGCTTCAGACAATCAGTCTTTAAATTCATTTAACATACTATATTAGGACACCTATTAGGAAATGTTTCAGACTACTTAAATTGGTACCATGCTTGTCTACAACTTTGTCTCATATCATCATTCCCTCAAATGGTGATTTAATCTGTTTAACATCATATTAGCTGTGCTTCCTCACTTAAACAGCTTTAAAAAACCCTAACCCTATAACCAAGGGTTGTCTGGGATTTTTTTAGTTTAAGTAACTTTAAAAAGTCCACGCACACCCTATTACACAAAACCCATACAGTCCAACATAGATCTAGGTGTTCAACTGAAAAAACCCCTCAGATAACCCTTAAGACATTGCTAAGACAAACTGCTTTATGAAGAACAGTTAATGGATCCATTTATAAAATAGCTTAAAAAAACCAAGCATGTTGCATTAGAGTCAGCCGAACAGTTCTATTAAATAACATTTTGTAGCTTCATAGGGTACACAGACAGAAGGAGCTGTTACATACGTAGTTTCATTTCCTGTACACTTCCTTCCACTAAATTTCACTCAGGTATCTCTAAAACCAGTTTGATAAGGACAGCAAAACGCCTGTTCTCAGACGGTTCTCTGCTGCTTGCTATGCCAGTCAGTAGGAGGAGAGGTATTAAAAATGCATCTATGATAGTCTTAGAGAAAAGATCCATCTAGTAATTGTAGCTGGAATATCTCAAACTAGTGAAACACCTCAATTTTTTTTTCCTTTTCAGAGACTGGAATTACATGGCAATCCTTCAGCTCTTTGCTATTTCCCCATTACATCCAAGGTTTTCAAAAAGAGAGAGAGACATGATCGTGGTTTAGTCCCTTTAATATTCCAGAGAAAAAGTTATCCAAGGCTGTTTAGGAGAAAACATTAAAACCGTATTTCAAAAAATGTTAAATGCAAATGCTGCATCACATCCTTGCTGCAGTAAATCCCTAATTATTCCATGAGGACAATTGGGAAAACAGAAATACTCAACAATCCTGCATACCATTAAAATTTTAACAGCTGCCTGTAACAAACCTGTATCTGACACAAGTTTATTCTTTGCCTGTATTTATGACTAGAAAGATAAACCAGAAGTATTTAGCTCTAATGGTCACTGGTTCCTTTGGTTTCCCCCTATGCCAAGAAGAAATTCTGCATCCTCTGTCTTGGTACAAATAATTAAAAATGCTGAAATATTAACACAAATTTTTGGAAAACAGGAATTATTTTTAAAATAAGTGTAGTCCAAAATGAAGTCCGCTGACTCCCAGTGTGAATGGATCAAATGAGTTGCTTCCATTGTAAGGACCAATTGTGCTCAACTTTTGGAACTAGAAATTTTGGACAATGCAGGCTGGAAGTTACCCCGGATGCTCCACCCCAGTCACCTAATCAGAGAACATCCAGTTAGAGGAGGCTGCTCAAGGTATTACTCAGTCCAGTTCCAACTACCCCCACTTATTACTATGAAGAGTGGAAATTTCATTCAACTGCTGTCTTTTATTAGAGAAAAAAAAAAAAAAAAAAAAAAAAAAAGGAAAAAAGGAAAAAAAAAAAAAAAGAAAATAAAAGGAAAAAAAAAAAAAAAAAGGCACTTTCTTGAGCTCCTGGTACACCCAGGTAGGTTCATGCTGTAGACTGACTAAGTCAGGGGCACTATACTGGACAGAAGGTACGAGCAAGAGAAATAAAAGAGATCATTATAGACTTCTATTCTTGCTGAACCCACAAACACAGGAACAAACCAAACTGGTTCTAGCCTGTGCTTCAGTCACATAACTTTTACTGTTCGTTATGCATGAACCACACCATTCACCATTCACTGTCAGACTCCCAGGTCATTTACCAAGTTTACTGTTTGAAAAGATGCTTTGAACTTACAGACTCAGTAAATCACACTGTGGAACCATAACAAGGATCACTTTAAGCAGAGTAAAACTGGGTAGGCTTTGAAATAAAGTGTCACGCAGCAAATGGCCAAGCTTTACTGCAAACAGCTGAAAAATTTAATGTGCACAAATACAACCAAATGACTCAGAGCAATCCATATTGCAACCATTCACAAAAAGTCACAACTGAAAGCTTTAAATAATGCAAAGCCTATCAACTTCTGCAAACCCTGGTGGGATTTCATCATATTATGCACCACACAAACACATAGCAAGTTACTTCAAGAGGTGACAATCCAAGGCCCTGAACTGGGCACACCATCCTTCAATGGACCTCTACAGGTGAGGGGATCCCAGTCTGCTTCACATGGGCAATATAACTGAACACCAGTGAAAGAGAAAGAGGTGCAGGGAGGGAATAGCACCTATTTTGAGATTATATTGAAGGTCACAGAGAATATGGGGTCTCAACTTCCTGTCCACTGCAGTAAAATTCTTCCTTTTAGTCTGAAGATTTCACAAACTAAAAGACTATTCAACCCAAGCACGTGGTCAATATTTTCATTCACAAGAGCAAAGACACAGTGCAAACCTAATAAGCTGTCCCACACTTAAGTTTCAAAACCACAGTGAGACAGCATGGTCAATTTTTATCCACTGTGTTTTCCTCACACTCTTCATGATTCTGATGTGCTACTTCAACTGCTGGAGTGTTTTCAGTTTGACTGAGGTCATTCTTACTGAATAACATTTTGATTTAAGTCAGGGTCAAAACACCAGCATAAAAGTAAATGCTGGCATGCTGTAGATTAGTTCTGACAGCAGGATATGACAAACAGGTGATATATGTTTAGCGATGTTTTATAATATTTAACATGTAAGATTTCTCCCAATCATCCTCCAATATTAATCTAGTTTTGATACTCATGTGAAGTATCCTGGCTTGCTATTTTACATACCAGTAAAAAACAAAAAGGAAGTTATTTGAGATTAGAAAGAATGATAAAAATGGAACCAGAACTCCAACATATCAGTGCACTGCTCTGACAACATCCCACTTACACTCAGTAATTAACTGAGTTTCTAGGAAGCTAGAAGAGAATACATCAAGTATTATTAAAAAAAAAAAA
>WEKY01032895.1:26392-60387 GCA_013390045.1 Picathartes gymnocephalus
CTCTCCCCACGTCTCTGGGAGGGTCGGGGGACGCTGTTGTGTTCCTGCGAGGCCGTCGGGGCTTCTTCCAGCCGCGTCCAAAATGGCGGCGGGCGGGCAGTTCCTTGTGTGCGCGGCGCCCCGCGGCCTCGCTGGAGAGGTGGGGGCGTTTCTCTCGTGTTCCTGTTCTTTTCCTGTGGCTTACCTTCTCAGCTGGAGACTCGGAGTGTTGTGCAGCAGAGGTGTCGATAGCCTCACCGTAAGGCAATCTCCCGCACCTCAGTGCTGGGCCAGGCTGGTCCTATCGGTGCAGCACCCTCGGCCGTAGCAGCAGCGGAGGATCGGGAGCTTCTGCACGCCTCAGGCGCAGTGAGACCCTGTGCTGGAGCTAGGGCGTGATACCACGCGCCTGCCGCTGTTGAGGAAAGACTGTCCTATCCCTGTCTGTTCGGGTGACACGCGTGGCCATAAAGCCTTTGGAATTGCACGGAGTGAGTTTGCAGTGAGGGAGAAGGCACATTGTTATATATATGAGGTTGGTGTCTGTCAAGAGGTTACACTGGGAAATGGGTCCATGGAACCAGTGCTGGCAGAAGCTGTGATACCAGGTGTGCCACGTGGCGATATTCCCAGTAAGGGATGTGAATTGGGTGTCATCTGTTCAAGACTGATAGTGTCAAAGTCATCTTGAATAAAGTGTCTGAAAGAAAAGTCTGTAATACAGTCTGATCACTGAAGAACTGCCTTAGCTTTTTAGAATAAGAACCTCTATGCACCCACGTGCCATTCTCAACTGCTCTTTTCGTCACCTGATCAACATGTCACACTGGGTTTGAAGTGGCTGAACATATCATTGAGTTTCATCTGTCACAACAGCGTAACAGATCTTGGTAGTGTAATAGAACCAAAGTCTCTAAGGGCCTGACTAACAGCCTAGCTAAAAATAGTAACGTCTGTTATGGCTCTTACACAGTTGTAACATACACCGTTCTTTATTGTTAGAACTCTCTAAAGACACCTTCAAAGTCTGGATATGGTTGTTTCGTTGAACTATGGCTACAGCATCAACTAGGTTTATTTTCAAGGGAGAATTGGAATGTTAGAAGTACTGGGTCGAAACCTTTCCCAGCAATAGTGATCATTTCCAGAAGACGTGAGGAACCAAAGGCTTCTGTGTAATTACTCATCTTTCAAAATTGCATAATCTTTTGACTACTGCATTGAAAATGGGTATATACAAATCAGTGATTTATGAGCATGAGTCTCTGTTCATAGTTCTCAGAACCACCCAAACCACAGTAAATATAAAGCCTGATCACCGCTGTGAGCAGAAGCCCACGTGCGGACTTCTGTGGGGGTTAGGTATGTACATCAAAGAGCACAATCAAACCTAAGAACTCAGAAAGACAAGTAGTTAGTGATGCTTTCTTATTACAGTGAACCCAGTATGATTTTGATTTTACCTTCCTAACTGGGCTTCTGCTGTACATGCATTACTCTTCTGGAAAAAGAAGTCAGCTATTTTCTATTTCTCGTATTTCAAATTCAGTATTGCACAACCAAGCAGCCAGACTTTCTCGTAATTCATGCTCTAGAGCATCCTACCCACTAAAATGAATGGGAACTCTAATGAAATGAAGATGTAAGCATGGCAAAATCTGCCTTGGAGTAAAAATGGAAATGCCAACTGTGCTATTACAAAAAAAAAAAGAAAAAAAAAAAAAAAGCCATGATGTAAATGAGAAAAGAACAATGAAACAATGAGTCCTACTGTTATGGTATCTATGAATCTTCAACCTTTAAGCCTTAAAATATGGCCAGTTTTTATTCTAAATACAGAATGTCTTTTGTAAAAGATACTATGAGTAGGAAACAAACAGCTCACAGTACATATTCTCCCTTTCATCTTTGTCCAGAACTCCCACTGTTTTCTGTGCAGGAAGAACCAATACAATATGGTCCAATGTCTGTAAATGATAAAGCCAAAAAGCATTCCATTAATTTATTTCTGCTTTAATCTGGGTTATATTATTTCATACGTATTTGAGACTCATCAAGTTGCTTCATTTATACACACAGTGTGTATAAATATTAACATTTGGATCCTGCAGTATTGCTTGAGCGTGTTGAACAGTTTAAAAAACAATTTCTATACTGGAAAAAAAGCTTATTATAATAAACTATGACAAGACAGAATATCGTTCGTACAGAAATGTATATGTATTCATATACAGAAATTATGTAAATACTTAGACACTAAAGTTCAACAGCTGACTCATCAGATGAAGAAGTGTGTTCTACAGGAGAACACATCAGAAAGAGTGAAATGGAGAGCTGTGCTCTGATTCCTGCAGCCATTGTCAGCTTTGCTAGCATGACTGCTAGAACATAGCAAAGTTAACACCAGAAGAGTGTGGTGGTTGGTCCACCCTCAGTGAAAAGTTGTGTACCTAAAGACTTCTACATTTACTGAGCTCTGGTTGTTTAAAGTATTCCTCTGAAGCACATGAAAGTGCCAGCATTCAATTATCATGTAAGATACCTTTGTTGATAGTTTATAGTATTTTTTTTTTCTGGGAAAGGAACCAGAACTGCTAAAATACAGATGTGTGGTTTCTGCCACCTTGATATGGAAGCAGAATTTTCTGGAAGAATGTCAGTCTGGTTAGTTAGAAGCTGTAACGTTTTCAACTACAGGTACTCACTAGAGATTATCTGCCTGACAGACTCCAAAAGCAATAATCCATTGTTTGAACCTCCTTGTCTCTCTAGCAGGGAATTACCTCTTCTGTGGGACATGGATCAAATCCAAGTGATGTTGCACTCAAATAAATGAAAAATTTTTGTGGGGTCCATTTCTCAGGATCCAGGAGCACATGAACTCTCTTAAATCAGCATTGATATTTCTGTCATGAATATGCCTTAGGTTACTTTCTTTTTGCTTTTACCAAGTGTTGTACGTTGTTAATTGGTTGAAGATAAACCAAGCAAAGGGAGAAATGGAGATAGAGGAGGCTGTTGTGTAATCCAGTCAGCTCTTCTTCTAGTACAGACATTCCTAGTAGCTTGTTTATTAGTATATTCAAATTATTTTCAAATAACTTTAAAAATTCCTCTGAAAATTTTGCACAGGCTCTAGTCTTCACTGCCAACAAATTTTTCTGATATTCAGTCTTTCTCCACCCTCTTTTCATTTATTCCTACTTGTTCCCATATGTATAAGCCCAAATATTTCCTTTCCATCCTTAAGGTTTGCACTACTTAAGCATTTGCTGGCTGGACGCATGCCTCCATCTACCTCTGTTTTAACAAAACTGGATGTATTAAGCTCTTTTAACCTTTCTCTATAAAACCACTCTTCCAGATAATGCTTGTTGCTGTTCCTCAAATTGCTTCATTTGCCTCGATGTTATGACGGATGACACAGAAATGAGGCACATACCACTGCTGAGTCTGTTAGGGAAAAGTTGTCCTTTTGGAAATGTTTCAATAAGCGTGAGCTGCCAGAAAGACTTCGCATCATTTCAGTGCTCTGTATCACTTGGCTATGTTTTTGAGGACCCTAAAACCGAGTTTACTGCCTGGTGGATCTGTGGTGTGTCTTTTACTTGCTGATACTGGACCTGTGTGCTGAAGGCAGCCCTGCGTTGAGGACCAGTGGCACAGGACTCCCCCACTGCTTCATTTTCCATGCCTGCTTCATGTCATTGGAGGGCTTTGTTTCCAAAGTGGGTGGCATTGGGAAAGTTGTGCATGACAAAAACAGAGGAGATACGATATATTGGGATTCTAATATTCAGGATTGCCTACAAGATTTCTTTTCAATGAACCCTTGTTACTTTTTATTCAATGATTTTATTTTCTAGATAAACAGTGATAAATGCGGGGGGGAGTAGGTGTTATTATTTGTTCTACTTCAATTTTGTTTGCTTAATCACACATATGATCATGCACCTAAATTAAAATCCAGGATATGTCATATGATTTTTGTTAACCTCATGAGAAAAAAATCCCTAATTTCTTTAAGAATTTTACATTTTAGGAATAAGATGTAATGATCCAGAAGTTACTTTCTTGGAGAAAGGGATGATGACCTTTTGATTTGGCTCATAACTTGATTTGGCTACACACTTGCCCAATGAAAGCCCACTTGCAGCTTTGCCTTGATAAAAGCCATGACAGTCTGTGTGATTTTGGTTTGCCACATCTCTCTAATAAAAGAACTGATGCAGTATTTTGCTGGCAATAGTGCTAGCTGTAGTATCGCTGTTGTGAACTGGGATGTGAACTGTTGCTGTGGATACACACCTGGAAAGATGCATTAAATAAACATTAGCCTCATTTATTTGACCACCAATTCAGGTTTCCCTACTGTTACATCAGTGTCTTTCAAATGCCATGTCATTGTCCCTCTCTCCTATAGTGATCCTGGCACCAGGCAGAGAGTGCTGGACTGATCTGGGATTCTGTAATTGGTTGTGTCTGGCTTATAGGTTTGGTATATAGAAAGGTGAAGGCATGGAAGGAGGCTGGCGAGAAATGGATGTTGTGTGGGTGTAGTACAGTGACTGTTACTTGACCTAATGCATTGGCAGCGTCCTCATGCCCTATCCAATGCAGTGCTGTGCACTGGGTCATAATGAATTTGGGAGATAGAACACAAAGGGCTCGATCCCGCCTCAAAACCTGACATGGCAGAAGACTTCAACATCAGGTTAGCTTTGTGTGTAAGAGTACTGTCTGTGAAGGGAACTGCTCCTGTTTGGCTGTGTGTTTGTTAGATGCCTTGCTAGTATGCTCCAGACTTTCCAAATTCACTCCCCAAGGGTGCAGCAATACAGCCAGCCCCATTTGCTATCAGCACAGTATTATTGTCTCTCCCAATGTTTGGCAGCCTGGCACAATTTCAGGTGTAGTGGATAGGTATTTTGGAATAAATACCACAGCAATGTGTGTAGTATTTATTCCACTCATACTCCACACTGATTCAGCAAAGCTGGAACTTTCTAACACAGTCCTCCTCTCTTAGTCTGGTAGAAATCAAAGACTGCTGACATGGTATCATAGTGTGGTACCCACAGAATCATGCTAGATAGCTGCTAATTTTATGGTAAATCCTGTGTATTGAATTTTCTGCCATAAGAGCAGGCATTTGGTGCTAAAACATTCACGACTGCAGAAGTAATCCACTGATGCAATAGAAAAACAGAGAAAGGAGAAAGAAACAAAAAAGAAATGGGCCTGAAGAGAATGCTGATGAACAAAGTATCTTGTTCAGCCCAAAGATACACAGGACTGCATCCTTAAGTTCCTAAAGCTTTTCTGAGTGTTGAAACTTCACTGGAAACCTCTTCTTTCAGTTAAAGTGGATTCTACCAAAATAGTGATACACTCAGCTATGTGCTATCTTTTCTGATGAGCTTATCCAACAGCATTGCAATAATGTGCCAGTGCCAAAGGGTTTCTGTGCTTGGGTGAAAAGATATTAGTTAATACTCAGACTGAAGTGCAACTCCTTTTCATGGAAAGTTTAAAATCACCAACACACTTGATCATTTATCCAGGGGTCTCCATGCAGATTCAGAAGCTCAGCCACAGATACCTCCATCTAAAATTCCTGGCCAGAGTTCATCAGTCCCAGATTACCTGCCAATGCTCGTGGAACATATATCATACGAGGACATTTTTTCTGACGTACTGTTGATTTCAATTTACAAGTTGAACAGAACAATAGATGAAGTGTCCAAAGAGGGCGCACATCAAATGCGGTGGATTCCGCTGGCTATCTGGGCCCCTCATTCTCAAAGGAGACCAAAGTCAGAGACATCTGCACATGAAGATTAACTTGCAGGATAAGGCAGGATGAAATTCTGATGGTAGAATTTGATTAAATGCCTTAAAAATTGAAAATGGTTCAATCTGGTTTTTACTGCTTTCTGTGCATGTTGTGTGTCTTCTGCTCTGTGTTTTTAAAGTCTTACTTCTGGAGGAGCTTGAGGAGTTTGATGATTATTTCATTCTCATTGCCCTCTAGACAACACTAAATATTTTCTCCATCTTAACTGAGTCATATACTCTGTGATATAAAGTATAAATAAGGGGATGTCTGGACTTTCCTGTCCTTTCAGGTAGCCTAGGTTATCATTAGTACAGGCAACCTGAGTACAGGCTCTTAGATGTGCACTTCTCTTTTGCTCTGCTGTTGTCTCTTTCATTTATGTTTCTGGGTTGGATTGTATAAATGATGGCTCTTCACTCGTCTGACTTCCCCTCTGCTGCTGTGGGCAAGCATCTCTTTCACTTCTGCATGTTATAATAGGAAAAAAAAAAAAAAAAGATGAGACCAAAGGTTAGGGTAGACTCTCATGGTACAGCCTTGTAGGTTTGGAAAGATCTTCCCTGATATTCTGTTGGTTTGAACTAGTTGACATGACTTTAACATGTCTCCAAATGCTTATTATCTCATCTCTCACACCTGGAAGCAAAGGCTCTGGAGGAGCACTACAGAGATATTTATGGGTGAGGGTTAGCCCAGTACAGACTGTACCAGTATGAACATTCAAGGCTCTATTCCCTCAGCTTCCGTGTTTGTTTGTGATCTCTTCACCTTCTTTTAAAGTGTGCTGTGCAGTCCTTTTTGTGCTATAAAGGAGGAAGGGGAAGGAGTGAGGTTCTGAGGAGATGAGGTGTAGCGCTCATGAGTGTTGTTTCCTCCCTTTCACCCTTCAGAGGAGACACCAGGCAGGGCAGAAAAAGAGAGAAGTGGCACCAGCTGATCGGGACAGGACTAACACAGCTCCTGCAAGACAAGTAACAGCATGGGGCTGAGCAAATGGGATATAGTCAGTACTTCAGGAATTTGCTGCACTTCCCAGTGCCAGCTCATCCTAACTGGGCTAGCATGTTTTAGTCTCCTGAAAAATTTTATCTAGTGTCTATCAAATCCCAGTCTGCATAAGCTGATATATGGCTGAGTATGAGATATCCCAGTCTTTTGTTATACAACAGAGTACAAAAAAGATTCAAAAGATGAAGTGCTGCCTTGAATGAGGAGCTGTGGTTGGTTGGAGGACCAAAGAGGCCTAAATTGAGGCTCCTGTGTAACTTATTTTCTTTTTGAAGGAATTTTTTTTTTAGTAAGAACCTGCTGCTCTTCTTCCAGGTGCCGCTTTCCCATCGAGCAACACAAGAGCTGTCAGCCTTGCCTGTCCAAACTGAGGCATAGGCATCTGGGCACGCATCAGGGTGGAGGTAGAATTTCATCTAACAGAGAGAACTGAGAATGCAGAGAAAACAGAGCATTTTGGAACTGATGTTCTCTCTGGAATATTAAAAGACCTTATGCCCTTATACTTCAGGGATTATATGTGTATGGATGGGTGTGGAGAGCTGCTTGCCTGCTCCTATACTTTGAGCTTCCAGGCTGCAGGCCAGCTCTGATACGAAAACTGAAACTGTGATGATGTGACACGGTGTATGCATTTACCATAACTGTTCTCTCTGCAGGACTTATCAACACAGCTCTGAGGTCTTGGTTAGTGCAGCTACCTGATACCTAGACCAGCCTGGCTAACAACCAGCTGGCTCAGACCATGAACAGCTGCATGCACCATTCTGCATGGGCACTTTGCTTAGTTGCAGTAGTCAGTTCCCACAGTGGCTACTGCAGCAGTTGTACACAGACACAGAATGAATTGCTAGTCACTGCAGTGGAAGCAAACTCTTCCTGTGACAACACTCTTAGTATATAATTTCATATTTCATAGTGCATAATCCTTTTGGATTGTTCAAGTAAAATGTAAAAATGGCAATATATTGAAACCAAAGGAAAAAAAGATTAAAACCAGAGCAGCTCTAAACTGATATATTTAAAATTACTTTGAAATGAAACTAAGCTTTTCAAAGACAAATGGGTTTCTTGTGGCTCCAAAAGAAACAGAACGCAGTAAAATCCAGACTTACTTGTGTGTACATGATTTAGGTGGCAAATGGGGAGGAGGCGGTCATAGAGGGCTGAGCTGAATAAAGTACATTTGCAAGTTCATGAAAAGCCCGTGTAGGAGAGAGTTCCGCAGAAAAACTGAGCAGTATGACTCAACTTGATCCAGATAAGGTT
Organism: Picathartes gymnocephalus; assembly: GCA_013390045.1. Classification (NCBI taxonomy): domain Eukaryota; kingdom Metazoa; phylum Chordata; class Aves; order Passeriformes; family Picathartidae; genus Picathartes; species Picathartes gymnocephalus. The sequence continues at coordinate 34,488 of WEKY01032895.1, forward strand.
TTCCTAGGGGAATAAAAGACAAAACCTTTGATCTTGGTTGCTGTGATAGAAAATTGAGTAATAAATAATGGTTCTGTTAATGTCTTAATCATAGCTCATACATGATGTTCTCTTGCCAACATTCCTTTGCTTCTCATTGTACTTTGACACAGTGTGGTTGCATGAGTGTATCAAGTAAACTCAATAGCTCTTCCAGAGGAGGCCTGCCTCCTTGCAGCCTGCAAAAGCTGGATGTGTCAGAAGAAAGGGACTAGATGAAAAGCAGCCAAGGGGACTTCCTGGCTGGGGATTGTGGAGCCAGCCATTAGCCTGCTTTCATGGAAATACTAGTAAGAGAAGCATCCCCAGGGAACCATTTGGGCAAATGACGACAGATGCATCTGGGAAGTCAAACTTGTTGCTTAAGGAACATCAACTGGTGTTGGAAGTATCCAGAAAGCCACACCACACTTAAAAATGAAACAAACAGATCTGCAAGAAGAAAAAGAGCAAACCAAGATAAATTAGCTGTGATAACCTACATTTTAACCATAACCCTGCATGAAAATGTTGCAGAGCTGAGGTGGAAAGCAGGGATTGTTCAGTATCATAATCAAGCCTGAGACCAGTAAGGGCTGGTCATGTCCTGAACTTCCAGGTATTAAACTCTCAATTCTACTCAAAACATTGTTGTTTACAGTGCCTTCTAGCTTATCTGCACATTGCTCCTAAAGTATGGGAAAAGCAAAACACTTAAAAATCTGGTAGGTGAAGCTTTTGGTATATGAAGCTTTGTTAGATTTTTTTGTGTGGTTTGTGAGTGTTGTGATCTTTTTAAAACCAGAAAACTGACATACAGAATGGTTACACTGACTGAAAAGCAGGAAGAGAGACCACCAAGGCTTTGAATAGAAAACATATAAATTCATAAGAAAAGGTATGAGGAAGCATATTTTTGAAACTATTATCCCTAATAAAAAACCAACAAAACCTAGTGTTACAGTGATGTTCTGTGAAATTCTCACACTTTTTACTACATTTCACCTAGCATATTGATCCAATGACTGAGCAGGCTGCAGACTTTCCTCAAAGATAGTAAAGACACAGTACCCTGCTCCAAGATGAAAAGGCTCTGCATCTGCATGTAGCAGATCAAGGCTGGTTCCATTAGTGTCAGAACCACTTCTGTACTGTTTTATTCACTTTTACAGACACAACTGTTAATAATTACATGGCCTTCTGTTTAAGCAGGGGAACACCTGGGCATTGATAAATGAGTTGGTACCTCAGTGGCTACATGTATAGGAAGCTGTGTAAGTTTCTGGAGGACAAGTGAAAACCGAGTTATTTATAGTTTAATTTTTCATTTCTTTTCATGCTTCATATCTTTGAAACCAGTGTCATTTTTAGCTCGTCAAAATACAGAGACACCAGTTTGATTTTTGCAAACCTACATATTTAAAGAAGGATGTTTAAACAGTGCTGGCAACTTTGTATTTCTAAATGTTAGTGCTCTGGTTTTCATCTAAATAAAGGAAGCAGGATTTGCAGTTAAAATATAAGTTTGTAAGCACAAAAAATACAGTTTGGAAAATATGTGGAGAAAAAAAATATCTGTGTTAAAATTGGACTACAATGACTGCTGCAATATTGCTGCTACTGATGCAGTCGCCGTAGAAAGCAGAGTACCAGGGCCAAGTACAGAAGCAAGAAGAATTAACTTTTAGCTACTCCAGCAGGGCAGAGCCCTGTGAATCACACTGGGAAGCCCAGATGAAATCCTCTTATGTAAACATCATACGGAGCTGGCTCTAATCCTGTGCGCGCCCTAGGAGGACTGCTGATGTGGCATTCTCCAAACACACATTTGCTTTGCGTAATTGTGGGCAGTTGCTCTCAGGTGCAGGAGGCCTAAGTGTGAGCCTTCCTATCATCTGTTCAGGGGGAGCAAAAATAGATGGGGGAAGGCAAACTCTGAAAGTGGATGTTCAGAGGGCTCCCCGGGCCCCCCCATGCACCTCTTGTTGTCACTGTCCTCCCTGGAGACAGGATGTCCTCCCCCCAGCACACCAGTATCTCATGCCTGGGTCCAAGTCCTTGAAGAGCCAGGTGGCGTGTCCCAGTCCCAGGTCCTCCTGGACCTCCAGTCATGTCACTGGTGTCCCCCTGTTTTTCCCAGCAGTTGTCCTCTTCAGTGAAGAATGCTGAGGACCCATCTCCTGTTTCACACCAATGTTTAACTTGCTGCATCAGGACTCCACATAATGATTCAGACGTGGTTTCTGGTGACTAATGCTGGGCACTCCCTTCCTCCTAGGCAGCAGTAGCTCCTCAGTGCTCCCAAACTCTGTTCAGCCAGGCAGCTCCAGGACTGGAGGCCAGATGTTCCGCTTACTCCTATGAACAAGTGGTGGCTGTATTTTATTTATACAGCAGTGTCAATTTTTAGTCTGAACCTATTTTTTTTTTCAATCAGTGCAGTTATATGATCAAAAAGTATAATCCCTGCAGATACAGGTCCTATAGTTTACAGAACTGATTTTCTTGAAGAAAGTCTGTGTAGATTATTGTGAAATTTCTGTTGGTGTTCTTCTCACTCACCTGGGATCAAATGTGAAATAAAGCAAATGCCTTAGGATGAAGACCTTATTATAGGCATGGTTTTATTAATGTAAAGTTTTCTTCTTCCAGGTTACTTTATCATTCACATATAGAAGTTTAAGACTTAGAGGAGCACTCTGAATAAAAGCTCTGGCACAACTTCCATTTTCCTCTCCTCACCCGTCAAATACAAAAAGTGTGATATAATACAAACACAGCAATTTCCCACAGAGACAACCATACAGCATCACAGCCAGGTGCTCTCTGCAACTTTTCCCTATTTTGTTCAGCAAGAATTTGAAAGCATTATCAGTTTGATCACTGTTGTGATTTCCATGGTTGAAGGAAGCTTACCAGTCCTCACAGGCTCCAGTGTGAGAATACTTGCTCAAGTCGGGGGGATACCCTGAATTCTTGATTTTAGATTAATGGTGAGACAAAAATATTTGTTCTATCAGCGAGGCCCATCCATCTGGTGCCATTTGTCTCTTCAAGGTTTCAGTGCAGAAACCAATGGCATCCCCCCAGAGTTAGCCTTCTTTACTAATCTTCTAAAACAGCTTCAGGGACTTTTTGGCTTGGTCTGGATCTTCCTCCTATGGGTTTTCCTGAATGTGTTCAGTTTTCATCTCTTATATTAGATAATTTCTCATCCTCTGAAATGTCTCTGGTAGATGCATGACTATGGAAGGCACTCTGCAGACCTTGTGGTGGTTTGTACTCTGTCTTAATTTGTCAATGTCAGTGTAACGAGATGATGCAGACTCCCAGTCAAAACCAATAACACATTCAGCTCTTGACTGCAGAAAACTTTGTTCCTATTTTAAATTACATTTCTTATAGCTATTGCAAAGCTTTGACTCAGTTGTTGGTGAAGTGGCTGAGTAGGTTTTTTTTAATTGTTCCGGTATAGGAAGTTCAAGGTGATGTAGATGTGGTCAGGCCATTTTCTACCACCCAATACCTCAGATATCCACTATGACAAGAAAAAAAAAAGCAAAGGTACATTGTGGTATATCACCTGATACTACAGCCAGTTGCATGCTCAAATCCTTGCAAATTTAAGGTAAATGGGTTGTATTAGAGCAATGCCTTCTAATCTTTGTCCTCTGTGAGTATTTCCCTAATACCTAGACGAAATGGGATGTTTCACAATTCTTTGCCATGACATGCTGTGAAATATTTGGCTGTTGTTCTTAGAATCTGGTAATGTCAATCATATTTTTGTTCTTACTTAGAACTCAACTTTTGATGCCACATGAGGCAGCATCCTGACAAGGGGAAAACCTGGTGCCACTGGAAGCTGTAGTTTCAAATACTCCAACAGGTTCACTTAGGCATACTATTACACAATGACCTAGTTTAGAGCTGTCATGGGGAGCAATTAATCTTTGTCACTCCATACTCATTCTAGAAGCACCTGAAGCCCAAAGAACTCCCCGGAGCCACATCTCTTCCTGCCAGCTTTCTGTGGAGGGGTTCAATTCTGCTCCAGAGCACATTTACTCGCTTCAGTAACCCAGAACACCTTCAGGGTCCCTGGATGAAGGTGACTCTCAGTACAAGAGCAACAGAAATACTGATCACAAAATGTAATCCACTGAGTTTACACACCCCCAAAGCTGATGGGAGATTAATTTTTTTTGAACTCTGCATCGGCCAGTCATTAGTAGCTCCCAGTGTTATTCATGCAGTACATTTCTTTCCCCTTCAGACTCCTAAGTATTTTCCATGGATCATATTTTCACCAAATCACAATTCTTTTCAGCTGTTGATTTCTGCACAGAGCAGCAGGTGCCTGGACAGCTCTTCACACACGTTGCTTTGGTTATCGGGTGCTGACGTCTTTGCAGCCCCTGCTTTTCTGGATGAGGTTTCCCTCTATATGGGCAACTCCACCTCCTTTGGCTTTTGTCTCTGCATCATCTACAAATATCATCTGGCCTGGGAGGTCCCTAAAGCAGCTTCTTTCACCTGACCCATGGGATGCCTATGAATGCATTGCAGTTGGGCCTCCTCCAACTCTTTAGTCACTTCACTAGAAATGTTTCCTTGAAATGCTGCATCTGGTCTAAATGACTCACCCCGAGGCTGGGAATTCACAGCTGATACCTTTAAAAAAAAATCCTAAATTTCTGTCTCAGTGTTTATAGCTCCGTTGCTAACCTGTCCATGGATTTATCTTCTGCGGCTAACAAACTATGAGTTGCCTTTGTGCAAACTCTTTTCAAAGTAAATGTTAACAAAAAAGTTTCTAATAGTCTCCCATTGGGTACACAGTCTCCCTGTATTACTCATTTCAAATTCAATACACAAAGTTCTGCCTCATTAAAACTGTCTTCTGACCAGTAGAGGGAAACCCCCAGCAAAGCTTCCTCAATGCAAGAAACCACCTCTGTGGAGGTTGCCGTTTTGCTGCTTTTTGGTTTGCTCTTCAGTCGCAATTTCCAAGGAGCCACATTTCTGCATTTTTCCTTCCGGCGCATCAAGAAAAGATTGATAAGACTCTGCTTTGCAAGATTCACAGCCTACACACAAAAAATTTTGACAAACACTTTTGGCCCTGACACACTGTCAAGATGCAGTCCTGCTTTCCCTTTCCCTTCAGCTCAGTGACTTGATAGCCCTCCTACTCAAGGCCAACAAATTTCTCTTTAGAAGTGTTTTTCCTGTTTAGAACCCACTGCATAAGTCCAAAGTACACAATGGCTACCAGGGAAAGGCCCAGCATGGAGAGTAGCAGTGCCCTCCTTTACTGCCTCTGGCTCAGAGGCAGCAATTACAGTATAAAGCTGCATAGCGTGTTATTAATAAAATACTGCACCATCTCTTTGAGGAAGCGCTGTCTGGCCTAATATTTTTAAACTCCTTATTCCCTCACCTGTCTAGGAGAGAGCAGGCACTGGATGTTGCAACCTGGAGGCAACTGACCTGCTAGAAAGGTAATGGTTGAGTTAAAGACCTGTGCAGGTTTTTGCAGAGGAAGGCTCTTCTAAACCTGAATCTGGCCCTTGAACTGGGAGTATCCTGCAGACCAGGCTTGCTGCTAATAAACTTTTCTCAGTAGACAAACAGCTACCAAGGCAGTTTGCCAAACTGCCTTGTCCTTTTTATTAGAGTGAAAGAATATTGACTCATACCTCTGCCAATTTGTTTGCTGTGTGGTCAGAGATTTGTAGGGTGATATAAGGCACTGATCCATGTGGGCTACCAATACCTTTGCAATAAAATATTTGTTAAGTCTTTGTCTCAAGTAAAATAGATGTTCTTATGAAGATCAACATTAGAATTGTACTTAATGGTGATTTTGTACTTTTTTTTACTTCTTCACAGGAAAGAAAGGCATAGAATAATTTCTTATTGTGGCAGTAAAATCTTACTTAAATTTCTCAGCTCTTTATTGTAGAATGACTTCCATATAGCACTAGGGCTGACATGTAAAGATAAACAGCATTATTTTATTTTTTCTGTGACTCACTGAACATAAGTCCACATTTACTCAGACTTTTTAGAGCACAATGATGTGTTACAGGCAAATTAATATTTTAGTTCATTTAATTTATGTTGTATATCTACCTCTATAATAAAATGCAGACATTTGAGGAAAAAGTCTTGTCTAAAACCCTTGGCTTGTGATCTAAGATTTGTAGGCAGCAGACAGACTTTTATTCCTTTATGTCTGTGGGAAAACTAGAGTTAATAATGCTGGTAAAATAACAGCTGCTGAATGTTATTTCCATATGACCTAGCAATTATAGCACATGCCATCACCTGATAACTTAGTTGTTCTCTTTTACAGTCCTCACTGTGATGGTTTCAGATATTTAAATTCTTTATCCTTCTCCCAGTGTATCAGATGACTCTAAACAGGCAGTGTGGTCCAATAGGCCCTTTGCAGAAGGCCCTGCTTTTTTTGTTTTCCTAATGGGGAAATTGCTTAGTAAGCAGGGCCTTCTGAGTTCATAAATAGAAACAGTGGATGCACATCCTGTGTCTGTGCCTGTCTCCTTACTGAAGGAAGGCCATTTAAAATTTTTTTTTCCATAATTCTGACAGTGAGAGTGACTGAATCCCAATTGCCAAATCTGAGATGTGCCCAGCCATCTGCTGTGCCTCTGAGACTATGATGCTGCACCTCCTATCCCTGTGGTATGACTTCAGTGCTGTCCTTTTGCAGAGGAGGGAGAAGGGCCTTTGAAAGATTCTGGTCTCATCACACCTGGTAATCCAGCTGCCTTCTACTTACCTAGCATACTGTAAATTTGTATTAACAAAAAAGGCTCTGATAAAAGAAGAACACAGGAAATTATACAACAAAAAAATGACTCAACTATAAAAGCTTTTATTTTCTAAGTTGATCAAGAGATCAGTCATAGACTGTTCCTCTTACTCCTTCTTCCAGCTACTAGACACTTCTGTAAATACTATAGAAAACCAATAAGCAATTATATGCTGTATGTTGCTAAAGAATTTATATATATGCATGTTTCAGTTCTGCAATCTGTTCCTTTCCTATGAATCCAGGCATGGTGAACAAAATCACCTACATTTTAAAAATTCTAGAAGAAATCACTTAAATACAACTATTTGAAGTGGAGCAAAGGATACCAGCTACAACAGGGAGATCGACTTTTCGACTTCATGAAGTTATGCTTTCTGCTGGTCTTACTTTGTTGATTTTCCATAACTCAATTGTGCCACTACTTTCTGTATTTGACTGCTGAACAGCTTTTGGTCATGGTCTTCTTTTGACTAAACAGATACAGCTGAAGTTTTCCCACTGCCTGAAGTCTTTAATTGGAAAAGACTCAAGACAAATATGAGAGGCCACCAGATCTCTTCCTGTCATCTGCAAGTAATTTTCAAAGACTACAGAGAATGTTGTAGACATGTCAAGTTTTCAGTAATCTCAGGAGGAGAGAGCGAATATCCTAAAGTAAATACCACGTTGTATATGTTATCTGTCCTGGGAGGCCAGCATGCCAATCGAACCAAAAATATTCTCTTCATTAGAAAACTGCCTGCAGCTTTAATCAGCTTCAGCTGATTTTTTTTTTTTTTTTCAGAGTACCATATTTATCCAGGTGTAGGGCAACCTTGAATGGAAGGTGGTCTCTCACTATCTGTTTTAGCAGTTAAAAAAACCCAAATATCATTATGTGCTGAAAATTCCCTTAATTATCATTGCAATGCAGAATGATCCTACTTGCAGAATGACAAGCCATCTGTAGTGCCTGAGAGAGACAGAAGAATTAATGTGGAGCAGGAACTATGCTGGTTGTAAGGGCTGGGCTTGATCTCAGATGAGATCGTTAGAGGTTCCATGTGAAAACAAGAAAAGGTCATCAAAAAAAAGTTGTATCTCTTTCTATTTTGGAGGGTATTTACAGGAAAATTTCTGGAGAGAAGTGTACGGAAATGACAGTAAAGACTTCTTCAGTAAAGAGCACGTGGTTTTTTGCCTATAATACATGGATGATGACATGGATAATGACCTGTAGGGCAATAATGTAGTTTATGTGTTTCTACAACATAACCCATACACTGGTGGAAATAACTGTATCAGTAATTAAAGGTGTACCTTACAAATAGATCCTAGGACAAAAACTGTGGGAAACGACAGCAGGTTTGGTATGGAGTTTGGTGACCAGATTGTAACAGAAGGAACCATGAGCTGCAGATACTCCTTGTTAGCAGCAGTGCCTTCAGCTGGCATTTCAGGATGCTGTTATAAGCAGTACTACCCTTAGAGACCTTTTGAAATGTTTTACAAAATCACAAAAGTAATTACTTTTTTGTCCAACCTTATCCAGGAAATAAGGAGACAGTCATGCCTTTTCTTTATGCAGCCAGAGAGATCCCATGCAGAAGAGCTGCCTTCTGTCTTGAAGCGCTGCTTTAATCTCTGGGCAACTTGTGATTGCAACATGAATTCCAGAGGCTGGCTAAAAGTCCTAAACATAATACATTCATCTCTAACTTTACACATACTGAATATTTCAGTACTGGAATGTGTTATGAAAATGACTTTATTTAATTTAGCTGATTTATGATGTAGGGTACAGTTTCTTTGGGAATCAGATTAATGTTGAAAAAAAATCCAAATGTCCAAGTTTCCAAGGAGAACTCATCTCTCTTCCTCCTTCCCTGGTTCCAAAATCTGGAAGAAAAGCCCCCAAGTCATTAAAGATTTAGGGTACCATAGAATCATTAAGATTAGGAATGACCTCTAAGATCAGTGAATCCAATCATGTTTAGCTAGCAACAGTGTTACTGTATATAATAACAGGTCTGAACAGAAAGACTACTCAATTTTTTAAAATTTTGCAATTCTTCTGACAGATCCTAACTTCCTGGAAAAGTCTGAAGACATCCTGCAGATGTAAGGTCCTGATTGCACACATAATCATGTGATTGCCTGAATTTAGCTGTAGCATTTAGACTTCCAGATTACAAAAGTTTGTTGGGGGCCATTCCCAAATATTTCTGTTCACTCAGCATAGCAGAACATAAGCTGTTCTCTAAAACTAGGGAAGCTGATATAAAATTATTTTGTTTGGACCTGCATCCCAATATTGCACAGAGTTAAAGTGCTCAGAGCCACATGAAAACACAGCTTTGAACCACAGGAGAAAAGTCATGGCTCAAGGATGTATTACACATACGTGAGGACTACACAGATTACTTGACAGCTTACAGATGCTTGGGAGGAATACATTTCAGGAAGGCCAGGGCTGTAGATCATTGCCTGGCATCTCTTCAGCTCTGTAAACTGTTCTCTCCAGGATCAGGTTTCAGAAAGGAATGCCGTCACGGGAGATTTTACCCAATGACTAAAACTGCTGACTTTCCAGCGTGACATTTAACCTCCCATTCCATGCTCCACGCTTGCTTTATTTACTAATCCAGCCTGTAGCTGTGATGTGGCAGAAGAATGGTGATAAACTATGCCTTGAGAGCATATGTATGGGTGGAGAAAGTACCACCCATCTTCCCAGCACTGTAGTTGTAGAAGCCCACAGAACTTGACTTTCTGTCAAGTTCTGATTGTGGTGTGGGTGGTCACAGTAGCCTGTCCTCTGAAACTGTAGGAAAAGCCTTCATGTGCAGTCAAGGAGAGAGCATGAACAGGAACTGGACCTTGCTCTCAGCTGAAAAATTAACTATAGAATAGAGCATCCCAGGCTGCAATATCTCTTCTGTTTACATTCTCCATGCTGGGAGATCTGGACAGGGTCCACTGCAAAGGCAACAGCTGCAGGGAGGTTTTATAGCCACATGGTTCTACTAGATGTGGCTTTCTGGTGTCAGGAGATTGATTTGAGAAAACTTGTACAAAATATATCTTTTGCTATATTTCAACAGACCACCAGCCAAGGGTAAAACCTCTAAATCCTCAGAAGGATCAATAATACTTAAAGGATAATAGTTTCTTAATGTCACAGAAATACCAAGTTTCTTATTACCTGCTCTTTTGTAGCCGCAAAAATACACCTCAAGGTAGAACAGTTCAAAATGGGAAACCACATAAGCATTGCTAACTTGTGCTGTGGACTTGGTTCATTTGCTGTCCATGTTCACATGCTCTTTATGGGTGACAAGGTTTTTTCCTGAATCCCAGCTAAGTCATACAATTTTATGAGATTCTTCTTGTCCTTCTCCTTCCATCAGAGGTTGATGTCGGCAGCCATCATGGAAGAATTTGAAACCATAGGCTTCCTGAAGCCTAAAAAAAGAGAAAGCAAACAAACCCATCCTTAATGTGTATATACATATACATGTACACCCATATATCACAGGTGTGTATGTAGATGGTGTGTGTGGGTGTACCCTTGTGTATCTGTCTACCTGTGCGGAGAGAGGCCAGGAGAGACACATTTCATGATCTTTGTGAAGGCAAGGATTTCATGTTTGGCAAGGCAGTTCCTGGCAATACCAACCCTCTAAAAAAAAAAAAAACCATTAATGAAGGTTTGCAGATACACAGCCAGTTTGGAGAAGACAGCCTGTAGCCCCTTTAGGAGTCAGAAGACTTATGTCTGGATCTTGCAAGCATTTGATCCACTCGAGCTGTTTTTCGCATGGATAGAGGTGGTAGTCAGTAGAGAGCAGGAGCTACTCAGGAAGGAGCACAAAAGCTCCTTCTACTCCAGCAAGAGATTCTAGCAGCCTGATACTGCAAGTAGTTTTCTCACTCGTGGTGGTAGTTTGCATCATACTTTGTGAGGTCAGATGCTAAGGACTCAAAAATTACATTCTTCCTCATGAGTAAGCTCTAGTATGATCTGGAGTGACTCATCACGTTAAAGGGTTGTGAGGTCAAGCCATTTATGAAAATACTCTTTTAAATATTGGCTGAGTTTTCTGAGAAGGATATTTTGTGTAAAAAGCATGAAGAATTTCATCCACTAGATATTAAATATTTAAAGGTTTTTTTTCAAGATTCGTACTTCCATACACTGTAGAGTTTCTTGTTTGTTCCTTATTTTTTTCTACATGTCAAAATAAAGTGTAAAGCAAAAAAACTGCAACATAGATGATGGTAAATACTCATACTATCCAACATAGTATTATCAGACTTATTTAATTAACTTGTCAGGCTTGGTTTTTACCAAGCTAATTCTGTGGCTATGACAAATTGTATTTTCCAGAGCTGATAATTCTTTAAACATCTACTGTGACTTTCAGGTTCCCTCATGCTTAAAATACAGTACATGTATAATGGGATTAAGAATTAAAATATGTTTCTTAATTTTATTTAATTTATGACTTTCAGTTACAGAAGTTAAATTCTAAGAATGCTGCAGAACACATCAGTTAACTATACTGAACTAATTAACAATTATAATAAGTTCTTTTGTTTACAGCACATATATTTTCGGACCTGAAAGAAATGACTGGATTGCTTATTACTGATATTAGCTTAAAAGCTTTGTTTTTGTTTCAGTGGTGGGCACATTTTAATCTACTCTTGGAGTAAATAAAGAATGACCAAATCATCATTGCATTTATCAGAAAGATTCAATGATGAAATTAAACATTATTTTAGAGTATGTTTTCCAGTGTTTCTTGAGTTGCATTGTGAGGTCTTGGGATGAGCATTGCCTTGCTGTACTATAGTACAAAAACTTTGCTGTCCTGTGGTTGGAGCAGGATTAGAGTTGAGGTTCTTTGTAGCTGCTGCTCAGAAACCCCAGCCTGGCCCAGCGCACACAGATAGCTATGGGGAGGTTCCCTCAGAGTCCTATAGATTCTGGCTTAAATGGGGAAGAGCTGCGTTACAGTTGGTACATTATTTTCATATGTCTGTTTCTCTGGAAAAAGTGATTTCATGCTTTCTAACATGAAGATGACTTATCACACACACACACACATACATTTTATATATATATATTTACATATATATATATATATATATTTAATAATGAACTATTTTCCCTGTGTGGCCGACTTTATTTTCTCCATTCAGGGCTGTAAGAAAACTGTAAGCACAATCTTAGGTAAAATTTGCATAAGAAATAATTTGCAGCAAGCAGCCAACCACCACTTCATTATGCTTACAGGAAACCCCTTCCCTTCTCAACAAAACAAAAATTTAAAAATAGGACTCTATATGCAGAGCCCGATGTTATCGCTGCTGACTTCAGCTGCACTCCTGTCATTTATGACAGTTGTGTAGTGTGCATAGGTCTTCACAGGCTGGGAATATGCAGAGAGAAATGCAACGTTTTTGAAAATGCCATTAAAGTAAAAAGCAAGAAGGAGAACACAATGTTGTAAGTTTAAAAAAAGAATACAAGCTTTCCAGTGTCATTCTGACAGATCTTTTAATCTGGGAAGGAAAATAACACCTGGACAAGTTGCCAGAGGTTGCTTTTCCTTCACAAGTAACTTCAAAATACAAATGAAAGACTTTTCCAAGAGATATTTTCTGCTTCAGGTACTGCTACTGGGCTGGGAAATGCATTAATTCAAGCAAGTGCAACAGCTTGTGTTAAGAAGGCCTCATCAACTCTAAAATGAACTGAAAATAAAAAAAAATTTGTATCTTACCAAGAAAACACCTGTCAGGAGGATTAAGATTTGATGTCAATAGGTTGCACCTCTCATAGCCCTTTTATATGTGATATCTATGATGATGCCTTATTATCTCCTTTCCATCCATAACACCATCCTCCACGGTATCCTCTTCTGTATGGAGGAAGCCCCCTGAGGCCATTTCATCTACTTGTAATATATTTTCAAGTCTCTTTTCTGCTGCAGTACCTGTAAAAAAACAGCTGCTGTTTAACAGTTTAAGCGAGGTAGCTGTAAAACAGGAGCTGAAATAAAAGCATAAGAAACTGTGATACAGAGGGTTTTTTTACATTTGTCAGTCTCCCCCTCTCCTAAACAGTTGTGGTGCTGTTCTCTTAGAGTCTTATCTACCAAGGGCAACTCAAGTGCAACACAGAGTACTAAGAACCTGTGGGAGGTTCTTACAAACATTAATTAAATATTTTAAACCAATTATATGAACATCCAGCCTCAGTTAACTGAGGCTGATTACATAAGCAGACATTTTGCTGCTGGTGGTGTTTCTTCTCTGTTTGGCAAAAATAGCTGGAAAAGAGTTTTTTCTGGTTTGTAAAAGTAGTTCGTGCCACTGCCAGTTTCATAGTAATAGGAATCCAGTTTCACAGACTGAGATGGAAAGCCTGGTTGAAGCCATAGTAGGCAACAAGCCCTGACCAGAAGTAAAATAATCCTTAAATGCTAGGTGTTCCTCAGTGACAGATTGAAGGGACAGCACTTAAGGCACTGGCTGGCATTCAGGGTTAATTTTGCCTTTCAGTTTTTGAGGGAAGAAAGAGTTCTGCAGTTAGGGGTGGTTTCAATAGAGATTCAAAAATATTTGTATTCTCTCCCTGATTCTACTCTGAGGACTCCAGGTGTGAAGCTGCCCAAGTCATTTGACTTTGGGCAGAAGATAACACCTGCCTCCTCATGCTGCCATGAGATCAGCCTCACGTTTGTAAAGCACTTTGGTAAGATCAGGAGCTAAGTGTTATTTGGGAGCCCTATGCTCCCTCCTGTTTCTGACACCACCCCAATACCCAGGGCTTCAACAGAAGGCAGACACATCTTTTGCAAGCCCACGGCAGAGGATGCATACAGCCTCCACCAGAGCCACTCTTTTGAGAAAGCCATCCCTGTGAGGCTATACTGTGCTTTAAAATTATGGCTTAATTTGCTCAGCCTGTCATTGTTAATATGCAGCTGTATATATTTTGTTGTCTTCCATTTTGTGGTTATATTGAGTAGGTTTTTCTTTTGAGCAACAGCTCTGATCAATAGGAATAAGAAAACAGAAGGGCAGAATTGTTTTACACTTAGTGTCATTTTTTAGGTGTTTTACTTGCCGGCCTCTGCTTCTTTGGGAAATGGGAAGTGTCCTCCCTCTCTTTTTCTAAGCATCTGTGCATTTTCCTGTTCTTGTGGGAAAAGCAGCAGGGCAATGACCTAATTCAATGCAAATGAAAGGGATTTCCTAGCAAAGGATGGTAATTGGCACAGTAGTGCAGGTATGTGAAAGCACTGAATGGTAACCTGGGACTACTGAGAGAGGAAGACCTCTGCCAGAGCTATAATCACCTCACACTTTCACTAATTGCCAAGAGCTGGAGCCCTAAAGTGCCATGCTATTTTTTGCATAAAATCTATTAAATTGCTACATCTTCACCATTTTCTCCAGCTGTTTCTATCATCCCTCATTATCACTGTCCCTCAGTAGCCAGTTTCAAAAATGAATGCAGCTCCTGCAGCCTTCCATTCATTAAACTCCTGTGGCAGATGACACTGTAAAAAATAAAAAGGAGACAATTGCTCAGCACGATATAATGAAATGGGCCTGGCTTCCCCTCCCAAAATTAAACCAGGAATGATCATCCAAACACAATGCCTTGATTCAAAGCAGACCCTTACATACCTAGTGCTGATAATCTGTGTCAAGGGCATGCTGATGGTCACTCCCACTTATATTTTCTGATGTCTTTCAGCAGTCATCAACTGGGCAGGTTTTCAGGAATAGATAATATACATTGTGTGTTTGTAATAGTTCTTCATTCTCCGATGTGAACATCTTCTAAACAATTCTTTTATCTCTAACTAATTTTATCAATCTCTTCCTTTCCCAAAAATTTCTGATGATATAGTCATGTGTTCCAAGTATGAATTTTTTCAGAGTGATAGAAATCACAGGACAAGATAAACCAAATAATTGAAAGAGAAGATTCTGTTGGAGCATTGAAAAAGAATTCTATTTTTCTTGCTACATGTGCAGATCCATCCAAGTGCACAGGGGGCGAAATATGTTTTTCTCTTGCTCATGGATCGTCATTCAACCCATCTGTTATGACCCCTCAGTTCAACATGTTAAATCAAAGCTAAAGGCTGGCTCATCCTGGATTCTGGTTTCCAGGATGCTGAAAATATTTTTCAAAACCAGATACTTTTTGGCAACATTTTGGTGCTGCTTGTTTATAGTTTGTGTCAAAAAGGTGGAACAGGGGCTGTTACAGTGGTGAGATTTGTTCTCTTTGTTTGAGGCTGCTCGGGGAAGACTGATAGAGTCTCCGAGAGGACATTTTACCAAGAAGTCAAAAGAGGGGGAGCTGGACTTCCTGTAGCAGCTTACTAAAGAACTCCTTGTTTGCTTTTGGAGGCAAAAGCATTTTTTATGCTTACCATTGTGACAGTGTGACAATACCAGAAAAATTTTGGTACTCAACAATTGGGTGTACCTGTCACCATATGCTTATTTAAATACTTGTCAAAGCAAATAATTTCACAAAAAGAATACGAACTGTAAGGGTCAACACCCTTTTGCTAGTTACCTACATCTTAGAGTGTATTTGTGCTCTCTTTTATGGCTTAACTCAAAGCCTTCTTTGGCATTGAGACCCTTTATTTTGCTTACACAGATCACAAAGTGTGGACAGTGTGCAATCACAGCTTTATATAAATATTCATTGCAAGATCACTTCAAGACAGACAGAATTTAAGTGCATCTGAAAGCAATGAAATACCTGCAGGAAATGGAGTCTGATGTGATTATTGCTTGCAAATGTCCTGGGCACACTGGGGACCACTTGATGGCAGAGATTTTCTTATTCAAATGGATTTTTTATATGGGATTCACAGCTTTTAGGTGCAAAGTGGTGGAAGGGCTTGTTACAGGATTTTCTTAAGCAAAGTAGAATAAAAAAAAAGCCCCAGTATCTCTCTGTAAATAAATATCCTGGGCTTCAGTATAGCCTTTCAGATAGGCTGTCTCCTTATTTCTCTCCCGAATAATGCTTTGCATAGTATTTGAGAAAGGATGAAGAAGAGTAATGATAAATTTTTGATAAACTTCTAAGAATTAAGAAACAGGACATAAAGTCATTCATTTTATGGATGAGTAACAGCTGAATCACAACAGAGGCTTGAGTTGGCAGACCCTTTGAATCCCTATTCCAAGTGAAATTCCAAAATAAGAAGTCATTTCAAAACAAAAAAATAAACTTGCGGTTGCCCATGGAGGTAGATTTTTTGATTTTTTTTTTCCCCAGGACAACATTCTGAATATGTTATTCTGAATGACATATTTGTTTGTCCTTTACAAATTTTCCCTCAAGTTCTTTGAACAGCCAATAGTTTTGGCTCTTTACCAAGTAACGTGGGAAGCTGAAGAGAAGGAAACTAAAAAAGCCTGATTTCCTCAGATTTTTGGACTGTTGAGAAGCCAGGACTTGGAAGTCCTGGAAAAACCTCCACATGAGCATCTGTTTTGGAACCTGGAGCTGAGGTATTATGGGATAATTCATACGACGACACCGACTAATCACGAGGGCCTTGTCATTTAAACACTCCAATTACTTTTTTTCTGCAATAGCTTCTGCTCTTCTCCACATCCCACAAGGCATTCCAAGGCTACTATGATAATTGGAAGTATATTCCTGTGTGTGAAGTGGACTTTAATTAGCACCTAAGGGGCACATTCTGGTGTCGTGACTCATGTGGCATGGATGTCCTTCTGAGTCGCTCCATGGCAGCCTGTGGGACTGCTCATGAACAAAGGTACTTCCTGGCCCAGACAAAGGCTGGCTTGGAAGCTCTGAGCCACGCAGATGGGACAAGAGGCTCCACTGAATCTCCAGCATACAATGCCATGGCCCGGGGCCCTATTAAACAATAGTTACACTAACACTTCCAATTATTTTGCTCAGCTAATAAGCAACATGAGTGGCTCCAGATTTTAAGTCTGTGAGCAATATAGAAACACTGTAAAATTTGGGATTGCAGGCAGCCTTGTAACAAATTAATAACTTTGACTATCACCTGAGTCATCTGTAAAATGGGCCCTGAGTTACAAAGTCTCACACGAACTGTGGGGGATATCATGGAAAATTAAAATTAATGTGAGATAATACTATTTCATTTACAATAAAAGTACTGCAGATAGAAGTGATGGGAAAAGTGGGAGGAGCAAATGTCCATGATTAGTATAATTACATCCATGCATCTGCTTCCCAAAGGCAGGTTGCAATTTCAGCTCAGTATCAGCACCTCCTGCCAGCTATGCAGCGAGACAGCTGTGAGCAGACATCCCAGCTCCTGCTCCATGGAATGAAGCTGGCAGCCAGGGTGAAAAGAAATAAAAGGCACTGATTAAAACAAAAAGCCTAGTCGGCAGGTTCTTCAATCATGATGTAACCAATCTGTTTTTTTGGTTTTTTTTTTCTGTCTTGATGCTATTAATTGCCTTTCAAAGCCTTTGCAGAATGCACTTTACTGATGATAATGAAACATTTCCTCCAGAATCAGTTCCCTGGCTCTTTCCTTATTCTAAACCCACGTGCATTGAAAATCCTTACCTGGAGGACCATAGTGCAGACGTCACTAAATACCGCTTCCTTGATGGCTACTACAGAATGACACACGTCACTGTCCTTTTCATGGACATCCTGTGACAATCCAGCAGGAGGAACCACGGCCAAGTTATAAATCACCTGGGCAGTGCCTCAATTGCACTATCTCTGAGAGGCAGGTCCTGCCCATAGTGACACGGGATTAAAATGTCAGCAAGTACTTCATGAAAGTTGTTATCTATTAATTATTTCATAACTCTGTAGAATATTTATTAAACTATGCTGTAAAGAATTATTTAGACTTGAGAATCAGTATCTTAATTGTGCTTAGACTGTAATTACAGTGCACTGATCTCTTCTGAATGAACTCAATGGTAGTCAAATATTTTAAAATCTTTTAGAGTGAGGAGAGAGCTGAAGTTATTTAAAAACAAAGTCCTGCCTAAGAGTACGCTGAGTAACATGTCCATCACAAACGTAGTAAGGAAATATATGAAAACTAAAAGGTGAAAAAGAGGTCTTAATTGTTTAACATATTTTTTCCTGTATTATCAAAATGTTGTGCAGGATTTTATCAACACCAAATCTATTTTCTATTTTTAAAAGACAGTAAAATGCTTTAAAATTCAGCATTAATAGGTTTAACACCTCCTGTTGAATATAATGTAAAAAATACAATGTGAAAGTCTAGTTATCTGACAATTAGACAAAGCCAATTTTATATCTTACATTTTGGAAATTATACACCATTTTTTTCTAAATGAAATAACTGTTGAGCATACGTCCTGCTAGATAAAGAACTGTCATCCATGATATATTACTTTTGGCCAAATAACCCTTAGCATGAGTGGAAGTAATTATTTTATTGTTGAAAACACAGGTCTCGGTATAAACACAATGACTAGGTATAAATGTTGCTTTCAGAATCAATATTTATAAATCTCCCAGTGACTGTTGTTGGGCTGATGCTACATTTACAAATAGAAACAAGTCTTTTTTAACCCTTTTTATCAGCAAGCCTTGCAATCTCAGCTTAAGATTTAGGTAGCATCTTTGAGACTTCGTTTTGGCACATAACTCCCAGCAGTTTGGGTTTGGCAGAGCTTCGAGGCCCTTACACAGTCTCGTCCCATCTTCCCTGCTGCCCTGTGGAGGGCTGGTGTGGATGGGAATGGCAGGAGAGCGGTGAACAGCCGAGCTCTCTTCAGGCTCCTCTCACCAAGACACAGGGAGGGGTGTCTGCCTGGGCCCCTCGCACAGATCAGAGCCCACTGGTGGGACCGCACCTGCCCATCATTCCCACCATTGCTAACACTGGAGAGCCTGCAAGCACTCCCTCCCTCGCAGAGGTGCAAGCTGGCACACTCAGCCTGGGCAGCCAGAGCACACGTGC
This sequence comes from Picathartes gymnocephalus, assembly GCA_013390045.1. Lineage (NCBI taxonomy): Eukaryota > Metazoa > Chordata > Aves > Passeriformes > Picathartidae > Picathartes > Picathartes gymnocephalus. The sequence goes on from WEKY01032895.1 coordinate 53,352, forward strand.
GTGTGAGGAGATGGCTAACTCATCTCTCTCCACTGACTTGCCAAGGAGGGTAGGTGACTGGCTCTGATTAATCACCCATTTCATAGATGACAGAAGTCATATGAGGCAAACCCTTTTTTTGTAGGTTTAAGTGATCAGCAATATTTCACGTGCACCTCCAGTTATCCCTTTTGACAACACTGTGATGATATACTCCACATGAAAAAAAGTAATACTATTTAGCTTAAATAATTTTTCAAACTGATGCACTGTCCTTTGCTATATATTTACTGGCTGACAAGCAGATGAGTCCACATCAACTTTACCTAAACCAGAAAAGGCTGGGTTTACAGTTGTCCACAGTAAAATATCCAACCTGGTCTATACTGGGGCAGCTTACTGATATAGGGTTTTCATCTGTATATTAAAATGTTGAACTTATTGTTTCATAACCCTATATATCTTGCAGAATGGTAATGGGATATTTTTGGTCAGCTCCCATTCCTCTGATTCCCCCCTCTGCCTCCTGTTGTGCTTATTTTCATCTGTGGCTGCTGTTGCTCACCATCACACTGCGTTCCCCTGCAGCAGCCATCGCTTTGGGGTCTTGCCTTTATTTTCATCAGTTGGTGCTTCTTGTACCCCATCCTTGCTATCTGTAGTTTTGGCAATAGTACAACAATATTACAGTATTTCTTGTGTAGGCTTGATTAGAAATCTTAACATAACCACTTTGATTTGCTGTTGCAGAGAAGATCCTCTGTTATCCGCTATACAAGATGGACAACTTCTTATAAAAAATTGTTTTTAACAATTACTGGTCTTTTTTTTCTGTCATTCCAAACATTTCCTAATCTCATAGGCTTAGTCACTGTAACAAGGATTTCTAGTGAATACATATTTCTCTACAGAAGGCAGACAATGTGACAGAAATGTATGTAACACCCTGGCACACACTTAAGAAAATAAAATACAATGGCAGAATTGTGCATTCATTGATGATTTGATTTGAGTATGAATAGAGGGTCACAGCACAGGTACAGTGAGTGCAATGTGGCTCTAGATATTTATAAATAAAACCACCTGACTTTCATAAAGACTGTATCATTATAAATCAATGTCCTTTGAGTTAAATACAACCTTTAGATATAAAAAAAATTGCCTCCAACCTGGCTGGAATCCCAGAGACTCTGAGGTATCTTGATAACTTTGTCACACATGACCTCTCTCTACCCTTTCACACGCGATGCTGCCAGAAAGATTTTGGTGGTTTTGAAGACAAGTCAATCTGTTGGTTTCTACAAACCACTGTACAATTTTATCACTGTTGCTCCCTAGTCCTTATGATAAGCCAAACCTTCCCTTACTAGAGGAAAATGTTCATTCTCCATCTTGCCTTGAAAAAATGAACTTTTAGCTTTGGCTTATTCTAGTGTATTCAGCTTGCTAAGCTATTTACTGGCTTTTAAATCTGCTGGAAGAATATTTGTTAAATTTTTGAACTCTTCTGGTACCAAACAATTAAAGCATCTTCAGCGTGAACTGTCACAGCTGTGCCCCAAATGTCTCTCCACATTCAGTGTTTTTATGATGGTGCAAAGTGGGTGTCTCAACCCAAAGCAAATTTTAGTAAGGGTTTTACATGCTCTTATTTCAAGTACTCCATTGAAAATTTCCCCTCCAGTGCAAATTAATCTACTCATGCATTCATCCATTCATTCGTTTTCTCACTCCTCCTGTTTCTCCATTTATGCCTCATTATCCTCTTTCATTTCTATGTTGCACTTAACATCCCTGCTCCTAAGAATAGAGGAACGGGCAGGACCTTCTTGGTCAGTCTGTTCCCTTGTATATTAACCTCTATCTTTTAAGTTGCTTGTGTCCCACCAATATTCCAGCTTTAAGTCTGTTCCAGATCCTCACTTTTCTTACATTTAAGAATTTTGTTGTTTTCTAAACTAGAGTTATTAATGGCTACCTTAGTCTCTTTCATTTGCATGTTGTACTAGCATGGACAAAACCCCAATGACCTTATTTTCCCACTTTTGCTCTCTCTGCTTCCCAGCCTCTTTACCTGTACTGGTATTCTTTATTTCTTCATACACTACTAGGCTTCAATGCCCTGTCCTGGGGGTTCACAGACCAAAGGATATTAGCAGGCAGATGTTAGTAGAAGTAGGCAGGGACTTTTTACATGTGTTAACTAGAATAATCCTGTGATGGGAAGACTGAGATAGGAAAATGTCATGGCAAATAATGAGGCAATTCCTCACTGGAACAAGAAATCAGTTCTTTCCAGTCTTCTTAAAAAGAACCCCTCAGGTCAAAGACAAGCTGTAAATAAGAGTGACTTCCAAAAATGGGAAGAAGCACCACTGACAATGGACTAGGAGGAAGAACAGAAGCTGTGAGAGCCTCTTCTTTATTTACTGAGGAAGACAGGAAGTGCTTCCAGGCAGCTTATTCTCATTTTCTTTTCAGTATAGGATCTCCAGTACTGGCATGGTGCCTGCTAGCATGCTTTTGTGCTTGTGCAAGCAGGCTACCTGGAAAGAAATTCATGTGATCTAGGTAAGGCAATATCACCCCAGGGCAATAAGGAATCAGCAATGTTTGTATCTTTCATTCTCCATTCCAGAAGACACAAACACCATGTGGATACCAGGGAGTGGCAAACCTTGATGTGCAGTGCCTGTCTTAAAAACAAACATTATGGAGCCCTGCGTTCTTTTCATTATTTTTTAATTTTAGTTTTTGACTGATCTGTTATGCAGTATTCCAAGTAGCATTGCTTCTTCAGTGACAAGCTCACCGCCATTAATACCTGATCATACTACATGTGGTGACTGGAAGACAGTAATTTGCAGGGATGGAGAAGTTTCTTTTTGCTTTTGCCAGTTTGGAAACACTTCTAGTTAAGTATAGATCCAAAGAAAAGTAAAAAGAAGAAATAAAAGCTGCAGAATGGTATAGGCATATTCAGCAACTATGCTTCTTGCAAGACTGCACTGGCAGATTCAGAAAGCAGCAGTGTATGACTAAGTAGAGGAGACATGCACAATGCAAAAACATGGGTGGGCTGGGGAGGACAACTAGTTGCTGGCTTCTGTTGGAAGCACAACTCTCTTTCCTCAAGGCCTGAAACTAGATTTACAAACATGGGCACTAGGCATTCACAAGTGATGCCCAGCTTTTCGTTATCACTCTATGGCTAACAGTTTAGTCCTACAGCTATTACAGTTTGCTAGACCTTTGTGCAGTGACATTACCTTCCTACTCCTGTGCCTTCTTTCTCCAGTTCAGTGCTCCTACAGTATGGGACTGTTTATTCAGTGCATCCTATTTGCTATGGAGATTGTGGGGCAAGAAGTAAAAAGCCTCTCTATACACATCACTTCCACCACGACAGTCCAGTCCTCCCCCATTTTCCTATCAAGTGTATCCATGAATTAATGAATTTTTGCTTCTCCCTGCCCCTGCACATCAGTCACATTATTCTTAGCTCCCTTCCTGTCTCTAGCTTTCCTCCCTCAAATTTTAGTTTATTCCCATTTGCCCTTCCCCATGCCTCCCTTCATCCTCAGGACACAGTGTCTGTTTCTTTCATTTCATGCTACCTCCCTAAAATGTCCTCACCCAAAAGAGCGATTACTTCTAAGTTCACAAGAGATAAACTAAGGAACCCATGGACTATAAGTCAGTCCCAAGCTGTAGGCTACACAGTTCTGATGTGCAAAACTTAGAGACCTACCTTAAAAACTGAAAGAGCAATTTCAAGGAATGTTTAGAAACTTAAAATACTTCCCTTCAAGTAAATGTACAGTGCAATGCTGTATAGATGGGATTGAACCTGCTCTGTCCTGCCTTGATTGCCAGCCTTCTAGGCAGGAACAGGTGAAATCCCGAACTGATGCCAGTATGATAGCAGGGGCAGCTCTTCTATGGCTAATTTAGCTCTTAAATTTTAGCTTTTTAGATACTCTGAAGATTTTTTTTTAATTTTTAGGAGGTTGTTGGGGGGTGAGAACAACATACACTCGAAAGAAGCATTTTACTTATTTGATGATATTTTTATGCTTTATATATTCTGTGCTGATTGACTATTTTTAGGTGTATGCAGGGTTTTTTTAAGACAATCTGTAAACAATGTCTGTAAACAATGTGTAAGGACAGCATTAACCCAGGTTCAGTCCAGCTCGTTTTTGCTGATTGCAAACTGATTCCTATGTCTGTTTGAAAGGGAGTCAACAGGAAGCATGACACTCTGGGGAAGGATGTGTGACAGCATTAAACTTCCTGGTGAAGCTTCATTCTTTGTACTATCATAGCCATAAGCATCAGTACCATGAGTATCCTTACCTACTGATCCCGTGTACCATGAGAGAAAGTCTCTCTCTTAATACATGAGCAGTTAGATTAGATGCACCATGTACACTGCTTTGCATGGATAAAGAAATTTTTCAAGTTTATGTTAAATGTGATTTTAGTTATCTAAAAGAAATAAGACATTATGTTAAAGAGTTGGGGTTTTTTTTAATGAAAGACAGAAGAAGAGTGGATTATGTCTTTATATTTGTTTAAAAGGAATGATCATAAAACACAAGCCAACAATTTCATGTTCTAAGCACCACTACAGAGAAAATGCTGAGAATGCTGATTTTTATCCATAAGAAAAAGTGATTAAATATATTTACTGATAGGTGAAAAACTCGAGCCAGAACGAAGTCATGCTTGCTAAAGCAATCTTAGGATGCGTGTTACAATGGCATAATAACATGTTTCCACCCAGCAAAATCACTTTGTCATTCAGCCTAAAGGTCAGATGACAGAATGACTCCACGTTTAATTTTATCATCCCAATTGACAAGGAGTCAATTCCCACTTCCAAGTTACATGGATCCCCCACCTCCCTTATTATTCAGCCTTGCCTCATTCAGCAGGCAGCATCTGGAGAATACATTCCTTGTTTTCACAAGTTGCAGACCGGGCAATGGCCAAAGCAGGGCTTCCACATGAACTATGTTTATGAGATGTGTGGAGGGCATTTTATTTTCCTAAGAATTTTACCTAAGAGACAACAGCCAGTTTATTACAAAGCCCATGGGAGCCAAAAGTAGTTTTGCATTTGTCAGCCTTTGCCCCTGGGCTTGTCAGGCAGTTCTATAAGCCCTGCAGTTCAAAGCATTTTAAGGAATGTTTTCTTGCAACATATTGTGTTTAGTGCAGCCAAGCCTCAAGTGAAGGTTTCTGGCACCCTCTATACAAAGAAAGTTTCAGCACATATAATCGCTTTTAAAGAAAACTTGTAGTTACTGCATTTATAGATATTTATGCATGACAAGGGATGGAGCTTTTCTGTATAGTGCATAAAAAATTTCCTGAGTGAGGAATACTGGGTGTTGGTTAAAAAATTTTGCTGGAAGCAGCATAACAAATCAAGAGATCGACTAGTTTGATTTTTGGGCACCCACTTACAAATCCATTGCACTTACACCTTCAAGAGAAATTTTTTAAGCCTTCCCCCAAAAATATGGGTCTCTACAGAAGCTTGTGCTATGGCATTCATGGTGTCTGAAAGGATCCTGAGAACATTCAGTACCTACTGTTTTTAATGATATTATGGGAAACTGTTTCATGCCTGAGAAATAAATGCCTGTTCTGCACCTCAGGGGAAGAGTTGTGCAAGCCTGAATGATTTGCCATGCCTAGGCTAGTCTTTAAACTCTTGGTTCCAACTGTATGAGAAACTGGAGCTCCAGAAAGTCATGTTCCCATCCCAACTGCATGCCTTATAAGGAACTTCTCTTGCCTGCCACTGTTTACTAATCCTGGAGAGATGAAGCCAGTGCTTTGGCCTGCTGCAGGATGGGTTGTGGGTGCATGTTTCCATCTGAACATCAATATGTAGATAAGGCTGATCCATTGATCCTAGAAAGTGACAGATCTTTTATTACTCTGTGATTGCATAGTAAACCAGAGCAAAATAGAGAAAGCACAAATCTCAGCCCTATCTGTCTTTTAGCTGGAAACTGAACACACAAACATTTACAGACTAAATACTGCAAATAAAGACCTGGGATTCTTGTTATCTTACATGAACAGGAGCTTTTTAACACCAAGTTCAGGTTTATGGTGCACATATTTTTGTATATTTTACTACACTAGAATAGTTTTTATTTTCGCTTCTCCAGGAGTAGGGTGAACGATTTGGGCCTGTTCAGCCTTGAAAAGAGGACTGAAAGGGGACCTCATTAGTGTATACAATTATCTAAAGGGGCGATGCCAAGAGAAGAGAGCCAGGCTCTTCTCAGTGGTGCCAATCACCAGGATATGAGGCAAGGGGTAGAAACTGATGCACAGGCAGTTCTACCTGAATATGAAGAAGAACTTCTTCACTGTGGAGGTGACCGAGCACTGGAACAGATTGTCCAGAAAGGTTGTGGAGTGTCCCTCCCTGGAGATATTCAAGAACCATCTGGACACAATCCTGTGCAATGTGCTGACCCTGCTTGAGGAGGTTAGACCAGATAATCCACTGTGGCCCTTCCAACTTGACCAATTCTGTGATTGTGTGAGCACAGCAACTCCCCAGCCAGTGTATATTGTTCCTCTGACTTAAATAAAGGACACACGTGGCTGCTCTTGTTATAAATATTTCCAACGGCTTAGCCTAAATTAAGAATTAACGAGACCAGAAGGCTCGAATCCTCTACATACAGATTTCTGTAACTCTCCAAGTTGGCGCGTGTATTTCTGGCTCCCCAAGGAATGAATGCACGGCGTTGTGCCGGCGCCTGTTGAGGATGAATTTATACCGCATCGGTCTCCCCGTGGCAGCAGTGGCAGGGAAAGGGGCAGGATGGGGGCGGTGGCAGCGGCAGTGTCAGGGGCAAGGACAGGGGCAGTGCCCGTGCCCGTGCCCGTACCCGTGCCCGTGCCCGAGCCCGTCCCGCCGGCCGCCCCCGGGCAGCTCAGCCCTCGCGCCGTCCCTCCTGCGCTCGGTGGTTGGGCCGCGGGGTGAGGCCGGGCCGGGCCGGGCCGGGCCGTGCCGTAGCAA
>WEKY01032895.1:60405-74270 GCA_013390045.1 Picathartes gymnocephalus
AGAGCGGAGGGGGCGCAGGCGGCGGCCCCGGTCCCGCCGCAGGGCAGCGGCAGCTCGGCCTCAGCGCTGGCGCAGGGCTGTGCCGCCGAGCCGTGGTCCTGCACGCCCGAGACCCCGGCTTCCCTTCCTCGCCCGTTGCCATGCAGTGTATACGGGGACGCGACCGGTTGCCTCAGGTGGCCGCTGCGAGGGCGCAGCGCCGGTGAGCGACATGGCCGGGGCTCACCCTGGCCCTTGCCTCGTTTTTCCCCTATTCCTCAGGCCCCGCTGTGGTTTTGCTATGACACCTCCGCCCTGTTTGAGAAAGGACCTCATCAGTGTATAAATTTCTAAAGGGGGGCGGAGGGGCATGTGTGGCAAAAAGAGGGAGCCAAGCTCTTCTCACTGGCGCCAATCACTAGGGCAGGAGGCAAGGGGCAGAAACTGATGTGCGGGAAGTTCCACCTGAATAAGAAGAACTTCTTCACTGTGGGGGTGACCGAGCAGTGGAACAGATTGTCCAGAAAGGTTGTGGAGTCTCCCTCCCTGGAGATATTCAAGAGCATCCTGGGCTCAGTCCTGTGCCACGTGCTCTAGGGTAACCCTGCTTGAGTGGAGACTGGATCAGAGGACCCACCGTGGTCTCTCCTAACGTGATCCATTCTGTGATTCCATGATTGCATTTCCTCAGGGGGCAGCCACCAGCCTCAGCCCTCTGCCCTCCCTTTATCTGGGGTTCGGTGCTTCAGGTGGTGTGGGGCAGCTTCTTGGGCTGTAAGGTGTATGGGCTTTCCCGAGGCATTCCTGCCTGTCAGGGGCAGCCCAGTGGAATGGCCACCCGAACATGTGTTACACACTCCGAGCCAGTGGTGGGTTATGGCTTTAGCAGTTTGTTTGCACCGGCCAGAACGGAAAGGGTAGAGGTGCACAGATGAACTCTGGTTCACCTTTTGAAAACAATCTATTTGGATTCAGTTCTTGGGCTGGAGGTTATCCCAGTTATCATTGGTTTTGAGCTCGCTGTTTCCAAGACTTGAGGTAAAACTCACTGTTTCCATTGGAAGTTGCTTCATCTGTTTGTAAATGCTGCTTTTCATACAGAGCTAGCATTTCAAGTCCGGGTGTTGTTCAGGCAACTGGGGATAGTGCTGGAGGCTAAGACAAGGGAAAATCTGTTGCCATACCTTTGGGCATCTGGAAAATGAGATGGCACTTGGGATTCATTCTCTGATGCAGGCTGCTGCCTGAAATGTGTCTTAGCTATTACCATGAGAGTAATGTGGTACTTTTTCTGCATTCTGAGAGACAAATGGCACAAGCCTTGTGGCTTGCTGTGGCCTTTCAATAGGCATTGTCTGCCACAGCTCCTTTGTTTACTGTAAGAGGGCTTCCTTTTAATGCCCTGATGCCAAGGCTAGTCAGGGGTTGTGCTGCACGACATCTAGGGTGTTAGGGTGCAGAACAGAGTCCTGCTTTTTTGAAGTCCTCCCTGCCCTTCACACTGTTCATGTCTTTCTTTGTGAGCAGAAAGACTGGAATGGTTTATGTGTTTCCATATGGGTATTTAAACCCACATAAGAATAAATAGCATGTTCCATTCTGCAGTGAAGAAAGAGGGAGAAGGCTAAGTCTTTGGGTTTTATCCTATTTTTGCTTTTCCAGTGGGAAAAAGTGCTTGATAACAGTGGCTAACAGCTGACCTGCTAGTGATTCATAAATACCCCTCATTCATTCATCTTACTTATTAAAAGAAAAACCAAAGCATGTTGTCTCAAAGCAATAGAGTCAGCCGGTATATGCCACCGTGCTTTGTCTGGCGTTTTGTCTTCTATTCATCTGCTGTGTCTTATTCACACTTAGGCCTTATATCACATTCACACACATAATTCCTTTTCTTTGTGAATCATCTTGTAGTCTTATAGCCAAAGTTATGAATCTCTTCACAAAATGGCATCTCAGATACTCCCAGGCTTAGTCATAAATTGGATTACAACGAAGGTAAGGTATACTGCAAAGCAATAATAGAATATGATACAACTGGCTGACAGCAGGCCAAAGTACCACACTCATTTTTCTATCATATTGGCTCTTCTTAATGATGATTTAGGGTGAAGGAAGGGAAACAATACTACCAATTTCCTGATGGTACTGATTCCACTTTTGGGCTTGTGGATCCCTGTCAAATCTGTGTTCAGCCTTTCTTGAGATGGGGAGTAGCTATCATTTTTACTTTATAATATTTTTTTGCTTGCGGAAAATCCTGATCTCATCCTTCTGCAGTTTATTATTGGCTAGGCACGTGGAGCTGGTCTCCAGTTCATATTAACCTGTGCATGGCAATATTTTAATTTTTTTAAAACATAATGATTCCTCAGGGTTTCAGAATAAAGCAAAGAGGAGCTGCCAGTCAAGAGATCTATCATGACTGCTAATCCATCTAAGAGATTTGCCTGGAGTGACTGTGAGTATTTCACCACTATTTTTGCATAGATTCTGTGTTTTCCTAGACAGCTTCCAGTTTCCTTTGGAGTACTGTGGTGTGCATGCTGGCTGTGTACAAGCCATTCTGAAGCTGTGCCACTCTCACCTGGGGTGTGTATGGAGTGCTGTGCTGGCTTTTATGTATTTTTGGAGAAGGAAACTGGGAATGACTGTTCCAGTGATCATAAACAATGCCTGAGTGTATTCAAAGCTTGAGCAGCTGCAAACCTTCACCTGCCTCTCTCTAGAGCTAACATCTGTCACTGCTGCTTCTGCACAGAGGAATGGAGGGCTGGTAGAGTGCCAGCCTCTACAGGCATGCCAGCCTGGCGTCCTGCTTGTAGGACTGATGACCATGAAAGAACTCATGCCAGTCTACGCTTTGTAGAAGCCCTCTGTCACTGAAAGATGATTTCTGAAGATAAGAGTCTCATTTCCGTTATGTAGCATTAACTGAGGAACTGTCTGTCTACCTTTGGAACCAGGTCAGCTGTTATAATACTTGAATTTAGCAGGGAGTTCTGATCATATTCCATACTAGACTGAAGGTTATTTTGGAGGCATTAAAGACGGAAGTCCCTTTCTTTGTATTTTGGGCCAGTTTGATATATGCAGTACATTTACAGATAACTTATGATGTATGGGCAATGGAGGACTGGGGCACACCGGATGATGTTGGTACTGGGGAAAATGAACAGAAATTTCCAAAGTCCACAGAAAGTAAACTTAGATACACCAAAGGTATTTAATCAACTAGAGCCAGCTTAGCTCATGCGGAGTATTTTGGGAATGAACAGGAAATACCAAAGTCCTCCTAGAACCTCTGTGCTGAGGAACAGAGGCATTATTGTTGTCATTGCTTCCATTTCTGCCTCAGCACTCTGGGCCCTGAGCTGCAGCTGCTGCCAAATGCAAGTAGAGCTAGCCTGGCAAACCATACTGCTGTGCTGAGATGTGTTCCATGTCCTGTAGAACTTAAAATGAACCTGGACCTTATGTCCATGATTTCTTGTGCATGCACATGATCCATCACAGCCCAGAGCAAAAACTGACAGAATCATCATTTAAACTTGAGGCAAGTGATGTGACCTGAGGGAATTTCACCAGCCTTGCAATAAAGTCAGGATCTTCTGTGTACAATGCTATTGCTTATGGAAGGAGTTCAACATACAATTTTTAGGAAATGCTTGTTTATTGCATAATGCTTCTAATGTGTATCTAGTGACAGTCTGACAATCTTTGAATGCCTATTATGTGTTTTGATTTCCAAGAATTAGGAGAGATGTCTTAGGAGTTGGAAGAAGTGCCATTTGACGAATTTGCCTTAGATTTCAGGGCTTGAATTTCAGCATACAAGGGACATTTTCTTTAATAAATTGAAGGTGAATGTATATGGATGAACAAAAAGATACAGCAGCCAAGTGGATGTTTAGGACTGAGAGCAGCTTTCCAGATTAAGCACATTATTCAGTATAGAAAAAAAAGAAAACAAGAGGTGAACTATATGTATATACAGGACCATGGAATACAGGTAATGAAAGGAAGGAATGCAGATAAAGAAAGGAGAAATTAATCTCTTTTGGTTTTGAAATTGTTTGATTGAAATATAAATGTAGTGTTTCCCTCATTTCTCTTTACAGCAGATGCCTTTGATTCAAAGCACAGACAAGATCCTGAAGATTCCGACAAGATCCACAAGAAGAAATCAAAAGAGAAGAAAAGGAGACTGGTGGTCGGTCAGTGGAGAACAGATGTACAGTCCCTTGTTTCATCTTCTAAATGGCTTCAGCGTTATGGTCTCAAAAGAAACAAATTGTCTCTGTCCCAGATTTTGTCCCAGATTGGATTCCAGCATAGGAAAGGTATAAGACAAATTAATAATAGGATAATAAATCCCCCAACTTTGAATAGTCTATAGAGAGTCACACTCATTCTGCACCACAATGTGCACAATGGAGATTTTCACATTGTCTCTTATGATAATGGCAGAAATGGAAGCTGTATCCACAGTTGCTAACATTGCCAGTTCAGAGAACTGAGAAATTCCTTCTCCTTTTGATATGAGAAGGACTTAGGGTCTGAGAATGGCTTTCCTTACTCAACTGTTTCTTTGCCCTAGGCCACAGTTCACATCCTCACCAATATAGCTGTGGCTGGGAAATAGCTGGTGCTGCTGAGACTGTTAATCTTTTTCTTTCAAATAACACACGATAAAATCTCTGTCTCCTTTCTGATGGCAGACATAATGGATGCCATGCCATAATCTGTGATCTAGTATTGATCATCATGGTTAGTAAATGTGCTTGGGAATAGTATATTATTTCCGGGTATTCAGCTTTAAGGAAAAGGTTAAATTTAATTAGAATTCAGTCTGCTTTTCACGCAATGTCAGACTATAGAAAAATGTTCCTTTGCAGTTATCTGACAGCTGGAGGGGAAGAGTTTGCTAATAATTATTAACCACTGCCATAATGGTGCTTTGCAGAGCATGCTAATATATTCTTTTCTTTGAACAGCTTACTGCCTGAGAAGTAGGAGTTGTAATGTGTTGCAATAGTTCTAGGTTGCATAATTTAAGGTTTTGGCTGGCTTCTGTCCATGGGGCATTCAAAAATCACCAGTGCAGTTCCTGATAGCTTGTATGCTACAGATGAAGAAGAAGCTGTTAAGCAGGGTTAAAGTTGTTACAGTGTTAGGAGCAAAATGTACTAGCTTGGCAGGGCAGCATGGTGTACAGATAGCTGCTTTATGACGTTAACTATTCCCACCCCTAATGTTTTCCTATCAGTGGAGATCCTGGAGGCTTCTAGCTACTGAAAGTGCAGAGTGCAGCCTTTTCCTTAGATGCACTCACTTCTGCACTCATTTAGTTGTGTAAGAGAACAGCGTTATCGATACCAGATTTTGTATTTTGTTTGACAGACAAATATTTGCAAGTCCTGTTGTGAGGTTGCCTAAACCTCACAATAATTAAAGTCCCATGTAGCTTTTTGGCCTATAAGTAATTAGATGTGGTTTTTTTCCTCACTTCTGACTAAACTGGCAGGAAGCAGTAAAACCAGTGCTGCTCTATGGGAGGAAAATGAGCCAGGAGCCAAAAGGGACTGCAGTCCAGGCAGTGCCCTCACTGAACAGGATACAGTCCTGCAGCAGGGTGAGGTAATTAACCATGTCTAGGGTCCAGCCAGGGGATGCAGCCAGAAACAACAGGGGATGCAGCCAGAGGTTGAGAGCCAGGACCCTATAATAGATATAACCAGAAAATAGTCATTAAAAAAAAAAAAAAAAAACCCCAAAAAAACCAGAATCAGAATTTCTCTCAAGTTTCTTAATGTCAAGAGCTAAATACTGGTGCGTATGCCTCACACATGGATGATATATACATCAGCCTGAAAAATACCTGTTTGAAGCAGTCCCAAGGATTAGCAACTTGATCTTTTGTAAATTTTACTGTAGATTATGTGACCACCTTGGGGAAACCTGTGGCTTCTCGATATGCAGATGGTCTGTTTCCTCAATACAAGACAGCACAAGATGGCAGCGTGTATAATGTAAGTGTGGCTGACTTGTGGTACCTTCCCTGCGCACTTAGAAGTTGTTATCACTGTAGCAGAATGGTGAGACTAAAATGTCTTCCTATGACATAAAATACTTATATTTTTTGTAAGAACTTTATTTTTTGATAATTTTTCCTTCTGCTTTGTCAAACTGTTAAAGCTAACTATCAGTGATACAAAAGCTAGATATCTTTTCTACTTTCTAAGTCAGTCTCTTCCCTTGGTGCAGCATTGCAGTAAATCTTTTCCAGAAAAGATTGCAGTTTCTAAGCAACATTTACCCTGTCTTGAAAGAGGGAGCCCTTAAAAAGAAGATGCTCAGAACGAGTTAAAAAAAAAAAATTGTAATCAATAAAACAAATGGGGACGCTGAAATAAGAAGACATAATGCGCTGTCATTGCCAATGCAAAGCAATGCTTTGCTTAGTGCCAGCAGGTCACTAAAGGCTCAGCCTATTCTACAGAGACAGCTAGCTGGACCTGTGCCCAGGCTCATGTTCTAAGGAATGTCTTAGCAACAGCTGCTGGCAGCCCCATTGTCAAAAGGATGGATTCTGATTGAAGAGAGGTGCTTGTGAGTGTGGAAGGGAGAGAGTTAATTTATAAAGGATTTTACAAAAGCAAATAGCTTGTCATTTTTTCTGATGACTAGAGTCACCTCTGAGGCACAAAGCTTAAAAATGGGTAGAGAACCATTTCAGGTAGCCTTTCCCCCTCATTCCCATTAATTCAATATGAAATATCTACATAATTTCTTTTAATCTTAGGACATGTTGTGAGCAGCAGGAAAGACATTTTTGCTACTATATAAAATCTGTCAGACCTCCTTTAGGATATTGAGTGCAATATTGCATACAGTTACTACAGACTTAGAAGAAGACATTCAAACCAGAGCAGGTACTGAGAAGAGCTGGTAGGATGAGCTGCAGTGGAGTGATAATCTTATAAGAGGGCTTGGTTGATGCTGAAATGTAAGCCTGAAAGAAGACAGAAGAAGGGTAGTATTATTGCCCTTGAATGCTGCAGAAAGGCAAATTACAGGGATAGGGAAAAGCTATAGTTTTCTCTGCTAAAAGGCATACTAGTCCAAAAATAAATGGGTATGAACTGCCATGAATAAAATTAGGCTGGACAGTCAGAAGTTTCCTGGCCCTCAGAGAAATGGAAATCTGCACTTGCTTACTACACGTGAGGGGGTGTTCTAAGAACACAGCTTTATTTTAAGATGGAGTTTGGTCAGTGTAGTGCAATAAACTTCTTTGTATGAATCTGACTTTGTATGTATCTGTCATAGAAGGAAACTGGATTTCTAAGTGCTCCTTCCCAGGCCAACATTCCTTTGGCAGACTGCCTGAGACTCTGTATCTGGGAGGCACATTACAGGGCCCAAGGTGATATTACAGAACACAGAAAAATACAAATGAGAGGTCGAAGTGTGCAGACTCACACATAAAATATCTTCTCCCTGAGAAATGTTCTTGTTTAAAAATATTTGTATTTCCAAGGTTTTGTACTTAGTCCTGCAAAGGAAGTTAGAGGTAGAAGGCAACCAGTAAATCAGCTCACATGGGCCAGAGATATGGTGGGAATCTGTGGTGCATTTTTAGACCCACAGGTCATGGGGAATGTGTATCCACTTATTCATAGGGAGGATGTGCTGGTTTTAATTTTAATACTGAATCTAGATTTACTTTACTGAAAAGATATGGGAAGTTTCAGTTGTTGGTTGCAGTTAACTGAACTAAGTTTGCCTGAGCACCTACCCACAAATAGTTAATCTGTAATGCTGAGCATTGTTAGTGAAATAATAGTACAACCAAGAAACATTTTCCTTTCAAATGCCAAAGACAAGGTGGAGATTGAAGTTCCCTAGAACCAAACCTATGCTGCTTTGTATTGCTGTAAATTTTTTTTTTTAAAGCCAGTCAAAGTTCTAGTCTGAGAAGGTACAAAATTTCTGTGTCTTGTTTGTTCACCCATCTGCTCTGCAGCCCTTTATACATCCTAGCCTGTGTTCAGCTCATTCTAATTGCTCCCGTTTTGAGACAGACAAGTCAGACAACCCACTGGCACTGTCCCATGCTCACATAAAAAGATTATGAAAAGCAATTAGGACAAAATGCAATGCCTTTTCTTTATAGCTTAGATGTGTTTGCTCTTGAAACAGTGGAGGGAAAACGGGTTGTTTTCACTGCTACCTTAGCTGGCATATCTGACACTTACAAACTAGCTCTGCAGCTGTGCTAAGCTTGGGGCTGCATTTGTATTGTTTGTTTTGATGTTCAATTTCCTTCTTACCCTTATTTGAATAAAGCTGACAGCCAAAAAAGAACTGATTCTTCATTTTGTGGATTGTCTAATTGGAGCTATTGAGCTATATAAGCAGCGAATGGAATGGTTGACCAGTGAGAGCCGGCAGATATTTGGAGTGATTCAAGAACAGTGTATTGTCATTGTGTTGGATTTTGGCACGGCAGCTCCAGCTGAATTTGATCAATGTCGGGATGCACTTTCTATGGTACTTGTGGAACAGGTGATCCAAATTTCCAGATTCAACCTCATTTGGTAAGCAGAAAGAATCAGAATCATAGATTGGTTTGGGTTGGAAGGCACTTTTTAAGGTGACCTGATCCAAATGGACCCCTACAAGTGGGCAGGGACACCTTCCACTACACCAAGTTGCTCAAAGCCACATCCAGCCTAATCTTAAATGTTTCCAAGGATGAGGCATCTCCCACCTCTCTGGGCAACCTGCTCCTGTGATTCAGCACCCTCAGTGTAAAAAAAAGTCTTCCTTTTGTCTAGTCTGAATATAGGTTCTTTTATTTTAAAACCATCACCCCTTGTCCTGTTGCTACAGGCCGTACTAAAAAGACTCTCCCCATTTTTCTTCTAAGTCACTTCAAGAACTGAAAGGCTACAATCGTGTCTTTCCAGGCTGGACAAAGAAGTCCATGTCGGCCCATTGCTGGAGAATAAAAGGAATTGCATGCTATACATGTTTGGATAAGGCGCTTTCTGTATTGGAAATTGTCGTGATTCATGTCATGCTAATATCTGTAGATTTCCCACCAATTTTCACCCATAGTCATGCTGACCTTGCCACTTCTGTTTAACAGAAGGCCACTGTTACCCTGAAGAACAGATAAAGGGTAACAGAACCCAAATACAGACAGGTGTTGCAGTATTAGTGAAACAGTGAGGTTCTATCTGACCACCTATTTCATTCTTGTGTCTTTAGGTATTACAGGTTTCCACCTTGCAGCTAAATGTGCACACCCCAAGTGCCACAGGCACAGGCATAGCTGTTTGTATTTCTATAGATTTCCATGGTCACAGAAATCAGTAGCAGCACTAGGAAACAATAGTAGATTTCCATAACAAAAGAAGATTTCCAAGTGCTCGTTCCCTAAGAGGAGTAAATGAATTTGCATTTAGTTAGAAGAATAGAAGCAGCTATTCAAATTTTACCTATCGCAAAAATTCTCATACATGCATGAGAGTTTGAATACATAAGCTTGGGTTTGGATAGATGAGTGGAAAAAAACGATGCACAAATTAGGTCATATAATTTTAAAATTGGTTCCACAATGTTAGCTTGCAATTACATGGTGATTCCTAATGTTATTTTACCCAAGCATTGTCTTACAGATTTGATTTTCGTGCCCTATCTTAATTCTCTAGATTGCGATACAACTGAGATTTGAAAAGGAGAGTAATAGAATCACAGAATGGTTTGGGTTGGAAGGGACATTATAGACCACCAAGCCCCCTGCCATGGGCAGGGACACCTTCCACTAGATCATGTTGCTCAAAGCTCCATCCAGCCTGGCATTGAACACTTCCAGGGATGGGGAATCCACAGCTTGTTGGGTCAGCCTGTTGCAAAAGTAGATATTTTCCAAAGAAGATATTTTCCAAAGCAGATAGCTTCCATAGTTTTTGAGAACAGAGAACTTTTACTTTAAAAATGAACTGCGAAGCCAAGTTAAAATTGAAACAATTATTATGTTCATCAATTTGTTTGTTTTTGCGGAGGGAAACAAAAGACGATATAGCACGTAGATTACTACTTTAAAAGAATCTCGGGAAATATATTTGTCTTTTAGATTTGCAGGAAACAGTTCAAAATAGTTTTTGATGGAATGTCACAGATACTGGAACCAGTTGGTGTTATAGTTCCTTTATGTCTTTTTATGTACAAGTGCACAGGCAAAAGTGCCCATTGGCTTTGTACTTCTGTTCTTCCATTAAGACTATGGTCTTTTGTCAATTAAAATACCAAAATGCTTAGCATCACAAATTTTATTTTTGATGGGAACCTGAAACTGTACTACAAAAAAAAATGTCAGTTAAACTGCTCTGACACAAAGGTCATGGAGAAAGTTGTGGAAGGAGACCTGCGGAAGACACTTTTTTTTTAATGTACATATTTAAAAACCTGATTGGGTTTTTATGATAAGGAGCGTTATGAATCAGGAACTCTTTTTAAAAATACTTTATCCTCCTGATCCTACTTAGGAAACAATTGTCTCAAAAAAAAAAAAAAATCTTATAAAACTACAGTATTTTTCTAATGGTTTCATTTTTTCTCTGCTTCTTTTATTGTAAGTCTAGATTTAGTAACTGTGGTATATAATAATTCTTATTTCAGAATATAAAAGAATTGAAACAATAGCAGAGCTCCACTCTCTTGCTCTGCCAGCATGATTCTCACTTTTTCTGATTTATAGTTAATCTCATTTTCAGGGCTGCTCAGGATCTTAGGAAGTGGCAACAGAAATGTACTACTGTGTCTGAGCATACTATAAAGTCTGCTGTTATGTGGCTCTGGAAGCTGGACCATATGACAGCTGTCAGCCATACCAGCTCTGCTGAAGCTCTGCTGGAAGCCATGGGTGATGAAGCGGTAAGCTCATACATCTTTTCAGAAGCCTCAAGTAAATCCAAGGATATTCAGTGCTAGGCTGGCTGCTGTGATTTGCCCTGATCAATATTGCAAAGATAAATATTAATGACAGGATTTGGAAAGGTTTTTTTTCCCCTCAAGTGTAGCTGCATACTCTGCTTAATGATTGTCTTCTTATGTAAATGTACTGTATTTTGAATGCAGAAACTTGTTTATTTTCTTTCCAAGAGTACTCAGAATAAATAACATACAGTCATGAAGGGAAAGAGAAAACATCTTCCCTTCCACTTTCTTTTCCTGTATAAGTTTTTCAGGGCTTCAAGTTTATGAGAAAATTTCTCATATCAACATTATTGAAGGCAGAGAAACTATTTTTATTTTATGTATCCAACTTGCTCATGAAAAGTTATATTTAAAATTCAAAATAGTGAGTGCAGAGATTTATGTGAGTATTAGCTCATGATAAGGCTATGCAAATCTTTTTTCATCAGCCAGGTGACAGCTCGAATTTCTTCCAGGACAGAGACAAAGCATGCACAGTTATTCCTGCAATTAAATGCTGTTCATTTTTAAAAGTACCATATTACTTTATTCATTAAAGCAGAGTCACAAGAAATGAAACATATATGCCATCATTTGAGCTAGTCACTTAAAACTTGTGTTATTAAAGAGATATTTTATGACATTTCCTTACAATGTATATTCCTTCAGTTCTCTAACACCCAAATTTAATTGAAAATTTGGCCTACTATCTGTGGAGTAGAATCATTGCTTTTCACTGCTATTAACATCCATCACTGTGCACAGATCCAATCCTAACTCCTTTGTAAATCTCTTTCTGGGACAGTGTTTGAAGGAGAAGGTAGATTTTGCTTGTGTTACCTTCTCGTTCCCTATGCTGCTGGATTCTCATCCAGATGAGCCTTGATGTTTGGAAATTAGTATTAAAAAGGAACTGACTAAGGAACAAATTGTTCACCAGTGAGATTTTTTTAATGAATGCTTTTTTAAATGCTCCCTCCATAACTTTTATTAGCATTTTCAATTTGCAATATAATACTGATTTCGTGATGAGTAACTGAAAAATTGTGTTTAGATTTCAGCATTGTCTGGATGAAAAAAAGTTTTGTTTGACCTGGTGGGTCTCTGTTTGAAGAAACAGAAATGAAAACTTGTCAGACAGTGAGACATCTATTATTATTTTTCCAGATATTGGTGGGCCAATAGGCAATCTGGGGGAGTCAATTGTGGCAGGTGCACAAAATAAAACAAACTTCAGTTGCTCCTAAACAGAGTCATTGTCACTCATAACTGACAGTTCACTTAAGTGCAACATTTACTATAGTGCAGATGGGGGATATCCCATTCTGTCCTTGGCAAAAGTTGTCTACTTGCTGAGCAGTCATAAACAACTCATTCCTAAGAACTGGCTTCATCCATAGAAGTTACTCCAAAGCAATAGCTCTTTTTTTTTTTGCCCTAGACATGGCTCTTCTTGTCATTCTTTTAGGTGGTCTTTTCTTCCCATATGTGGTGACTCCTTAGATTTCCTTTCCTTATGACATGTCAATCCCAAGCTCAAGATCAGTCTGCTGTAATGTTGCAATCCTTTGAGCTCTACCTGCCACAAATGCATCCACAGTGTCTAGCTTCCAGTTCTGTACAGGTGCCACTCCATGAAATGTGGATCACTCATCCAAAACACCTCCCCACCAAGATCAAGACTGTGAGGAACTGTTCATGTTGTTCTCCTCTCCATTCTTCTATGAAGTTTGGTTTTTTTTGTTGAAATGTATAAATTACAAATTTCAAAATATGAAGAACTCACTTGAAAGGTTTTAACTTTTCCCCACTAACCTATAAGGAACATTTCCTTTGTGGTATGTCGTTGCTAGGTTTGTAGTTAAGTAGAGTGAATTTTCTGTGGTTAAAAATTTTTTTAAATTTTCTTGTGAGGTGTTGGTTCTATATCAGCTATGCCCAATAAATGTCAGCATTTTAAAAGTTGCAGAGGCAGGCAGTAAATCCCTTGGAGAAAGTGTGAAAATTTCTATTCTTGTTGAATATCAAGTTTATGAATTAATGGCAGGGGAGGGGGAGAAGATGTGAACCTGAAGGAACACAGGGAAAAATTGGTGTGAAATATGCATGCATTCCTCTGGGCCAGGAACTTCTTCAGCAAAAGCAGTAGGAACATGGTGTTGTCCAAGGACTGGGTCTCATCTGGGAGACCTGTGTGCAGGCTCAGATGGCTTTTTAGCTGGAGGAGGCAGACAGGGAACTTCGTAAAACTGAACAAAAACACAGATAGGTGCAAGAGTTTGTTCTTCTTGTTTCTGTGTACTTTTTTCTAAAGTTAAAAGTATTTTGTTAATCTTGCACTTTTAATAAAACACGTTCATTTTTCTTTTTACCCTTAGTATTTCTCTAGAATTATCAGTGGTGCTAGGACACCTGGTCCTGCTTGCTCCCAAATAAGTGGAGTCTGTAACTATGGCCCCTGCCTCTCACATGGAATGTCTTGCTCCTCTGCAAGATCCAAGAGAAGTTCAAGATGGCAAGGTGCTGCTTCATTAGTTTGCCTGATCTAGCCTGAAATTGGGTCACTGCTTGGGAGAGACGTCTTCCAGTGTTGAGAAAGGTGCCAAAAGGTACATGAGGGAGGAAGGTTGAAATCCAGAAATTACTCAGGGAGCTGGAATACAAATCAGAATCAAAGGCAGTAGTGGAAAGGTATGAGCACACTTGTAGATGATACTGAATTTGCTTTACTACTGCATGAAATTATGTGAGTGCAGAGAGGTTTCCTCAATGCCACTACAGACACAAATAGTTGTCTTTTGCGGTACATGTCCTGGGATTCTTAGTTATATTCATGGAATCATAGAGTCACAGAATGGTTTGGGTTGGAAGGGACCTTAAAGACCATTTAGTTCCAA
>WEKY01032899.1:0-14781 GCA_013390045.1 Picathartes gymnocephalus
GAAATTTAATCCCATTAGCTTTCCTACCAGAAACAAAGTGGCATAATTACCCCTGAGTGCAGATTGTCCGGTGTGGTGCAGACCCTGCAGCATTGGGCTTCCTTAGCAACCTTCCCACAGTTCTAACACAAGTATTAAAATACAAGGGCACAGGGGAGCAAGTGAATTCTTGCCTGAAACTGGAAACTTCTCCTTAAAACTCAGCTACATGACCAAATGAGCCACACTGCTGGCACAGTGCTTTCCAGCAGGTTTTTTTCCAGGCCAAGCCCTCTCTTCTCACTTTTGCTGGTGTATCCCTGTTAGTCAGAGAACTGCACCCAGAAGGTCAGTGTCAAGAAAGCTGACAGATACAAGCTACAGGACAGACCTCACCAAAGGTCATTCACTGTAGAGAAGGGTAATAAGACAGGGGGACAGTAACACCTTTATACCATACCCTCACCATGTCAAAATGTGCCACTGTACAATGAACACTGTTACAGGTCTGACCTGAACAGGGAAGTGGAGCAATTAATGAGAAATTAATTTCACCAGATGACTGGAAAGACCTCTCACTTCTCAAAGCAAGCACACTTTTTAGGTCACTGATGTTCAGCTAATTAGAGCCATTTCCTGCTCTTCCAGGATTGTCCGTATTAAAAGAAAGTGGTTAGAAAAAGAAGATTTCATGCACATATTAGTTTCAGTCTCTCTGTGTGAATTTGTACCACATTAAAATGGCTCTCTAAAAACCTGGGAAAGTGTGGAATGCTGGTAATAAATCTGCAGTGGTCTGTCCTAGATACTCTACATATGCTAACTCCCTGTTTGCACACAGGGGCTTTAGCAGCTGCTAGTGCATTTCCCAAGACTGGATGTCCAACAGCTCAGTTAAGATCCCAGACAAAGGGCCACTGTCATTTGTGCAGTGAGTGTGACACATCCTGCGTTCACTGCAGGGTCGGGCTGCACCAAAATCTTGCACTTCCTACAGACTGACCTTCTCAGCTTCTTCCACAAGTGCAACACGTGGTGCATTTGGCCTACTGACACAGTGATTTCTTTGCACATGAACCCAAGGTTTTGCCCACAGTTTCTCAAAGGAAAATATGAACACTTTCTGCATAGCACATGGGTCTCAGCCCCTTGCTCTTTCCTAACTCCCCGCTCTCTCCAGCTCAGATTGCCCCAGATCAGCTCACACTGTGGACATAGCCATGGTCACTGATGGATATAGCCTTGCTTTTACCATCCCTGAAAAGATGCTCCCATAGGACAAAAGAATGGTTTGGGTTGGAAGGCACGTTAAAGATCTGGTTCCAAGCCCCTTCCATGGGTAAGGACAATATCCTCTGGGCAAGGTTGCTAAAAGCCTTGTTTTCCTGTATTTGCATCTTGGTATCATGGGATGTCTTCAGTTCCAACAGAAGGAAAGTCTTCATCCTTTTTCTCTCTTTTGAGGACTTTAGTAATGTAGTTTTGCACAAGTAAGACAGGATGATTTGTATCAAAAAAAGTAAGACATCCTTAGTATATCAGATTCCACAGTCTCAATTTCAAAATTGATAATGCCCTTGCCCCTGTATTTTGCTCAGGCTTTTTCCAGCAGTTCTTCTTTTTCTATTACCCACTGGTGACTCCCTCCAGGTTGACACTCTACTACTTTCTGAGGTCTTCCAATTTCTCTCCTAAGCAGCTTTTGCCCCAACCTCCAGCATGACTGTCAGAGCAAATTGGCTCCAACAACACTGGATGTCTGGGTTCCAGCACTGTTTTCTTCTCAGATCCATCCTCACAGAGAAATCCTTTCAAGTTATTGTCTGACCTGTTCCATTCAGGTCAATTCTACCAAATTTGGTTTAGTGTTTTACTTTCCAAAAGAACTCGGGATGTAGAAGTCAATGGTGGTGAAACTGCAAAATGTATGTTAACTTCTGTTTGCTGCCTTATCAGACAGTCCATATCTCACACAGATTCCTAAAGAAGTGAGCATATTGTCTTTGTTTAATATAACTACTCTGCCTTCCTCACTGATAAACTGAGATGTTTTTCCATGGAAATGACTACTACAACAAGTTTTAAGACAACAGGCATCTCTTGCTCAGGATGAAAAAGTAAACACACATGAAAAAGAGATTTCATTTCAGAGTTCTAGCAACCAGGACTCCTAAAGTTATTTACACACTTTAGGTTTTCTGGATGGGAATTTGGGCTATATCCAAATCCAACTGAAGCCAGCCTGTCCTGCCAAAGACACTGTGCTGTCTTCAACGGATCACTTAACTTTTCCAAGATCAAATCAGGTCTGGAAAGCAGCTGATTTCTTCTGTGCTAGAGTAACTAAATAAGACTCAAGGATGATCTGAACAGCCTGGAGGGACTTGGAGCCTTTTCCCCAAAACTACACTACATATAATTCTGAAAATTTTTAGACCAAAAAAAACCTAGACCTTTTCTCAGAAACAACCTAAATGATACAATTATTATTTATCTTTGATTTAATCAATTGGACAATGAATAATAAGAGTTTCAACTAAGTTTGATAGAATAATAGTGAATTTTTTTCATTATTCTCAGTTCTATTGTTTTTTTACTGTAAACTATCTGCTCTCAAGTTTCATAAAAATTTACTGGAACAGAACAGCAGAACTAAAACCTCTATACTCAGCTTTACTAGTTTTTATAGAGCTCTTTTAAAGTTTGAATTTAGTTAGCTTTAGGGTGTACAAGAAGATCTAAAAATAAGCATGTTTCAAAATCTTTCTTCATGTTCAGGCCAATTCTTCAGCCTTGATGAAAATCTTGGATGTATGAGAAACTTACACTCAGTTCTCCCATGTATCTTCTTTACAAGGATCTGTAATTAAAGAGGAAGGGAAACAGCTTTACATGCTTACCTTTGAAAAAAGTCGTTGCAACATTTAAGGGAGAACAGAGGAAAACTATGCCTCCAAGCAAAACTACAAACAAAGCAAGGATTATTTAATGACTAGGGGTTATTTCAGTTTCCTTCTCAAAGAGGAATTTTGCTTTGTGGTTGTGGCATGGACAGCTGCACGTGGTCATTACGTGTTACCACAGGCTCCAGGCTGGCTTCCAAAATACACCTCATCTGGGTGAAAAGTGTATGCCTGATTTATCAGCTCTAAATCCAGCTGGAATGGAGAGAGCTTGGTTTTGATGATGTTCCTACAAGCAGAAGGTAAGGGTCACTGGCTAACCCCTGACATGCATGCAAAAATACTCTAATGACTTGTTGCACAACCCACAGAGCAGGTGCCTCATTCACATCAAGCAGAGGAACAGTAAGGGTATGTCCTGCTGACACTCTGTCCTCCAAAGGAACAAATTCCCACAAGTTCTCTCTCCCTCCTGGTATATTACTGCCACACAGAATCCTCATTCCTGGCAGCATCAGGTTGCAGACCTAGAGCTGTGATCTAACCAGGTTTTTATTCCCTCAGCTGAAGGCAAGGATGGCAAAAGAGGCCTCAAAGATTAAGTCTTCATCAGAGTTCAGGCAGAAGCAGCAAGACTGTGAAGCTGAATTTCCCCAAGAATTGCAAAACTGGTAATTTTAAAAGAAAATTAAGATGCATCTTTTTCAAGCTGCAGTGTTTTAGTATAAAAATTATTTCAATGGAAACATTTTCAGAAAGGTGGGGACCAAAGGGAACTGAACAAGTTAAAGGAGTGAGAGAATTGCATAAAAGAAATCAGATTGTTAAAAAACAGTCTGTTGAGAGTTACACTCCTTTAGATGATGGCTTCCATTCTTTTTCCAAAAACAGCCTTGAATCTGAATAAAATTTTACATCATATTTGGAGCAGTCTCACTTAACACAAAAGATAAAAAAAGGTCTGGAAACAAGAGATACTGATCTATTTTGTGGATTCAAACACTGGGATAATAGGATTAAGATAATATGAGAATTGATGCATACCCAAAATAAATGTGTAATATCAACAGTAAATATAAATATATAAGATCCTTACATTGCTTTGAATATCCTTATATTGCTTTGAGCAATGGTGAAATTCAGTCTTCCCAAGATGTAAATTTGTGGTCCTGTGTAAACAGATTTCCTCAAACCCCTGGATTTTCCTGCATACATCACAAGTACAACTGGTTAGTGGCAGCTTGTATAAACACCATCTTTCTAATGTCTGACTGCAGATTTTATGAATTGAATAAGCATTTCAAAGATAACAAAAGGAAGGGTGTTTTATTTTCTCTTAAATAAATACGTGCTGCCTAAGAGAGGGACTTGCATAGTGCACAACACAAAGCACGTTGCATAAAAAGACACATCTTTAGGAACCAGTTGCTTCTTAAAATGAAAAACACAGACAGGCTTACTTTGACTGAAGCTGGAATTGCTTGTCCAAAATCTCCCAATTTATAAACAATGCAACACAATTGTAACAGCATGGACTTGGCTGGCATACAGATTTCCAAACAATTGGAAATCATTTATTGTAATTATTGTGTTTTGATTATTAAGTCATTTCCTACAAGACTGAATTAATATTCAAAGTCTAAACTTAAGGCCCTCTGTTGTTCATTATACAGGAAGATGACTCTTATAAGTTGGACTTATTAAAACCAGTGGTACCATCTATTAGAGATTAATTATTAAAGGACAAATTATATGCACAAATGAATTTCTCACATTTACTAAAAAATCCATAGGGTTGATGATAACTGTTTTCTAGTGAAAATAAATACTAAATATCACTGTACCCTCTTGAACAAGACACGAAACTTTAATTCGAAGTAAGGGAAGAGACAGAAGTAGCATTTCAGAGCTCTGGTCAATTTTCATGTATGCTACATCAGGAAAATGTACTAAAGAACATTTTTCTTGACACTGGGTAATTCGCCTTGCACTTGCTTAGTTAAATCCAAAACTCTTCCAGGTCCTTTTCACAGTTCTTTCTAACTAATCAGACAACTCCAAATCCAACAATAACTGATCAATCAATAGATATTTACATGTGCCCAGAAATAAAATGGTTGCTAGTTTTTAAAAAAGCAGTCGAGAACAATTCTGAGAAACAGTGCTAAACAAGAAGTTCTGCTCGGTCTCTTAAAAAATGCAGATATCATTCAGACAATAAGGACATACACTTGCACTAAGTATATGTTAACACAATCAGGCTATTTTTTTTATAACAGGATTGGAAATTTTTCTTTATCTTTTTTGATGTAATTATCGAGTATTACTTACAATGTATATCACATTAGCCCCCTCTGTTCGCCTGCTCCTACACAGAACTGTTTAAATCAATTCAGAGATAAAGATTTTTCTAAGAATCACATGAAGAATCTTCTCAATTTCACATGAATTCATGTTCCAAATTATAATTTTTCACTAGCTTAATCTTAGGGCATTTTCTTTACAGCATAAGGAATTTCTTAAATCCCATATTCCACACTACTTTAAAGACCTGGCCAAAAAAAAAAACTTTTCTCACTTTGTTTTTGTTCCCTTTTCCTCGGAAAATGCAGTTCAAAGTTGTATATTATGGCGAATGCCTGCCTGAGCAACTGCTTGCCAGTTGCATGAGAACTGACTGCTCACTGAAACTATTCACCTTCACTGGCTTGTATATGTTGTGCAGCAAATCTGGGCTGCAGCAACAACAGATGTCAGATAAAAAAATTTCCAAGCAGCTATAATCTGGCCATAAGGAAAACTGAAAACAAGGAGCACTGTACACATATAGTGGGATAGTCAGGAAGGAGAAGAGCCAGAGGTAGGTCAAGTGGGAAGAACAGCAATAAATTAATGTGAGAAGCAAAGCAAACAGAGCACAATGCTCTTCCATAGGAAGGGAAAGGGAAGAAGTTGTTTTTGATCATGTTATAATGAATTTTTTACGCGCTCTAAGGCAAACGTTAATGGTGAAACCTGTAAAAGGCAATTTGGGCCCGCTGAGGAAGCATGAAGATAAGTGCTGCCTTGTTGTCATCCTCAGAACAACCACACTGGGCTCAGCTTCAGTGACCATTTACAGCAGAATCAGTAATAAGCTATAAACTGCCATCCTGTCACAACACTGTCATCACTTGAGTTAATGAAGGTGTAAACAACAGGAGGTCTCTAAATGATGCTAATGACAGCATGTATGTTCTGCTTTTCAAAGAGGTAATGTTCATTACTGCTGTTGACCTGGGGGTGGACTTGGAAAACACTGGGCACTCACAAACATGGGAAAAGTTGGGCAAGAAGAGAAAAAGAAATCATTTGTGACTCCCTAAATTTTATACTGGCTCTGCTGTCAGCACAGTTTAAGGCAACTTCAGTGGTTCATATATAATACAGAGAAAAATCTGACCTTTTTTATTCCCAAGTGCAGAAAAAAATTAGAAACGGGGCTCCACTTCATGTAAACAAGAGAATTTGCTCTTTTCCATCTGTTCATATATTTTATGTAGCAATCTGCTCTATTACCACTTACATAATAATCAAATATCACCAATTTCCCCGCACCACAACAGAAGTCTAGTGCCAAATTAATTTGTATCATCTGGTCCTCAGCCCTCTATGGTTTTCTACCATTAGTGGTTTTCTACTATTTCCATACTCTTTTTAGCTCTTCTTCAACACTTCCATCACACTAAGACCAGTTTGAAGTTGCCTGTGTACTGTCCAGGCTGTAAATAATCCCTTAACAGTAATACTTAAAAATATTTATATATAGCACATCAGATTCACTTACCAGTGTGGACACTGTTTGCTGTTTCTCAACAAAAACAGGACTAGACAATGGAAAGAGAATTTCATGAAAATGTAAACAGCATATATGTTCTCAGTGTCAGTGATATTAAATCAGGAATGATTCCTTGAGAAGGACAGCAAGACCAAGAGAAAAAAAATCAAGTGGTCACAGTACAAAATTTATCTTCTTTCAAATTAGACTGGAAAGACTTCAGCAAAGTCATATCTCTGACACTTATCATAACTCAAGATCAGGTTGGACAGGGCTCTGAGCAACCTTATCTAGTTGAAGACACCCTTGCTTTATTGCAGGGGGTTGGACTGGGTAATTTTTATATGTCCCCTCCAACCCAAACTATTCTATGATCTGGTTTAAAATGTTCAAAAATCACTTTGATGAGCAACATGGGAAAGTCTCAATCTTAGCAGTAGGAGAGCAAGAATGTCATCAGTAATTTTTGTAATGAAGTTTTAAACACTGATCACTCTGATCCCTCTGGTTAGTTCCCAGTGCCCTGTGAGATATAAAGTTTAACATACAGCTAATTAAAACACAGTCTTCAAATAGCTTGATAATCAGTTGGGGAAAAAAAAAAGAACACAGGGTTATTTTGTTACCAAGCTTAATTCCAGAATCAACCCAATTAAACCATTTACACAGGTCTCATTTTTCATACCCTACACAAAAAAAATTTTTCTGATACTTAAAAATGCTTTAGGTATTACATGTTCTTGTAAATACCCTGTGAGAAACCTAAAAGATTATGGAGTCTTTCAAGAAATAAAACAGTGACCCTACTTTGCTGGGACTCAGCCTGACTTCAACAAAGGTAGGTATTTTGAAGTATTATTGTATTATTCTCACCAAATACATATATATATATATATATGTATTTATGGATATAAAATATTCACATCTTCCTCTTTTTCATTCTATTCTGCTATTTCAGATTTAATGGAGAAAATCAATCAGTAATTTCCGTCAGGTCCTGCTGTTCTATTCCAATCAATTTTCATTAGATACTTTTTCCACAAGTGATAGAATATTAGTTTTGTTTTTAAAGGGAGTGTCGTACTTGAATATTTTAAAATAATTAAACACTATCTGTTTGTGTCAATGAGAAGGAAATATATTGACTGGAAGCTGCAGCTAAATGATGCCTTTTAGAAATCTCTCTGGCAAAGAATGTCTCTCCATAGATTTCAATATGACATAGAGTTCTAAAGCAAACACTCCTATTGCAAAGAGTCTCAAAGGGACCCGCCATTGCAATACCATGAGCTGAATAGTGGGATTTTAGTTTACCTTCCCCAGTATTGATGCTGAGCTAAAAGGGAAGAAGCTCAAAATGCTTCAAATAGAAAATAGATTGATTTGCTGAAATGCCAAAACCTCTAGATAAGAAAAATCATTATGCTGAAGTTTGCAGGCACATTCATTAGGTGATAGCACAGCAGAGACAACATGTTTGGAGCCTGTTATTGGCTGATTGACTCTGATTCAGAGTGGAATCAGACACACATGTACGCATGTTGCATGGGAATGTGTGCAGCATTCTGGCTGCTGTGGCTGGGAAGTCTGCAAGCACACAGTGCAAAAACAATATAAATACCACACTGAAAATGTAAACATGAGGAAAAGATACACCAGCATGACCCAGGCACTCTGAACTGCATGGCAGGAGGAGCAAAGAAATATATCCATAGCAGTTAACAATTCATCTAATTTAATCTCTTACTGATTTGTTCAGACTAACTTATGTGGGGTTTAGCCCTATTTGCACAAGTGCAGCAATCACTTTGGGAATGACACTTTCTGAGCATACATTACAATTTATTCAGCTATCATAGAATCATTAAAGTTGGAAAAGACCTTTAAGATCATCAAATGCAACCACTAACCTAACACTTCCACATCCACAACTAAACCATATCCCTAAACAATACATCTGCAAGTTTTCTCAACACTTCCGGGTACAGTGATTGACTTATAAGTCATTGGGTGTCAAGCCTTTCAAAACAACCAGCAGAAGAAAGTTAGAGAAAGTGCTTCCCTATGGCCAAGAATAGTCTCATTGACCACAGAAGGATCTTTCTACAACAATCAGGGAGATTGCATAGTTTCAGTTTCTGTCTTTACTCAGGTGATAGAATACTGCTGATGTGCCTGGATCAAGTACATTCTGCCAGATGCAGTGCTGCTGCTCAGCAGGGTAAAATTACTCATTCAACATGTTTTAAATCAAATCACGATTGAGTGGTTAATTGATTTATTAACACATAATTAAGCAGCAATCAGTGCTAGTTCACACAATACTTTCCAGAATCAGCATCCAGAAGGAAAAACTACAGCAATGAATTATTTCAAAATCTTAATACGTACAAGCAGGTTTCTAGATACCCTTCTACAGCTAAATCCTAAGAAGTCCTAACCCCCACAAGCAGAGACATTGGGGTCAGGTGAGCATGGCTCCCCCCTCTGTAGGTTCTCCAGTCCCACACAGCAGTTTTGGGTATTCTGCCACACACACTCATGTACCCCATCCCATGCAGGCTCTGGTCAAGGATTCCTTTGGAGGAAATACTTCTAGCCCCTCTCCACCACCTGTGTCTAAAATAGCCACGTTCACAAAGAAGTGTTTTTGATGTCCAGCAACATGGGTTATTGAGCATCTTAAAGGCTCAGACAGGAAGGACATTGCTTTACCACATGCAAGAAAACTGCAAGAAGAGTTACACCCCAGGGAGCCTCCCCACAGACCATGCAGCGGAGCACCAGCTCCCAAGGACCCATCACAGAAACACCATACCGAGCCAAAGCTTGGAACTAGACTCTGACAGAAGTGTTAACAACAGGCACCTTCCAAGAGATATACCAGAATATCATTTTGCAAACAAACCAGAAATAGGATTTGGAAATTGCTGCATTCACTTTAAAAAGTACCAGGCAGTAAATCTGCAGTGGTCTTTTGCACAGACTTCCCCCTGCTGTTACTCCTACTCATACAAGCACCTACAAAACTACTGCAAATATACATATTCCCTGAACATACTAGTTATTACAAAAAATCCCACTATCTAATTAGTGATTTTTAAAGGAGTTTATTCACAGTTTGGGTTCATTCAGGGATCACATATTCACAGTTTGGGTTCATTCAGGGATCTCCAGAAGCAATTGTTTTGATTAAAAATTAATGTCACTTGATCACTTTTTATTCCCCAAAATCCTTTTGTATGCAATCTTCAAAATACAATTTTTAAACACATCTTACCACCCCAGTGAATGCTTCTATTTCCCATGCCAAAACCCCACAGGAAGCAAGGGAATAATAATTAAAATATGCATTTGTCTGAATTTTTAATAATAACACCCACTCTTTGTTCCTTTTGGTTTATTGACAAGTACTTCAAGCATATTCATCAAAAGGTTCAACAAATATTGTAACCTACATTACACACATCTGTCATTCCCAGAGGATATATCTCCCACCAGTCACACAGAATCCTGATCTCTGGTTTCTGTGCCACCAATCATCTTGTTTGCTGTTGAGCAGGCTGACCTGGAAAGCAGACTGTAGATGTTCTACCTTAACATCTGCATGAGAAAGCACATACCAAAGGATCGTGACCAAGCCATAAATACTTATGTGAGAATGCTTTAATTGGCAACTGGAACACGGATTGCTGTGGGATGTGTGAGAATGTTTGCGATAAGAGCAAGAAACACCCTGCTCTGCCATTTGTTTGCATGTTGGTTAGTCTCCTGCTCAGCCGCGTTGTAACAGCGAAAACATAAAAAGTTCCTGCATGCTTAATAAAGCAATTCTGTTGCATTGCAATGGTGTTTGTGATTCAATTGCTACAATGACTGATGATCAATGTAAGAAAGTTGCAGAAAGTCAGAAATCCCTGGGAACAAAGGAGTTTCCTTCTATAAAATCTCCATACTATCTGAGTTCAAAGTATAACATAGCAAAACCAACCCAGAAATCAAATAAGGCTTAGGTCCTAAAGCAGGATCCCACTTTAAAAAGGCCATGCCACTCCAGTGTTAAGCTAGTTTCTGGGTAGAGTTTTCAGAAGAATATCTGCTCTGTTGCTGGACAGTTTCTGAAGAAGATTAAAATAAAACTTTATTCTCTGCTACAGGTTCTGGTTACCAGTTTCCAATTTATTATCCATTTATTTGGAGAAGGGAAATTGCCTCTAGTCCTCCAATTCTCATCCCAGCTGCCTACCCTCTCTATATATGTGGATAGCAGAAATGGCTCCATGTTCTTTCAGATGGGGCAATCTTTCTAACCTTGATGGGTTTAAGTGACAGGAGAAAAGTATCTATGCCACAGAGAACCTTTTTTATTGCTTTCCAGAACTGTAAATCTACCAATGTCTAACCTAGTTTCCCCAACTTCTATGTCACCTCCTCTTCTGCTCCAGATCACACTTGGACCTGGCAAAAACAGAAACATACTCTACTCCAGACAAACAATCCTATTTATTATCTCCACAAACAAAAATTCAGTTTTAATTAAGTGCAAAAATTTAATTTTTTGTGGGCAGATCTGTAGACTCCAATATAACGTCTGCTTTTCCATCCACATTGCAAAATCTTTTAGTTCTTTGAAGCTGAGCAAACAATAGTAAAATAGTTCAATTAAGGATTTTTTGAAGTAGAAAATAAATGTAATAGAGAAAATCTCTAAACCACTGCAGCCCTAAAACACCAGTGTAGCTTCCAGTGCAGTCACTTGGCCTAAGAGATAAAAGGAGGGGAAAAAAAAAAAAAAGAAAGGGAAAAGAGCTTGTCTGAGGTGTTTTTTATCTACCTTTGGAGATGTGCCTCTTCATTAAAAAGGTATTTAAGCTTGTGCCCCTTGTTTTGCAGTACAAGCATAGGACTGTACTTAATTTCCCCAAAGTGAGGGAACTTCCTCAGATTCTCCTGGAAACAGAGGGAAATCTGTTCCAAACTGCCTCACAAAAGCACGTAGCTAACAACAGGAGAAATGAGAAGTGTGCTGCCATTTTGCAGAGACAGGACTTTCGGAAGCCAAAGTTAACCCACCAAGCGCCCTTAACCCCCATCCCAATGCTGGAAAGAAAGCAGAGAAGCTTGCTCCCAGGCAGCTCCAGAAGACAGCAGTGGAGCTGAGGGTGTCCATGTGAGAACCCTGAGGGCTTGGAGGCTCTTGCACTGATAGAGACACCAATGCAACACAACCAAGCACAGAAGGATCCCTCACCATAGCCAAGAAAATGTTACCCTAGACATCCAGAGGCAGACTTGCCAAATGCATATGGGACTTCACTAACAACTGGCAACAAGCAGCAAGTGAAGCTTATCTGAAAAGTGGAAAAGTACTTAGGAAAAAAAGCACAATTGGCCTTTTCTGCAGAGGATAGCACAAGCATCATGCTGTGACCAAATTAATGATGTGTGTCCATTCATAGTCCAGGAGTGAATTTCTATCTGCCTGGTAATGCCATGTCAGCATACCCAAAGTACACATGGGCCCCCTAAACATCCAACCCAGAGCAACCCTGGAGTTAGAGGGACAGTGTTAAAAAGTGTTATTTGCCATTGCCAGTATAGTGCTCCTTTACTGCTGTTAACTCCAAGGGGCTTTACCTCCACAAAAACATTTCGTTTGCCTTCCCACAGCATCAGTACCCCATGAGGAAAGAATATTTGCTTGGAGCTTTAACAGATTGGTATCATGAACAAGGTCACCAGGCAGACACCAACCAGTATTCTTTGAGGAGCCCTGGAGGCATCTAAATCTTATTACTGCTTCCAACACCATCTGATTGGAATTTTACCAGTGTGACAGACTGATTATTGTCCCAGCAATCTGTACTCATACTGAGAGTAGTACTTCTCTTCATGCTTGAATGTATGTACTTTATATTTTCACTGGTGTTCACTGTAAAGAGATACATTTAGGTACTAGTTGCCAATAGTTGGTCAATATCTCACTTCAGAAAATGCTGTATTCATTCGTAAAATGATTATGCCTTGCATACTGGGCTGAGGTCCCAAGAAAAGCTGCAATATGTTGAAGGAATACACTAAATCCTGTCATGAAGTACATATTTTTGAAAGCCGAGGTCCCATTCTATCAATAAGCATTG
The DNA here is from genome assembly GCA_013390045.1 of Picathartes gymnocephalus. Taxonomy (NCBI): domain Eukaryota; kingdom Metazoa; phylum Chordata; class Aves; order Passeriformes; family Picathartidae; genus Picathartes; species Picathartes gymnocephalus. The sequence continues at coordinate 12,840 of WEKY01032899.1, forward strand.
CCATTTAGCTAAAGATGCCATTTCTCTGGAAGTTAGATAAAATGCAATCAATAAGATCTCTGCAACAATAATATCCCTTGTGCTGATAAAATGAGAAAGTTTGTTTTAAAGGCACGTTGTAAATAGAAAAAAAATATTAAGCAGAGGATCAAAATTTTGCCTTGTGAGACTGATACAGCCCTGGAACTATCAACATTCAGTGCAAACTTGATGAATGAACAATGCCATGTGAGTCAAGGTGCAGTAAATATTACTAATAAGGTGTCACAGAAATTGGACTGCTTCACTCTGTTCTGGTTCCTGACTTACAAACTGCCAACAAATCTCTAGTTCACTTCTGTCTAAGTTTTGAAGCAGCTAAGGAACCAATAAACTGTGCATACAGCACTACGGATATTTCCCAAGATGGTGGGGGACAGCATCCAAAGTTCAAACCCTGTTATCATAAAAATGTCAGGAAAATGGAAAACAGCTTGAGACATATGTGATTAGCTGGGAGGCACACAGGACAACAGGCAGGCAACTACTCAATTAAATATTGGTACCTACACTAACGTTTGAAAACATGGGTTTGCTGTTTGATGCTGGCCAAACAGCAGTCCATCCACAAAATATCATTCACTCACTCTCCTCTGCGATAGTTGAGCAGAGGAAGGGGAAAGAAAAAGAAATTAAAAGGCTCATGGGGTGAGATAAGGATTAGGAGAAAACACTCTAAGGGCAAAAGAGGCTCAGAATTTTAAAAGGTGTAAAGCAAAATTTATTAACAGAATTAAAAGACAATAATGAGAACTAAAACAAAACTTTTGAACACTTTTCTCTCCCCCCCCCCGCCCTTCTTTCTTTTCTACCAACTGTGCAGAGAGACAAAACATGGGGTTTTTAGTCAGTTTGTCACTCTTAAAAATCTTTTTTTGGTTTGCTTGGGGAGAGGAGTCACTTCTGCTATGCTGTGGGGGTCTTTTCCACAGGAGACAGTTCTCTGTGAATTTCTCCAATGTGATTTTAATCTCCATGAGTAGCAGTCCTGCCCAAACCTGCCACAATATAAGTCCATCCCATGGGCAAAGCAGTCTTCCCACAACTGTTTGCATAGGCCACTAGTTCATGAGGTACAGCTTTTTATGGATGAGCTGTTCTAGTATAAAAGCAAGGGTCCTTTTCTTCTGTCTCTGGAAGCAAGAGTTCTCTTTCTTTCTCTGTTCAAATCTCTCACCAGACCACAGCTTCTCAGCATCCACACACTCTAGCGCAAACACTTTTTTCTCATGGGCTGCAGGTGAATTCTGCATTCCCCCATGCACTTCATGAATTATAGGGAAACAATTTGTTGTATTATAGTCCTCACCACGGCTTGCAGAAGAATCTCAGCTCTGATGCTCGTAGCACCTCCTCCTGCCCCTCCCTCTTTTGCACCTACCTTAGTGTCGCCATGTTGCTCCCCTCATGTCTTTTTCTTTTCTCTGGCTCGGGAGGGAATTGGTGTCTGTAGGTTTGTTTATTCTCAAATTCTATCAACTGAAACATTTTCACAGAGTTCTGCAGCGCTGAAAGGTTGGTCTCGTCCGGGCTCTGCATCAGGGAATTGCTCGCCATGCCTCTCACTGCTGATCATGTGGCCCCCACCAGCACCATGCGAGCCACGCCTGCTGCCGGCTCCACTCAGCACCTCTCCTCATGTGGGGCACCGGGAAGGAAAAGCTGCTGGCACTGCTTTTGCCCTTCTGTTTGCAGCATGGCTGGCTAAAAGCAGAGAAGCAAATAAAGTTCATTGCGAGCCATGCCAAGCTAGCAGCGGCTGCTTGGCGCAGCCCCGGCTGTGCCGATTTCGGCCATGTGGCTGCTCCTGGGCATGTGAACACCCCCGGCATTAGCCCCGGCCACATGGCCTCGGCCACGTGGCTGCTCGTGGTACCAGGATGGTCCACTCAGCAGCATGACC
>WEKY01032899.1:18466-33177 GCA_013390045.1 Picathartes gymnocephalus
AATTGTTATAAAAAAAAAAAAAAAAAAAAAAAAAAAAAAAAAAAAAAAGGTGTGGCTTTCTAGACTTAAAATGTCTATTCAGGAAAAAAATAAGTTTCCTTTGCCAAGTTCTTATGTGACTCTGGTTAAGCTAACTGAACTGATGTCCATGAAGACAACATTCTGAACAACATAATGACCATCACAAATCCCAGGAGCTTGTTCCACTGCCATTTCCACAGCACCATCGTTGCAATCCTGGATTGCACTTGAACATTCTTATGAGTCAGGCAAAGAGAACATTGATGTGAAATGGCCTGAGGCAAACCAAAATCAAATACTGAGAGAAAGGTATCACATGGGAAGAGAACGGTACCGAATTTCAGCTGCAATAACAAGGCAGGCTTTATGCAAAAATAGGTTGGAGTGTCCATATTCAGACCTGCCTCTGGATTGTGAACACTTTGATTGCCTCTTTGAGAAGTGCCACAGGTTCATGTCATGTAAGCTCATTTACAGAAAGTTTGAGAACATCCTTTGGACAATTGTTACACCCCAGTCACTCAAACCTAGAGCTAAACCAAGTTTATTCTGGTCTGGGTAGGCACAAAGGAGAAAATTCCAATAAATATTCTCAAGAGGTAAAAATCCACACAAGTTTACTGGCAAACTATAGAAAATTAAGGAACACTGGCAAAAGAGTAAATACAGCATAACATCACTTATCCCCACATACACTTATCCCATTGAACATAGAAGACCTTATAATCCATCTGATGTTACACTCCGTGAGAAGGGAGTTATAAGAAGAGCAGGAGAAAAACAGAAAGACAGGAAAGATAGAGAAAAACAGACATAACTACCAAATCCTGGGTTCCAGCGGTGGAAAGCTTCAAGATGAAGGCAGGGTAAAATGACATGCTTGCTTAGTGGCCAGGCTTCTTAAAGCCTTCTTCCCAGGGGGGACTTTCAGTTTCTTGGCCACTCAGGGGCTGGGTTAGGCAACACAGGGGGGCTGCCTCCTGTCATGGTTTGAAAAGTGATTTTTCCCTGCAAGAAACTTGACAGTTTCCTTCAGGCCTGGAGAACCAATTACCTGGCTAGTTCTAAGATGGACACTCTGTTCAGCCACTTAAGAAGCTGAGTACGTCTGTGATTCACATTTAAGAAAGGAGAAGCCCAGGAATCGCTCTCTTGCTTCCAGCTTCTGAACAGGTAACAGGGGGCCCACGCAGCCCAGTGGGGCCGGGCTGGGCCAGGCCCTCACGGTCAGGCCTTGCCGGTTCTGCGGGGCCGGGCAGGGCCCACTCGGCCGGGCCGGGCACAGCTGAGATCCTGCTACAGCTGAATCCTGCCCTGGCTGCTGAGATCCTGCCACAGCTGAATCCTGCCCTGGCTGCTGAGATCCTGCCGCAGCTGAATCCCGGCCTGGCTGCCGAGATCCTGCAGCCCCTGCCCCCCTCTCTCCCTGGGAAAAGCTTGCAGCAGGTTCGGCCACTGCCCAGCAGAGATCGTGTGACCAACAGCACAGCCTGGGAGAGATACTGACTCTCTCAGTGCACAGATGAAACTTACAGACGTCAATCCTCTCTCAAATAAGAAAAGGGAAGAGTGAAGAAACCAGCATGGAGACACTGAGGTCAGTGAAGAAGGAGCTGAAGCCCAGAGGGAAGAGGATGAGGCGATGCTTTAAGCTGAAATTGTTTTGGAAGGCCATGGTGATGGACTATGATATATTAGACTATTCCTTGTAACTCATTAATGCAGCTGGGGGCATGCAGCGTTCTAACTGCAGCTTGAGCAGAGGCACGCGTGCTGAAGCAAGCAGATGTTAAAGTAGCTGTGATCTATGAGAAACTCGAACAAAGAGAGATGGGGAACCTTGCCACAGAGATGAGAGAGAAGAGAACCCTTGCTCCAGGGATAGAAAAACCTTGCTTCTAGAGGGAGAAAAGACCCTTTGCTTTTCTACCAGAACAGCTCATCCTTAAAACAGTACCCCAGTAGACAGAGATGAGCCCTCGAAAGCAGTTGCAGGAAGAACTGTATGTCGAGGGAAAGGACTTTCACACTGTGAACAGGTTTCCTTTTCCAGGTGGCTGATTCGCTGTGATATTGAAGCCATGAGAGAACAGTTTTATTGTGGAAAAGTCTCCATGGCACGGCAGGAGACACTCCTCTCTCTGAAGAAAGACTACTTTAGAGGTGGTAAACTGACTGAAAGTCTCAGGTTTTGTCTCTTTACGTTGTTGGTGGGATAGAGAAGCTGAGGTGGGGGGAGGAGAAGTGTCCGAAGGTTTATTCTGGCTCTTATTATTTTCCTTTTAGTTCTGTCAATAAAACTGTCTTTATACCTTTTAAAGTTTTGAGCCTGCTTTGCATTTCTCCTAGTTCTTATCTCACAGCAGAAGATGAGTAAATAAGTTTAGTGGGTGCACTGGTGTTTGGCCAGAGTGCTGAACCCACTACATTAAATTAGTGCCCTGTGTGAGGAAGTGAACTAAAACCACTACACCTTCATGCCATGATTGACAGACACTGTGGAGCTGAAGGGTATCCAGGGCAGGACACCACCTCACCAGAGCAAGGCCTCACTAACCCCCTACCACACATTCCAAGTCTTGAAACAGATCACCTTTTCCACTCTCTGACAACCACAGCTGGAACTAACAGGAAGTTAATAAGGGAGAACCTGTAGGAAAAGGCTGCACACAGATTGCACCAGTCAGCAGCAGCCTGGTGGAACCCAGCCTGGATCACTGCAAGCCACCAGGCTCTCACATACCTGACCTGGCATTGAGGCTGCGTGTTTACTTTCCCTGGCAGAAGGTACAATTCAGATTTGAAATAGGTAAGGACAACTAAGAGTGGCAGCTACAGAAGAGATGAGGGGGAAGAAAAGAAAAAAAGGAAAGAAAAGAGAGGAGAGAAAAGGGGGGAAGAGGGAGAAGGGAGGAAAGTGGGGGGGCAAGGAAGGGAAGGTGAAGGTGGATCCTAAGTGGTATGTAACAAAAGGTTAACCATAAGAAACATTGTAAAAAGATGTGCAGGTAAAGCAAGCAAGATAACAAAGCAAGATAGCAGGGCAAGTGAAACAACAAACGCCATCAAGAGCATGATGGCAAGTTTTAACAAAACTTGCAAACTGCAAAATTAGCTAAAAACAGGTTAGGCTGAAATAAAACAAGAAGTGCCAGGCATGCGCTGTAGATAGAGGTAAAAAGTTCAAACGTGGGGAAGACTGCAGAAGCCTTCATCAAAAGACCACCAGAGGACTGACGGCCACCACAGAAGGAACAGACGCATGTGCGAAAGCAACAAACTGTTGTAAATGCATCACATAGCTTTATGCAAATATGAGTATGCTAATGATATGCTGTAATTGTGACATTGTGTGGAAGGTGTTTTAAAATGTAACTGAAGACTAAAGAAGATCTAGTGAGTTTTTAGCAGAAAGATCCCCCTCACTCCCAGTGCTGAATAAGCAAATATCTGCTGTATTGCTGTCTGACTAGAGTTTTATTTTCTTGCCAGTTTTGGGATTCAGGGGGAAAGGCAGGGAAAGGCTTTCAACCTCCTCCCTGCTGCCCTGGGTCATTCCTAATAGTTAAAACGAGGCATTGCAGGACTTAAAGGCTGCTTATGCAGCTTGTTTTAAGCGGCTACTTGCAGGCAAAACAGGCTTTCAATTTAATCTTTTAATAGCTGTGGCTTAAAATGAATACTCCAGGTGGCTGTATAGAAATATACAAGGTGAGAAGATGGACTGGCAAAAATTAATAGATCATCACGGAGAAGTTAAGATAATAGTAGTTTTCCATTTAAAGAGGTTATCCAGTATAGCATGTCCAGAAAGATCAATTCTTTGGTACTATACACACTCTGAAGGAATGTGTAAGGAATATACAGCACAAACCCAAAACAAATACACCTTCCTCCCCTCCCCCACTCCACTCCTGTATTCTGGGTTAGTGTTTCTTTTACTTTTTTCCTTGGTTTGGTTCTCTCTCATTCATTTTGTTCCTGTACCCCTTCCCACACACACATATTTTTTTAAAAATATTTTATTCACTTTTTCATTTTTTCCATTAATGAAGGAGGTAAGAGCAAGTCTTCTGTCATCCAAAGTGCAATGCTGCCCTCCAGAGCTGTCAGGAAGAAAAATTTCTTCAGGAAACATGAAACCATATCCAAGCAAACCATACCTTTTCAGATGGAATTGCTGCATCTATGTCATATTTATTCTCTGAGTTGAAAATCAGTCTGTACAGACACCTTATCTGGCTTAGCCTGGTTTACTGACAATCATCTTGACCACTCTTCCCATAGTCAACTTGTGCATCAACTCCAAAGCAAAGAAGGGACTTTTCTCCCGTGTAAGATAGTGAAAAAATCCCAACTAATAAATTAACCCATGTCTTTTCACTCAAGGTAAGGAATGGTCCAATAAATTTTCAAATCCTGATTGGAAGCCACATTCATAAAGTGTTTAGTGGGAAACATGGCTCCAGAAGAAATAGTGTTCAGGTCTAACAGAAATTCAGTTACTCAAAAGTTAAGTATTTGATTTTAGATTTTTCTTTAAACTGATTCCGGGGTGCTGGTGCTGTATCATAGCATATCAGACACCTGTTTTCTAAAATGGATAAAAATGTAGCTATTATTTGTGGATAAAATTACACCAATGATTTATAAAAAATAAATTGCACAACTTGAACAATACTGTGAGAGTCCTGCCTAGAAGATCGGCTTTGTTTATCACCTGCAAAGCCATAATGCACAGCTTGTGAAGAGCTTTCATTTTCTCTAACACCAGGTTCCAAGTCAGCAATTTTCACTAACTTGAATGGTACATCCCCAAGAAAAGGAGACCTCCCTTCCATTTTTATTAATATCACTTACTAATAGCTTCCAGGAGGTAAAAAAAGCAACAGCAACAACCAATAATGTGATTTCCAAACTGTTCTATCTCATCTCTGAAGCCAGATGAAAAAAGCCTTGAGAGGGACTTAAATGTTAGTATACAGATGTAGATTTCAACCCCCTGCAGAAAAGCCTGACCACAATGAGCCATCTTAAAAGGCTACACCAAAATTTACTGTTGGTACCCATTAAAAATGGGAGATGGAACTCCCAGTGTAGTGATCTCAGCAGATTTTATTGTACAGCCTGAAGCAAGGGGGTCGTGAAGACAGACGCACGCCGATGGCTCGGCTCGCCGCTCGAGCCACGCAGCAGGAGCCACTCCTGCTCAGCACCAATTGCTGGTGCTGCCGCGCTGGGTGGGCAGGAGCTTCTCCGGCCGACTGGCGCCAATCCCGCAGGTACCACTGCACTCGGTGTGCCGCTGCACTCAGCGGTGGGCGAGCAGGAGCCAAGCCGTGGTGATCAGCACCAGTCGGCGGCTGGAGCTCCACTGGCACTGGGTCCTTCCCTGGTGGCAGAGCGGTCCCCCGATGTTCTCTAGCCGATGGAGTGGGCAGACAAGGACCCGCGAGCTTAGCTCGGAGGATTTTTATGCGGTTTTTAGCCCATTCTGATTGGTCTCTTTTGGATCCTTCAGTTGCTGATTGGCTGATCATAGAACATTCAAGGCAATGTGTTCGGGCTTGTCTAGGGTACATCCATTTTTCCACGTGGTGAGGCAAGTACCGTAAACTTCTTTCTTCTTTTTTTTGCAGATGCCTTTTTAGGCTTTTTGGGGTTACTACAATTAACTGTAATTTATTAACTACAACCTTTTAACACTTACAATGATTAACTTATTTGTTACAACTTAATTAACTTTTATTAACTCTGTGTAACTCATTTCTGACAGTATCTAAATGAACTGCTGTAAAGCTCAGGACTATACAAGTGCAAGAAGGCAAGAGGAAGGGTGGTTGGTTCATGACTCTCTCAGTTTCCAGACAAATTTAGGAGAAGAACACTCTGGAATGAGTGTCTCTTCTAACAAAAAATGTGGTTCCAATGATCCCTTTCTGCCAATGAGAAAATGAATACTAGTGTATGAAAGTGAAAAAAACCAATGGTTTATTAACAAACTAAGTGTCCACACGACACGGGAAAAGATGAATAAATGCTAGATTTTGAATTGTCAGAACCTTACCCCACACATACACTCATACACCCACACCAGAACAAAAATTAAATAAATAAATATTTTTTTTTTAAAAATGCAAGGGAAAGGCAAAAAAACAGGCAACCACGTGGCGGGAAGGAACAAAACCACACCCAGCTTTTGTCTCAAGGAAGAAAAAAACAAAAGGTTCACGCAGCGGCTCGTGCAAAAACAAATGGGAACCTGGTCAGTCTCTGGTGTTGGTCTCCTCTTCACCGCAGATGAAGCTGGGTCCTCTCTTCGGCTGGGTTGGCTTCTCTGAGGTCTGGCCGAGGTGGAGCGGCTCCCCCGCTGGTTCCAGCTGATCATCTCCGGTCGACTGTCTGATCTCGGACCAAAACCAAGCCAAACAGTTCAAGAAAAAAAAAAAAGCTGCTGAAAGATTGCAGTCTCCAAGGCCAGGGAAAGGGGAAAAAAGCCTTCCTGCCTAAGCTAACAAAAAAATCAAGCTAGCTAAGGAACAAAGTAACCGCTGGTCTACACCACACCAAGCACACCTGGGAGTGAGGCTTTTGAAAAAGCCTGCACAAGAGTCCCAAGGCTCGCCCTTCTTCCCCAGATCTACCTTAAAGTTACAGCAACCATTTCTGGGCATAGAGCAGACAATTAGGGAAAAAGAGGATCATCATAAAATCACCCCCAAGGCAAGGGTTACCACACAGCGAAAGAAAAGATGCAAGCAAACCCTAACAATTCCATACAGTTCGTTCATATTTATTTTTCATTTTGATGGAATAGGTTAAAATAGCTGCGTTCCTCCTCGTGACACCACCAGCCCCAGAGCTCGTTGTTTCATTCTCTCATCAGTATGCAGGTAGATTTTCTTAACTCCTCTGCACCCATGTTGCAATGGGTCAAACCCTCGCTGGTATAGATCAGCTCGTTTCAACAAAGCCATACCAGGGTTATGACAGACGGGAATATGACCCCATGCCTTTTGTCAAGTAAAGCTGCAGCACAGAGCAAGCACAACTCTCTTGTGTTTTGAACTAGGCCATTTTTGCCATCTCCAGCAAAAGTGCTCAGTGCTCTCAAACACACCGCTCTTAGAGACAGGGTCCAGAGAGGCAGGCAGGAAGCCTCAGAAGCCAGACAGCGACACAAGGATCCTGTGTCACGGCACAAAAATCCTAAGGGGTGATTCACCTTCCCTGAAGCGGATGCCCTAGAAACAATCCCAAGGCCAGATTTACAGACTGAGCTCAGCACATGCATTTCATGATTCACACATTTACTGCTGAATTTAAACGCTGAGCAGACCAAGTGTAGTGGTTTCAGTTCTGACACCAAGCAAGAAGCCTGAGAAATGCCCGAGTTCATGAGGTGGAGGAAGAGGAGGAGAGACCTTCCTCGACCCAGAAGCATGGCAGGGGACTTAACATGGCACTGGCAGCGCTCTCCTGACCATTGCTGCACTACCTGACGACCAATGGTTAATTGATCTGCACTTTGCAGCTCTATTTTCCAGTCTTCAAAAATTCAGCAAAGTGCTTATTAACAGTTAGGCAGCCTCTGCAATGTGCTGATATGATCTCTGAAAGAAATCCATTCAGTAGAGACACAAAAGACAAAGAACAGCAGACTGTGTCTTTTTTGTTGATTATCTATTGAAGAATGCAGTGTTTCTGCTAAATTTTAGTTAGGACAGCACTTTGCCAAGATTGCCACACCATAATTTACCTGCCTCATGCCAGGTAAATGACCCTTGCATCAGATTAGTTATTTCATCTTGTGTATCTGCATAATCTTTGGGTCCTATAACCAATTATGATCCAGAAATATACATGCCAGCAATTTTAATACAGATATTTTTTATTAACTTTACAGGGATATATTTTACCCGCAGCTTTGGTCAACAGGACAAAGTTTATGGCTCTATGAGTATCTCTTTGTAAAAGTAACACTGAAGATTTGACATCACCGTTTTTTGCCCCATCACACTTTTTTTCATTTTTAATTAACTTAGGTTTTGTTGCTGTTGTTTTTTGTTTGGTTTTTGGGGGGTTTTTTTGATTGATTGGTTGAGGAGTTTTTTGGGGAGGGAGGTTTGTTTAGTTACTCCAATTTTTTCTCTCTCTCTTCTTTGCTATTTCAGGCATTTCTTTTAGTTATAAAAATCTTGATAGGGGAAACTGTGTGGCTAAATTTTCTTGCTGTAAAACCACAAATCATGAACATACACCAAAGTCATCATACTTACTGTAGAGGAACAAGAATTCAATAAAAGTATTTGCCATATTCCAACCTTGACTGCACTGAGAACAGCAGCTGGAGTTGAAAAATAGATGACAGCTTTTTAAAGTATTATTATTATTATCTGTTTTAAAGACCCATTTTCCAGATTGTCTTCAGATGGTAGAATTTTAAGGCCAGTTTACCTATTCCCTTCACTGAGAGTTTTGCAGGGGTTTTCAAGAGAAAGCTCTAGCATTTGTAAAATTGAAAACTTCTTCCAATAAATAGGTATTGTGTTAGATAATTATGGCCTAATCTTGTAACTGTCTCTTCATTAATGGATCCTGAAGTGTTGCTAGTAGTCCTTGGTCCTCATCTATTTTTTGTGGCCCTTCATTTCATGTAAAATATTAGCAGTGATTTTCTCAACTTTTTTTTTTTTAATTTATAGGGGGTTTTTATACAAGGATTTTTTCTATTATTAAATAAAATCCTTGTCACTGTTTCATACAAAGTTTCAATAGTACCCTAATGCCATCCAGAGACAGAATATCTATGTGACAAGCCCAGATTTCAAAAATAAATCTGTGGCTGTTCTTTAAAATCATCTCTTCTATGAGACACATCCAGATTTACATGAAAACACTGAGTTGTACCTTGTGGTCCCTCAGCTGATAATAAATATTAGAATGTAATAAAAATACAAATAGATGAAGAGCTGGGGATATATAGTTAGAAAATGTAAGTTGTCTGGAAGATAGAATCATCAAGGTTGGAAGAGACCTTTAAGATCATCCAGTCCAACTATCTACCCAACAATTCCACTGTAACCCCTAAGCCACCAAACCATGTCACCCAGCACCACATCCAGATGCCTCTTACACACCTCCAGGGATGGTGACTCAATCACCTCCCTGGGCAACATATTCCAATGCCTGACTACCCAAAAAGAGAAATTTTTTTTTAATATCTAACCTGAATTTTCCCTGTCTCAGTTTAAGGCCATTTTTTCTGGTTCTTTCAGTGAAGGTACAGCAGGAGACATGGGCCCCCACCTCACTGCAACTTCCTTTCAGGGAATTTTAGAGAGCAATGGTGTTCTTCCTGAGCCTACTCTTCTCAAGACTAAACAAACCCAGTTCCCTCAGCTGTTTCTCATAAGACATGCTTTCTAAACCCTTCACCAGCCTTGTTGCCCTTGCTGGACACAATCCCATACCTCAATGACTTTAAAGTGAAGGGCCCAAGACTGACCACAGCACTTCCTGAGGTGCATTTGCCTTAGGGCAAGTACAGAATGGTTCCACCAGTCAATCTCTTCCTCAGATCCCTGTTGCTCAACCTTTCCATCTCCTCTTTTGAGTTGTACCAGCAAGCAGAGCAGATCATTGACCTGCTCTCACCCCACACAGGTGTTATCTGTTACTCTCTGGCACTCCCTGCAGCTCCCTACCTGGGCCCCCTACCTGGACCCCTGTATGTTTCCACAGCACATCCATTCGTATTTCCACATCCTTTCTGGCACACACAGAGTCTTTAGCACCCTGCCGTATTGGAACCATTCCTGGACACTTCACTTGAACTAATGAGAAGGAAACCACACCTTCCTGCTCAGCCTGCCTGCCCTGACTGCTGAGCCCTCACTGTCTGACCACTCAGTTTGATGCATTCCGGGTTGCTCACACACCCTGGAGCTGTTTAAATCTCCCGTGATGCTCCCTTCTCCACCTTCTCCTCACCTCGTTGGCTGACATGAAATGCCAGGCCTGGATAGGGCTCCGGGCTGTTGCTCAGGAGTCCCTGAGCAGGGGAACTCCCCTGTACAGCTCGATCTAAAACCCACCCCTGGACTCATGTCAGTCTCCACCTCCTTCCTAACATCTCATCTAAATCTCTCCTCTTTTAGTTTGAAATTGGTCCTCTTGTCCTACCACTATCTGCCCACGTAAAAAGTAGCCCTCTCTCTTCTTCATAAGCATCCTTTATGTACTGTAGGGCTGCAATCTACACTTGCACCACAACTTTCTGGAAACTTCTAGAAACTTCAAAAGCATGATCAGGAAGACAGGAGAATATTCTTTCAGAGGATATTTACAGGGAGAGAGTGGGTGAAACTATATGAGAAACAGATGATGGGATCAGAAGATCCCAGGACCACTTGGATGGAAGGGAACATGGGGTGTCCCCAGTCCCAGCCCTGCCATGAGCAGGTCTGGTCATTTAACATAAGGAGCATTCAGCCATTCTCTGCCCAACTCCAAGGATGGAGGTTGCTCAGGCTCCTGATCCAACTTCTTTCCTTTTCAAAGTCTTAGTAAAACAGGGGCATCTGGGGCAGGTGCCAGTTTGCCTTTGCAAGGTGTGACAAAAACATAAGGAAAAAGCAAACACAAAAGAGTGGCAGCATCAAACAATGTGGGATCCTTTTTGTTGCCAGGGTTGCCACATTTCAGCATTTTTAGGGTCCATAATTCCAGTGATGTCCACAGTCAGAAGCAAAGCAGGGTTGTCAGCAGCAAAACAAAGCACGGTCCCAGCAGGAGCAACATGACACCCTGCAGCAAAGCATGATCCATTTTTGCCCAGGCATTTCCTGCTGGAAAATCAAAGCAAGCTGGAACACCTTTGCTTTGGAAGGCACCATCTCATCCTTTCCCTGATGAAATCCTACCAAGGCACAAACACAACCTTTTGATCAGAAATACACAAAATGCTTCTGAGAATTAAAGCAGCCTACTTGGAAACGTTCTCATCTAAAGGAACTTTAGACGCCACTTGTGACATTTTAATACTATTCTACCAGGGAAGAAGCTCCTGCTGAAGCAGGTCTGTAAGGATGGGTGCAAGGAAGAAAATGCACCTGGGTGAGAGAGAGCAAAATGAATAGGAGGCAATCCTACAAACAGTTCATCCATCTTTTTGGCTCTGTTCTGCCAGCAGTAATAATGCAATGCAAAAGCCATATGTCCTGTACAACCTGCCAAGTACGAAATCATCACAGCACATCGTCTCTGCCACCAAAATGCAAGAAGAGATAAATTTCTTAAACCTGTCTGAACAATAAGTAGAGGATGTCGTGCCAGTCCCATTAGGAATAAGAATAGAATCAGGGTCATATCTCACAAACTGCCAGTGACAAATATGGTAGGGGGGTATCACATTTCTTCTCTTTAAGAATAAAGCGCATTCTTCATGAACATGAAAGAAAGAAAGAAAAAAAGTGTGTCATACTAAAGGCCTGGTGGTCATTAATAACCTGAGGCCAGCCCAAATCTGCTGGCCTTGGGACATATATGGTTTAGCAGACCCTTGTCCTGGTTTGAGCTGAGTATATGACACCAGTGTTTGAGACAAAAATCAGAGATTGTCTCTGTGGAAGAGGAAAAACACTAACTCAGAGACAGAAAGCTATTACAGAGAAGTCAGAAAGTTATAGAAAGAGAAAAAGAGATTAGAAAAAAACTCATTCCGTACTACATGAGCTTTTCTGTCCCCTGAGAGCATAAAAGAGAATATTCTATACTACATTTGAGAATGCAACATCTTAAATATATCTTCTGAAATGGTATCCCAAAACTGGATCACCGTTTACTGCAGCACTGCTTTACCCAGTGCTGTAGCTGGCACCACCGCTGCAGAGAGCGCTGACCTTCTCTGCCTTTCCACCTTTTTCCCTGACAAAAGCCATTATGACTTTTTTTCCTTTTCTTTTTCTTTTTTTTTTTTTTTTTAACATTAATTGAAAGAGAAAATAGCCCTTTTTTCCCCCCCTCTAATCCTTTCCCTTGTCTGGAGAAAAACTTCAGACTCAGGGAAGACAAATTTTTTTCAAAGTTACAAATATCACCCCTATCAGCCAAGGGAAAGCCATAAGGAATTTCAATTAGTGAGTGTGGTTTCACTACAGGCAGGAGTTCCTTCTAACAGAAAGATAATTATGTCAATTCTGTTAAAGTGCCCTCCTCTGTAGAACAAATTGCCTATGACCAAAGTAATTGCCTCAGATGTGAGAGAATCCCACCACATATGACACAGAGTTTGTGGCAGCTGGTGGTACCAGCAGAGTCAACACACATGTGACAAACATCTTTAACTCCAGGCATCTGGCATCCATCGTCCCCATGCAGGAGGAGCACAGGGATAAGCACAAGACCTGAATTCCTGCCCTCCAGCTTGGCTACACAGCACCAGGAGCTAGGGATTTGCAGGCACAGAGAAACAAAGATCTTCACCTACAATGCTCCAGGTCTATGAAGGTCTCTTCATGTACCCTATCTCCACTTATTTTGAGAAGGTAAGCAAGATTTTGGTTTGTTTCAGCTCTTCTAGGTTGAACCACATGCAGTCATATTTTTTCTTTTTTCTTTTCTTTTTCTTGAAGGCTTGAGCTGAAGCCAGCTGAAGTCAATTGAAAGACAACCAACGACATCAGTAAGTTTTGGCTCCAGCCCTAAATACACACCACATGCCAGACATGATGACTGATTCTATATCTGTCTCTAGGAAGCACTTAAAAATTGAAATTCGGAGAGGGAAGAGAGCAAGTCTGTGTATATCACAGTTTGGATGTTCGACTGGCTTTAATAAATTTCAGAAGCAGCACACATGCCAGGAGGTGTTTTCAATCAATAAATAACACAGAGGTTGAATTGTTCACCTGCCACCCCTTTACTTCCCCTCAGCAGAGGTGGAATTATCTTTTAGCCTCAAGGCTACTTGCAAACTAAAAGTTACATTTACAGAAACATCTATTTGCCAGCCTTTTCTTTTTTCCCTTTATTTCCATTACAGGCAGCAGCAGTATTTGACACCCACAAGGACCCTTCTCAGCAAGACATTCTATATCACTCCATGGAAATACATAAATGACAAATTATCTGTGATAGCATTGTGTCTCTGCTGACCTGCTCAAGGTTTAAAGGCAGCTGGCAATTAAATGCCATGGCTACTGGCCTGTTAAAGTCTTAGACACAGTTGTATTTATGAGCAGCAAAGGAAATTGTATGTAATGATATTTTGTGGATGTCTTTCTCAAGTGAATTTGAGTAGTATTCATTCTTTCACTTCTCTGATTAAAATTACCTATCGATCTCTCACGTATTATTACTTAACAAGCTGAATTCTGACTTGCATTGGCAGTTGCCTGCTCTAAAACAAGAATGTTGCTTCCCTTCCACATTTCTTGACACAAAGTATTTTGCCAGAGACTGAGAAAGTAAAAAGATACCACTTGCCCCGAGTCTACAAAGACTAAAGATTTGTTAGCAAAACTTTCAATTTTTATCTTTTACATTTTTATTCTTCTTTTAAGTACAGGCATTTATTTTAACCATTGAGGACCTTGTATTTTTATTAAGTGCAATAGCATTGCCTTCCCATGGGAGCAGACACACAGCCTAGCCAGTCTTCAGTAGTCCTAGATCAGGATTTAAGACTGTGTCACACTTAACTCTCAAGAAATGAAAGATCAATCATCAAATTAGACATGCCACAAAGCTTCCCTCTCCTTGCCTTCCACAAAATCCCTCCTAAGTTAAGACAATCTATCCTTGCTTCAGCTGTTCAACTATAGCAAAGCAACCCAATGAGAACAATTAGGCCTATAGAAATAATAAAACTTTTCCAGAATTATCAGGCACGGGTGGCAATACTGATCTCAAAGTGAGGATGAATTACAATTCAGACCCAGAAGAGAACAACCTGATGAAGCTATATTTCTATGTTGCACACATCATTAATAAGACTTGGCCATTAATCACTTTATGATTTGCTGTAAACCCAGAATCATAAAGATGTATTTAACCTTCCATCCACCTAAAAGAAAGCTCCTTCCACATCAGACAAGATCACGCAACCACATTCTCAGCCCTTAGCACTCCTATACTTTTCCCTTAACACTCCAGAGACATGAGTGATGGTGTTTTCAAACTGACTTAGTGCCAGAAAAATGTCTGTTGTAATCCCTGTTAAGAGGAATTTTCCAACTGATATTGAAGGTAGAAAAAAAATCCCAAAATTTTGTGCACTTTGAAAGAAAAAAATCTAGTTACATATATGTAAGGGTGTTTTGTTGTTTTGGAGTTGGAAGTCTCTTATGTTTCCTTTTCAACTCCAAATATAATTGTAATATGACGTGTAACAAATTTTTAAAAAGAACATAATCCATATGTCACATAAGTCATTAACATAATTCGCAGGGTTCTCAGGCGCTACATCCAACTGTTTTCTGATCCATATTCCTACCAGTCTTATTAAATAAATACAGTGATAAAATATAAGTCAGTTTTTCATACTGGGTATGGAAAAGTTCACACAGAATCACTAGGTTGGAAGAGACCTTTAAGATCATCAAGTCCAACCCATGCCCTAAAACCACCTCAACTAAATCATGGCACTGAGCGCCCCATCCAGTCTTTTTTTTAACACATCCAGGGAT
>WEKY01032900.1:515-17228 GCA_013390045.1 Picathartes gymnocephalus
AGGGATGGATAGGGATGGACAGGGAGGGATGGACAGGGATGGACAACAGGGATGGACAGGAGGGATGGACAGGGGGGATGGACAGGGATGGACAGGAGGGATGGGCAGGGATGGACAGGAGGGATGGACGGGGATGGACAGGAGGGATGGACAGGGATGGACAGGGATGGACAGGAGGGATGGACAGGAGGGATGGACAGGGGTGGACAGGAGGGATGGACAGGGAGGGATGGGGGGGACACAGCCGGGACGCGGGGCTGGCACAAGGCACAGCCCCACCCAGGCTCTCTCTTTGCACCTTGCCGCAAAGCAGGGACAAGGAAGTGCCTGGAAAGGGGGAGGATTCCCAGTTAGGAATCACCAAATTCCAGCAGCACCCTGAGAATTCTGCGGGTCGGATCTGGGCGCTCCCGCAAAAGGGAGCAGGGGTGGGGAGGCTTTGTCACCTGGGCTGCAGGGGTGAAGCACTCGTGTGGCTGAGCCAGGGAAGGGAAAGCTCCAGGGAGAGCCTAAAAGGGCTCCAGGAGATCTGGAGAGGGACTGGGGACAAGGGATGGAGGGACAGGGCACAGGGAATGGGTACAAACTGGAAAAGAGGAGATTTGGGCAGGACATCAGGATGGAATTCCCGGCTGGGAGGGCGGGCAGGCCCTGGGACAGGGTGCCCAGAGAAGCCCCTGGATCCCTGGAAGTGTCCAAGGAACAGGACTTGGAGCGACCTGGGATAGTGGAAGTGTCCCTGCCCACGGGGGTGGAGTGGGAATTCAGGGATTCCCACCCAAACCATTCCATGATTTTACGATTTACAATCTCAGCTCCACGCTGGAAGGGTCCCAGCAGGACCTGGGCAGGGCCCCCAAGAGCCTTTGGGTCTCGGCCAGCTCATTCCTCGAGGGCACCCGAGCCATTCCCAGCACCCGGAGCTGGGTCCCCAAACGTGTCCCAGGGAAGCAGCCAGGGATTCCCTCGGTGTGGGGTTGGGTTTGGGGGCCCCCCAGCCCCTCACCCCTCACTCTGTCCCCGTTGGGGCTGCAGGAGGAGGGGCTCAACGACGTGCAGGAGATGATCAAGACGGAGAAGCCGCACCCGGAGCGCCGGCTCCGAGGGGTCCTGGAGGAGCTGAGCAGCGGCTGCCTGTGAGTGACACCTGGGAAGGGCGGCACCAGCGGGCGAGGCTGGCGGTGCCACCGCGATGCCTGATCGGTGTGAGCTGGAGCAGAGGCCGGACAAAACGAGAGGAATAAAGCAAGGATTTTATTGCAAGGCCTTCCAAGGGCACAGCCTGGCAATGCCAGAGCCCGGCTGCAGCCCTGCCAGGATGGGCCTCGAGATGAGCACAGAAAAGGGGCCAGGGCACGGGATTTCACACTTTTGGAAGTTCTGCTCCATTTGCATCTTGAGCTGAACTGTCCAATGAATAACTTGGAGTGATGAAGTTCCATCCTCCTTGCTCGTCCTCCTCTTTTTTTACGTTGTTGATGCTTTCGGGCCTGAGGTTCTGAAACGCGGTCAGGACTCCACAACCCGTGTAAGTTGCAAAGTAGGAATGTTTCTTTCCAGCGCTGGGTGCACAGGCGATAGTTCCTCCAAAAGCCTGCGCGCCCAGAGTAGTTTTTCCAGGCTTTTTATCCCCTAGAATGTTACGTGTGTATAGAATTACGCCATCCCGCTAATAAATATCCATTTCCTAACTTTGCCCATCCCCACAGGATATTTTCGGTTCTTCTGGCCCGTCTTTCAAGGTCTGAGCAGTCTTCCTTATCTCCCGTAGCTCTTCGTCCTCGCGTGCTTCCCGTATCTTGTTTAGGGAGGCCCGGTAACGGTTCTCAGTAGCCGTTCATTCCTTTCTGATCGTGTTTGCGTCGGCCCAGTAATTGTTCATTTCATTCGCGTTAAACACGAAGCACAGCGCGCTTTTAAAACGGCGAGTCTGCCCAGCCTCTAAATTTTAGATGTTTGACTTCAGTTGGGAACGGTTGGAATCGTTCTATCCCCATCTGTTCATCCTTGAATCTTGGGCTGGAGAGAACTGTTGTGTCTAACTACGCAACAGAGGAGAACTCAGTAACGCTTCACATGAAGCTGAGAGCTGCACGCTAAACCAGAATAAAAAAAAACAACTTGAAACTTAAGGCATCAACCTCACCTTGCCTTGCCCTCGGGAGGATGGGACTGCATTCTGTGGTGTCCGGATCTCTTGGAAGCGTGGCGCTTCCATCCGCACCCCGAAGCGGGGCTGGAAACCTCCGCGCTGTGCCCTCCGCAGGCTGGTGGCACCTGGTGGCACCTCCTGTCCCTTCCTGGCTCCTCGGCCCATCAGCCACAGGGGTTTTTTTTTGGAAATTGGAGGGGTTGATGAGAGCGTTTTGCTCCAGGGATGTGGCCAGGCTGGATTCCCATGGGAATGACTGTGCCGGGCTTTTTCCCTGCAGGCGCTTCCTGACCTTGGCTGACAAGGACCAGCACCACTCGTCCCGCACCAGGCTGGACAGGGAGAGGCTCAAATCCTGCATGAGGGAGCTGGTGAGTGGGATCTGTTCCCAAAAAGGGCTCCAGGAGAGCTGGAGAGGGACTGGGGACAAAGGATGGAGGGACAGGACACAGGGAATGGCTTCCCAGTGCCAGAGGGCAGGGATGGATGGGATCTTGGGAAGGAATTGTTCCCTGGGAGGGTGGGACGGGTTTTTCCGGGAAGCTTTGGGAAGAGTTGAGGATGATTCCTCAGCAGGGGGTTGGAATTAAATCCATGAACACGTTGGTTTCCAGTCCCTGTGGGTGGAGGGTTTGGGATTTAATTCCAAGCAGAGGAGCCCAAAGACCCCTTGGGTGTCACCCCCAAGTCCCAGGGGTCCCTTGGGCCTCCGGTGCCTGCCTTCCACCAGACCCTGGAAATTAGGGAGCACAGAGGAGCTGGAAGGGGGAATTTTGGGAACCCTGCAGGGCAGAGCTGCTCCAGGGATGGAGGTTTGGGGGGAATTTTGGGAATTTTGGGAACCCTGCAGGGCAGAGCTGCTCCAGGGACAGAGGTTTGGGGGGAATTTTGGGAATTTTTGGAACTCTACAGAGCAGAGCTGCTCCACAGATCGGGAATTTTTGGAACTCTACAGAGCAGAGCTGTTCCAGGGAGAGAGTTTTGGGTGTAATTTTGGGAATTTTGGGAACCCTGCAGGGGAGAGCTGTTTCAGGGACAGAGGTTTGGGGGGAATTTTGGGAATTTTGGGAACCCTGCAGGGGAGAGCTGCTCCATGGACAGAGGTTTGGGGGTGATTTGGGGAATTTTGGGAATCCTGCAGGGCAGAGCTGCTCCATGGACAGATGTTTGGGGGTGATTTTGGGAATTTTGGGAATCCTGCTGGCAGAGCTGTTTCAGGGACAGAGGTTTGGAGGGAATTTTGGGAATTTTGGGACTTTGCAGAGCAGAGCTGCTCCATGGACAGAGGTTTGGGGGTGATTTGGGGAATTTTGGGAATCCTGCAGGGCAGAGCTGCTCCAGGGACAGAGGTTTGGGGGGAATTTTGGGAATTTTGGGACTTTGCAGAGCAGAGCTGCTCCATGGACAGAGGTTTGGGGGTGATTTTGGGAATCCTGAGGAGCAGAGCTGCTCCAGGGGCAGAGGTTTGGGGGGAATTTGGGGAATTTTGGGAACCCCAAAGCTTAGAGCTGTCCCAGGGACAGATGTTTGGGGGTGGTGGCCCCGCTCCCTGCCAAGGCCGTGCAGGAGAGCTGGACGAGGAGCTGGCGGCTTCTCCAGCTGGCACAGCCGAGGACACCAGTGGCCAAGCGCATCCCGGAAAGCCAGGAATTGTTAAATCCCACACGTTCACATGGAAAATCCGAGAGTCAGGTGGTGGGAAGTGCCTTCCTGAAGCCACCCCGAAATTCTCCAAGCTCAGGCAACACCGTTGCGGTGTCATCTTCTCCTGGGCTCTGTCTCTGCCCTCTCGGGGGCCCTCCCACGCCAAGGTCAACAAAAAGGGTGTCCCAAGGCGCCCACCCTGCCGCGGGTGGGATTGTCCGAGCTGTGTCCTGATGTCCCGGCTGTCCCTGCAGGAGAACATGGCCCAGCAGGCCACGGCCCTGCGCTCCCAGGTCAAGAGGAACACCATGAAGGACAAGCTGAAGCTGGTGCAGAACTTCCTGCAGAAGCTGCGGTTCCTGGCGGACGAGGTGGGGCCCTGGCGGGCAGAGGTGGCTGTGGTTGGGGCAGTGCGAGGAGGGAGAAACCTGGGATGGAGGGAGGGATGGATGGAGGGATGGATGGAGGGAGGGATGGAGGGAGGGAGGGATGGATGGATGGATGGAGGGATGGATGGAGGGAGGGATGGAGGGAGGGAGGGATGGATGGATGGATGGAGGGATGGATGGAGGGAGGGATGGAGGGAGGGAGGGATGGATGGATGGATGGAGGGATGGATGGAGGGAGGGATGGAGGGAGGGAGGGATGGATGGATGGATTGATGGATGGATGGATGGATCCATGGATCCATGGATCCATGGATGAATGGATGGAGACCTCCAAGGGCAGAAGAGGTCTCTCTGCAAGGAACCATTCCAAGCTCATGTGCTGCCCCACGATCCCTGTGCACTCCCGGGTGGGAATGAGCCCACGTAAAAGGAATTTGAGAGTTTCCCAGGCAGGGACAGAGCTGGATCTTCCTGCTGTGGAGCTGGGGATGATTTTACAAGTCCCAGAGGGATCCTGTGGATCCCTGGGAAATCAGGAATCGGAAGGCGACACATCAAATCCCAGACTGGTTTCAGAGGGAAGGGATTTGGAATCCCATCCAGTCCCAACCCCGGCACCTCCCACTGTCCCAGGCTGCGCCAAGCCCCAGTGTCCAGCCTGGCCCTGGACACTCCCAGCGATCCAGGGGCGGCCACAGCAAATCTGGGAATTCCCCCCCAGCCCCTCCCCCCCCTCCCAGCCAGGAATTCCTTCCCAAGCTCCCCTTTTCCCCGTGGGAAGCCATTCCCTGCCTCCTGTCCCTCCATCCCTTGTCCCAAGCCCCTCTCCAGCTCTCCTGGAGCCCCTTTAGGCTATGGAACGATTCCACGATATTTTCCCAATTTAGGACTGGCTCAGAGTGGGTTCTTGGCCCTCCCTGGAGCTGCAGCTGTTCCACCTCCTGCTCTGGTTTCCCATGGAAAGCTTCCAGCTCCATCCTTGCTTACGGCCAGGCCTTCCTTGGCCCTGACCCAGCCCAGATTTGAGGCGCGATCCAGGCTGGGACCCTCTTGCCTAGAAAGGGATGAAGGAATGGCCCCTGCCCTTCCCTCTCCTCCCCTCCCCTCCCCAAGGCCACTGAAGGAGGAGAGAAGGAAAACCTTCAGTCGTCTAAGCCCAAATTTATTTTTTTTTTTAAACTTTAACCAACATAAAATCCCAGTTCCTTTCCTGCTGGGCTTATCTCTGAGCAGCCTGGGGTTTTTTTGGCGTGGGAATCTCAGAACAATTCCAGTGCCCCGCCCAGTGCGGCGACAGGAACATCCCGTCTTCCACGGGATCTGTTGGATTTGCCTCCGGAGGGTCTCCAGCCCCACCGGCACCTCCGTGGTCGGAGCTGGGGCACTGACAGGGCTCTCGCGTGGCGTTCCCAGCCCCAGCACACGATTCCCGACGTTTTCATCTGGATGATGAGCAGCAACAAGCGCATCGCCTACGCCCGCGTCCCTTCCAAGGACATCCTGTACTCCATCGTGGACGAGGAGATGGGCAAGGACTGCGCCAAAGTGAAGACGGTTTTCCTCAAGGTGAGGATCCGTCAGTCCCGGGGGAGCTGCGGCCGAGAGGAGTGAAGAGGAGGAGGGAATTTTGGGAGATGAGGATGAGAGTTTTGTACCCATTTTTCCTGGCGTTTGAGTATTGGGGGGAAAAAAGTGATCCAGGCTCTGCTGGTAGGGGTGGAAATCTGCTCCTAGGGAGGGCGAACCACTGACCTCACCCAGCCCAGTAAGTGGGAAATGTTTGGAAAGAGGGAGACGTTTGATCCGGCTGGAAATCCAGAGAATTTCTGGTTTGGGGAAAGGAAACCGCGGTGGGAAGAGGGAAATGCACGAGCCAGAGCAATGCCTTGATCCCAAAGGATCCTTGGGTTTAAGGAACAGCCCCAAAGGGGTAGGGTGCTCCAAGAGGTGGCGTGTCCGTATTCCCAATATCCGCGTGAATTTTTCCATCCCTCGCGCTCAGCTCCCCGGGAAGAGGGGGTTCGGCCCTGCCGGCTGGACAGTCCAGGCCAAGATGGAGATCTACCTGTGGCTGGGCCTCAACAAGCAGCGCAAGGACTTCCTGAGCGGCCTCCCCTGCGGATTCGAGGAGAAGAAAACCCCCCGCGGCCAAAACCTGCCCTCCTTCCCACCCATCAGCCTCCTGTACACCAGTAAGGAATTCCCATGGGACTGGGCACAGAGAGGACGGGAGGGAGCATGGCTGGACACCCCAACGCTCCAAGGGCTTCCAGGAGCTAAGGGAGAAATCGTTGTCCCAGGAGAGCTGGGGAGGGGTGGGAATTGCGCACTCTCATCCCGATCCTGTTCGGAGCTCTCGTTGTGCGCACAACGGGCGGGACACCAGGGAAATCCGTGTCCATTGCGGATTCGCGCTTTGAGCCGAGATCCTTCCCCCCTGAGCAAAACCGGGCCCGTGAGACGTCCCTCGGACGGGCTCCCAGAGCTCATCCCAAGCCCATCCCATCCCCATTCCCTCTCTCTTCCAGAGAAGCAGGTGTTCCAGCTGCGGGCCCACATGTACCAAGCCAGGAGTTTGTTCGCGGCCGACAGCAGCGGCCTCTCGGACCCCTTCGCGCGGGTCTTCTTCATCTCCCAGAGCCAGTGCACCGAGGTTAACATTCCCGGGACGCTGGGATGGAGGGACGTGGGGACGGCCGGTGATGCCGCCGGTTCCATCCCGCTCCCGTGGCACAGATCCCATGGATTGGGCTGATCCTGGGCTCCTGCTGTGGGAAAGCAGCTCTGGAACTGGGCCTTGACTGTTTCCGGGAGATCTTTCCCCAGGAGCCCATTCCCAGTATTTGTCCCACATGCCAGTGGCTGCAGTTCCCCATGATTCCATGTGATTCCCGGCTATTCCCTGTAATTCCCTGCGATTCCCTGCTATTCCCTGTGATTCCCCGTGATTCCCTGCGATTCCCCGCGATTCTCCACAATTCCCCGTGATTCCTTGTGATTCCCCTCGATTTTCTCTGATTCCCCGCCATTCCCCATGATTCCTCACGATTCCTTGTGATTCCCCATTATTCCCTATGATTCCCCACAATTCCGCGCGATTTCCCGCGACTCCCCTCGATTTTCTCTGATTCCCCGCCATTCCCCATGATTCCCCATGATTCCTCACGATTCCCTGTGATTCCCCATTATTCTCTGTGATTCCCCACAATTCCCCGCGATTCCCTGCCACTTTAGGCAGAACTGGGTCACGTTAAAGTGATTTTTCAGTCTTCCCTCCCCAGCCCAAGGGTTGCCCAGCTTTGGGAAGCCTGGACACTGGGAATAATCCAGCTCTGCTCACCCCAGAGGAATCCCTGGGAGGATCCCAATGCCTCCCTGATCCGAAAAACATGCAGCAGCCCCAGCTGCCACCCTTTTCCAGGGCTCTGATCTGTCCCTGGAGCTGTAGGAATCTCTCCCATTTTTCCAGGTCCTCAACGAGACCCTTTGCCCGACCTGGGACCAGCTCCTGGTGTTCGACAACGTGGAGCTGTACGGGGAAGCTCACGAGATGCGGGACGACCCCCCCATCATCGTCATCGAGATCTACGACCAGGACACCGTGGTAGGGAAATCCCACGGGACTGTGTCTGGTTTGGACGCCGGGATCTCTCCAGAGTTGGAGGCAGAGGATTTGGGGAGCCTTTTCTCCCAATCCTCGGAAAACGGTCCCTTCACATCTCCCATGAAGCCTCTGCCGCTCGTAAATCTCTGAAGTGACTTGATGTATCTTATTTTTGGAGAGGGAAGGAAGAGGTTGTAGCCAAGGAGCCTTTCCAGTTGGAAAAACTGCTCATCCCTGGCCTCCTTGCTGTCCCAACCCTCAGCTATCCCAAACCTCCTTCAAGGAGCCAGGACTGAAACTTCTCCCTGAGCTTTGGCATCCTAAGCCCGGAGCGCTGATCCCGTTCCTGTTCCGACCACTATGGGGAGAGCCGCAGGGCTAATCCTAGAATTCCCATGTTGGATGCCCAACCCCAAGGGCTCTTGGGGAGAACCATGGGGCTAAATTTTGGAATTCTCCTATTGGATCCTCCACCCCAGTTCCTCTTGGGGACAACCACAGGGCTAATCCTGGAATTCCTATGTTGGATCCCCAACCCCAAGGGCTCTTGGGGAGAATTACAGGACCAATCTTGGAATTCTCCTATTGGATCCTCCACCCCAATTCCTCTTGGGGAGAACCACAGGGCTAATCCTGGAATTCCCATGTTGGATCCCCAACCCCAATTCCTCTTGGGGAGAACTACAGGGATAATCCTGGAATTCCCATGTTGGATTCCCAACCCCAAGTCCTCTTAGGTAGAACCACAGGGCTAATTTTGGAATTCTCCTATTGGATCCCCAACCCCAAGTTCTCTCGGGGAGAACCATGGGGCTAATATTGGAATTCTTGTTTTGGATCCCCAACCCCAAGTTCTCTTGAGGAGAACTACAGGACCAATCTTGGAATTCTCCTATTGGATCCTCCACCCCAATTCCTCTTGGGGAGAACCGCAGGGCTAATCCTGGAATTCTTGTGTTGGATCCCCAACCTCAAGGGCTCTTGGGGAGAACCATGGGGCTAATTTTGGAATTCTCATGTTGGATCCCCAACCCCAAGGGCTCTTGGGGAGAACTTGAGGGCTGATCTTGGAATTTCAGTGTTGGATCCCCAACCCCAAGGGCTCCTAGGAAGAACCATGGGGTGAATTTTGAAATTCCTATGTTGGATCCCCAACCCCAAGGGCTCTTTCCACAGGGAAAAGCCGATTTCATGGGCCGGACGTTCGCCAAGCCGGTGGTGAAGATGTCGGACGAGCAGTACTGCCCGCCGCGCTTCCCTCCACAGCTGGAATATTACCAGATCTACCGCGGCAACGCCACGGCCGGAGACCTGCTGGCCGCCTTTGAGCTGCTCCAGGTGCCAGCCGGACAAAGGGACAGGAAGGATGGATACAGGGTTGGAAGGGAGAGAGGGTTAATTTATGGAGAACTGGCTAACTGGGAGTAACTGGGAATAACTGCCCCTTCACCGGTTCATTATTCTGCTGAACCCTTGTGGTTTCTCTTGGATGGATCAACCACTTGTTTTTCATCAAAGACACCTGGAAGTGTCCAAGGACGGGTTGGACAGGGCTTGGAGCAGCCTGGGAGGGTGGAAGGTGTCCCTGCCCGTGGCAGGGTGTTGGAATTCCATGGTCTTTAAAGCCCCTCCCAGCCCAAACCATTCCATGATTCATAGGCTGGGGCAATACCAGAGTTAAATTCTTCCGCTTTCGTGCCTCATGTTCCATCCACTGGAACATTTTTCCCATCTCTTTTTTTTCTACCAGGGCAGGTGCTCATCCGAGCCCTTTTCCACCCCTCCCCCACCCCCCCCCCAGTTTTCCTTAGGCTGGGGGAGCGGCTCACATGGGATATTTGATCTTTCCTGAGCCCCGGGCTGGACATGGGACCTTAAACCCGCTCCTGGGATGAGCTTATCTCCGTTTCCACACACCCAGCCCAGCAGACGCAATTCCAGGATGGAACAGCCCTGGAATGGCCTCCATTGGTGGGCTGAGGATTGGTCTGTGTGGAAGGAGAGCAGATCCCAGCACCTTCTGTTCTCCTTCTCCCAAAGCACCTGCCCTGGGCTCTCAGCCCTCTGAGACAGCCCGGACCCAACAACTGGGACCAGTTCCAGCTGAAACACTGCCCAGCTCCCTCTGGAATTTGTCCCTGCCCATGGCAGGGGTTGGAATGGGTCGACCTTTGAGGTCGCTTCGAACCCAGACCAATCTGTGATTCCACGATTCTGTGAGAAGGAGCAAAAACCTGCTCCCCAGCAGGTCAGGGGAGCAGATCCCAATCCGTGATCCATCTCTTCCAGATCGGCCCTGGGGGTAAATCAGACCTGCCCCCAATCGACGGCCCCACAGACATGGACCGGGGTCCCATCCTGCCGGTGCCCCTGGGAATTCGGCCGGTGCTGAGCAGATACAGAGTGGAGGTAACAGCCTTGGAGCATTTCCTGGGGCAGGAGAGCACCTCCAAAGGTGCTGGAAGGGCAGAGGGAGCTGGAAAGCAAGGATCTGTCCGTGATGGCCAGCCTGGGAACCAGGCTGCAGCATCCCTAAAAAAAAACAACCAGGGAGTTGGATCATTCCTTGCTGTCAAAACTGGGCAGGACAGCGAGCGAGCAGCACCTGGGCTGAGATGAAGCTCAGGGAACGTTGGAGATGGACACGGAGCTGGCCTGTCTCCTTCCCAAAGCAATCCCATAGCTCGGGTGTTCTGCATCCCACCAACCTCAGCAAATGAGGATGGGTCGCCTCTCACGTATCCATGGGTATCTAAAGGGGGATTTTGTATCCAAAATTTTGTGGGCACAAGCCAGGGCAGTGCCCGTCCCCTGTGCTGGCACTGCTGGGGCACCTCCAGTGCTGGGGAGAAGAGAGACCTGCAGGGGCTGCCGCGTGTCCAGGGCAGGGAAGGGAGCTGGGAAGGGGCTGGAGCCCCAGGAGAGGCTGAGGGAGCTGGCAAAGGGGCTCAGCCTGCACAAAAGGAGCCTCAGGGGGGACCTGGTGGCTCTGCACAACTCCCTGCCAGGCGGGGACAGCTGGGGGGGGGTGGGGCTCTGCTGCCAAGGCACAGGGACAGGACGAGGGGAAATGGCCTCAGGCTGGGCCAGGGCAGGCTCAGCTTGGACATCAGCAGGAATTTGTGCCTGGAAAGGGAGCTCAGGCCTTGGCAGGGGCTGCCCAGGGAGCTTTGGAGTCCCCAGCCCTGGAGGTGTCCCAGGAGGTGGCACTCGGTGCCCTGGGCTGGGGACAAGGTGGGGATCAATCCCAGGAAGGATTCAGTGATCCTGGAGGGTTTTTCCCAAATTATTCCGTGGTTCTGTGATGTGTTCCACGAGGGCCCCTGTCCCCTGGAGTTCCTGGTGGACATCCATGACCCAGGCAATGCCCACAGGGATGTTCAGAGCACATCTCAGCCCTGGGTGAAGGTGTCCCTGCTCAGGTGAGACGCCGCTGACCGGGTGTCCAAAGGGATCTCAGCTCCTGGTTTTCCACACATTTGCATTGGGATAAATGAGTTGCGCTCCTCGCAATTTTCATGCAGCCATGGGGAACGAGGAGGTGGGAAAATCTCCGTTCTGGGGGAATTCTGGATGGTGGTAGTCTGTTATCCCAGGCAGGGACAGGCCAGTTTCCCCAGTGGACACTGATTCCATTGGGACAAAGTGACATCCCATTCCACTGGGATGGCAGCTCCGGATCCAGAGCCACCACGGATGGACAGAGCTGCTCTCCAGATTCTCATGGTGGGAAAATTCCAGGAAGGGAGAAAGACAGGAAAAGGAATGTCGAGGGCAGCAGGTTGGAGACCTCGAGCTGCAGATCAGGCATGCGATGGATTTTTTTGGGATGTTACGAGGAGATATCTAAGGGATCCACTGCTGCACGGACAGTTCACCAGCAGTGGGATCCCTCTCCACGGAGAACTGGCTCCCAGGGATCGTCCCTCTCACATTCACGTGCTCTCTTCTCCTCCTCCTCCTCCTGCCCCAGATCTTGTTCTGGGGGCTCAGGGACCTGAAGAGGGTGAACCTGGCCCAGGTGGACCGGCCCCGTGTGGACATCGAGTGCGCCGGGAAGGGCGTCCAGTCAGCCCTGATCCAGAACTACAAGAAAAACCCCAACTTCAGCACTTTGGTCAAGTGGTTCGAGGTGGTGAGTGTGGCCCCTTCCCTCTGCTCCCGTAGCTGGAACCTGGAATTTCTGGAGCCCACCACTGCTCCGAGCCCTGTACCTCAGTTTTCCCAAAGCCATGGAGGACATGGACACCATTCCTTTCCCTGAGGGGTCCTAAGCCACGTTTTGCTGGAGCAGCTCTGAACCTCTTCCTCCTGCATGATCCCAGTTCTGGTCCATGCTGGCCTTCCCAACATGATCCCAACTCTGGTCCCTACCGGCCTTCCCAGCACCATCCCATTCCTTATCCTTACTGGCCTTCCCAGTATGACCCCATTCCTAATCCCTATTACCCTTCACAGTGTGATCCCATTCCTTATCCCTACTGGCCTTCCCAGCATGATCCCATTCCTAATCCTTACCGGCCTTTCTATCTTGATCCCATTCCCAATCCCTATCATCCTTCCCAGTTTGATCCCATTCGTAATCCCTACTGGCCTTCCCAGTTTGATCCCATTCCTAATCCCTACTGGCCTTCCCACCATGATCCCATTTTTAATCCCTACCGGTCTTCCCAGCACAATCCCAATTCTGGTCCCTACTGGGATCCCATTCGTAATCCCTACTGGCCTTCCCAGCATGATCCCATTCGTAATCCCTACTGGCCTTCCCAGTTTGATCCCATTCCTAATCCCTATCGGCCTTCCCATCATAATCCCAATTCTGGTCCGTACCGGCCTTCCCAGCACGATCCCAGTTCTGTTCTCTACTGGGATCCCATTCCTAATCCCTACTAGCCTTCCCAGCATTATCCCATTTCTAATCCCTATGGGCCTTCCCATCACAATCCCAATTCTGGTCCGTACTGGCCTTCCCAGCACGATCACAGTTCAAGTCCCTATTGGCCCTCGCAGCATGATCCCATTCCCAATCCCTACTGCCCTTCCCACCATGATCCTATCCTTAATCCCTACCGGCCTTCCCATCACAATCCCAGTTCTGGTCCCTACTGGGATCCCATTCCTAATCCCTACCAGCCTCACCAGCATGATCCCATTCCTAATCCCTATTACCCTTCCCAGCGTGATGCCATTCCAAATCCCTACCTGCCTTCCCAGCATGATCCCAACTCTGGTCCGTACTGGCCTTCCGAACATGATCACAATTCAAGCCCCAATTGGCCTTCTGAGCATGATCCCATTCCTAATTCCTATTGCCCTTCCCAGTTTGATCCCAGTTCTGGTCCCTACCGGCCTTCCCAGTTAGATCTCATTCCAAATCCCTACCAGTCTTCCCAGCATGATCCCAATTCTGGTCCCTACTGGGATCCCATTCGTAATCCTTACCAACCTTCCCATCATGGTCCCATTCCTAATCCCTGTTGGCCTTCCAAGCATGATCCCATTCCTAATCCCTATTGCCCTTCCCAGTTTGATCCCATTCCTAATCCCTACTGGCCTTCCCAGCACAATCCCAATTCTGGTCCCTACTAGGATCCCATTCCTAATCCCTACCTGCCTTCCCAGTTTGATCCCATTCCTAATCGCTACTTGCCTTCCCAGCATGATCCCAATTCTGGTCCATACTAGCCTTCCCAGCATGATCCCAGTTCAAACTCCAATTGGCCCTCTGAGCATGATCCCATTCCTAATCCCTCTTGCCCTTCCCAGTTTCATCCCAATTCTGGTCTCTACTGGCCTTCCCAATTTGATCCCATTCCTAATCCCTATTGGTCTTCCCACCACAATCCCAATTCTGGTCCCTACTGGGATCCCATTCCTAATCCCTATCGGCCTTCCCAGCATGATCCCAACTCTGGTCTGTACTGGCCTTCCCAGCATTATTCCAGTTCAAGTCCCTACTGCTCTTCCCAGCATGATCCCATCCTTGATCCCATTCTTAATCCCTACCAGCCTTCCAACCACGATCTCATTCCTAATCCCTATCACCCTTCCCAGTTTGATCCCCTTCCTAATCCCTACTGCCCTTCCCACCATGATCCCATTTTTAATCCCTACCCGGCTTCCCAGCACGATCCCAGTTCTGTTCTCTACTGGGATCCCATTCCTAATCCCTACTGGCCTTCCCAACATGATCCCATTCCTAATCCCTATCAGCCTTCCCATCATAATCCCAATTCTGGTCCGTACTGGCCTTCCCAGCATGATCCCCATTCAAGTCCCTATCAGCCCTAATCCCTATGGGCCTTCCCATCATAATCCCAGTTCTGGTCCATACTGGCCTTCCCAGCGTGATCCCAATTCAAGTCCCTATCAGCCCTAATCCCTATGGGCCTTCCCAGCACAATCCCAATTCTGGTCCCTACTGGGATCCCATTCCTAATCCCTACCGGCGTACCCAGTTTCATCCCATCCCTAATCCCTCCCGCCCTTCCCAGCCACCCAACCAGCCTCACCCAATTCCCCATCACCGTCCCCTCCCGTGCTCCCCAGGACCTGCCGGAGAACGAGCTGCTGCACCCGCCCCTGAACATCCGCGTGGTGGATTGCCGCGCCTTCGGGCGCTACACCCTGGTGGGTTCCCACACCGTCAGCTCCCTCCGCAAATTCATCTACCGCCCGCCCGACAGGAAAGCCCAGCACTGGAACATGGCAGGTACCAGGCCCAGGACACTTTGGACCTGCTCTGGGATGTCCAGTTCTGGGCCCCTCAGTTCGGGACGGACCTTGAGGGGCTGGAGCACGTCCAGAGGAGGCAACAAGGCTGGGGAGGGGCTGGGAGCCCTGAGAGGAACGGCTGAGGGAGCTGGGGATGTTCAGCCTGGAGAAAAGGAGACTCAGAGGTGACCTTGTCACTCTCTAAACTCCCTGAAAGGTGCCTGTGCTCAGCTGGGGTCGGGCTCTTTCTCCACCGCCAGAAGGAAAGGACACAGCCTTGAGCTGAGCCAAGGGAAATAAAGGCTGGATATCAGGGAAAAGTTTTTCCCAGCAAGGGTGATAAAGTATTGGAATGCTGTGCCTGGGGAGGGGGTGGATTCACCATCCCTGGGTGTGTTTGAGACAAGGCTGGATGTGGCACTCGGTGCCAGGGTTGAGGTGAGGTGTTAGGGGTGGGTTGGACTCGATGATCTTGGAGGACTCTTCCAACCCAGGGATTCTGGGATTCTGTGATCCGTGGGGAGAAGAGGGAGCTGGGATGAGCTGTGAGGAGCATTAGAGGGTTGGTTAAGGCACAGAACTTCGGTGTTTGGGTCCAGTCTTATTCAGAACGACAAGAAAAACCCCCAAATTCAGCACTTGGATGTTTTCAAGTGGTGAATCTCCTCTTTCCTCTGAACCCTCAACTGCCACCCAGAATTCCTGGAGCCCAAACCGCGGCTCCGAGGCCTTTGGTGTGGTTTTCTCAAAGGGGTGAGGAGACACAGGGTGCAATCCAGGATTTCCCGTTCATATTTTGATCGGTGGGTCAGAACACTCATTTTCTGGCCTGAATCCTGTGGGATCTCAATTGAATTCTCAGTTTCTGGCACTGAATCCTGTGGGATCTCAAATAAATTCTCATTTTCTGACCAGAATCCTGTGGGATCTCAAATGAACTCTCAATTTCTGGCACTGAATCCTGTGGGATCTCAAATGAACTTTCAATTTCTGGCCTGAATCCTCAAGGATCCCAATTGAATTCTTATTTTCTGGATTGGATCCTGTAGGATCTCAAATGAACTCTCAATTTCTGGCCTGAATCCTGTAGGATCTCAAATGAACTCTCAGTTTCTGGCCTGAATCCTGTGGGATATTTAACCAATTTTCATTTTCTGGCCTGGATCCTGTAGGATCTCAAATGAACTCTCAATTTCTGGCCTGAATCCTCAAGGATCTCAAATGAATTCTCAGTTTCTGGCCTGAATCCTGTAGGATCTCAAATGAACTCTCAATTTCTGGCCTGAATCCTGTGGGATCTCAAATAAATTCTCATTTTCTGGCCTGAATCCTGTGGGATCTCAAATGAATTCTTGTTTTCTGGCCTGAATCCTGTGGGATCTCCCCTGAATTCTCATTTTCTGGCCTGAATCCTGTGGGATCTCAAATGAACTCTCAATTTCTGGCCTGAATCCCCTGGGGTCTCAAATGAACTCTCAATTTCTGGCCTGAATCCTCAAGGATCTCAACTGAATTCTCATTTTCTGGCCTGAATCCTGGGGGATCTCAATTGAATTCTCATTTTCTGGCCTGAATCCTCAAGCATCTCAAATGAACTCTCAATTTCTGGCCTGAACCCTGTGGGATCTCAAATGAACTCTCAATTTCTGGCCTGAATCCTGTGGGATCTCAAATAAATTCTCATTTTCTGGCCTGAATCCTGTGGGATCTCAAATGAACTCTCAATTTCTGGCACTGAATCCTGTGGGATCTCACCTGAACTCTCAGTTTCTCCTCTCCACTGTCCCTCTCCCCTGTTCTTTCTCCTTCTCTGTCCCCCATCCAGCCAAACACCTCAACGGGTACCTGGCCATGACCAGCAGGGCCCATCGCTCTCGCCCCACAGGGGAGATCGTTGTCAACATGGAGCCTGAGGTTCCCATCAAGAAGATGGACACGATGGTGAAGCTGGAAGCCGTGAGTATCCGTGTTCAGCCGTGCAGCACCTATTTCCTCTTCGGAATTCCTGATTTCTGAGGGATTCCAGGCTGAGCTGGGCAGGCAGCATGTCCCAGGGGTGTCGGGCTGTGTCACGCCGAATGTGCTTGTGCCCATTTTCGTGCCCAGAACGGGAATTTCAACTCCTACTCCCCCCGTTCTGCTCCAGAGCTTCCTCCACAAAAACAGATTTCCTGCCAAAGTCCTCCCAGGGCTGGAGCCTTTCTGCTCTG
>WEKY01032901.1:8091-26842 GCA_013390045.1 Picathartes gymnocephalus
CGCCCGCCCCGCCGCGCAGGCGCCGCCGGGGCGCGTGCGCACGGCTAGGGGAAGCGGGGAGCGGCGCTGGCCGCCGGGCCTGGCCGGGAAACTCCCGCGGGGATGGCAAATGATCAGCGCAGAACCGCTCATTCTCAGGGTGCTGCCCGTAAAAAACAGCTCAAAAAACCACTCTGGCATTTTTCCATTTCTCCGTGTGAAAACGAGAAAGCGTTACAAAGCTGTTCTCATTTAACCCCTGCTCGAAGAGCTGAGTTTCTCGTGGACTTTGTTGCTTGTCAAGATCATTCCTGCGCTTTTGAAGAACAGAAACCCATTACATTGGGAAGAAAAAAAAAAGTTGGGAAGAGATGTTCAAGGCCAGGTTGGATGGGGCATTGAGCAACCTGGTCTAATTGAGGGTGTCCTAGCCCATGGCTGGAAGTAAGTGACCTTCAACGTGCTCTTCAACCGCAAACCGTTCTGTGATTCTATGAAAATACAAATCCCAGGGATTATTGTTTGACCACATCACACGAGTCTGGGAGCAGAAAAGCACCAAACCTAATGGTGTGAGATGGACAGCAGAGAGCAATGCTGGGCCATTGCCTTTGCAAGAGTCCCAGCTTTGCCTCAGTTGCAGGGGCTGTCCCTGGCCCCTGCACGCACACGGTTTTCCCTTCGCCTCTCCCCTCCACACCACTGAAATGAGCCACCTGCACAAAACTTTTAAAAGAACTGTTGCTCTGGCACGTAGCTGCCTTTAAGAGCTTGAGGATTGAGAATAGTGCTAAACATGAAAGCTTCCAACAGGATTGTAAGGGCTTTAAAATTGGAAAATGTGTGTTCAATGATGGATAAAGGTAGGGCCAAACTCGTTCTGTGGTTGTACGGAAAATCACGCTATGAAAAACCAGTGGCCATAAAAGACACAGAGGACTCCTGCAACTTTATTCGAATAAAGGGGGAGAGTCCACTGGGGCACACCCGCAGGGTTTTCTCTCTCAAGGTTTTGTGGGCGCAGCCTCCCTTTATCCTAAACCCCCTGCCGCATGTTGCCCTCTTCCTTTCCCCACCTGCTGAGGCACTAGGAAGGTACAGCCTTCCCGAAACACCTACCACATATTCCCCCCTTGAACCTGTCATTTTACCCCAAAGTTCAGAAGTTTGGGCTTGTGCAGACCCACTTGTCTCTTTCAGGAGTCAAACTGGGCTCTGTAACAAACCTACTGCTTGAAGTTAGTACGGACATTAAGACCCGTTTCAAAGATATTAACACCCATACTTTCACCCATCAAATTGCTTGTAATGACATTAGCACACATCTTCCCTATCATGGTGCAATGTGGAGGGGACATAAAGTTTGGCAAGTATACATTCTGTGGCCAGAGCCTACACTACACTTAGCACAGTGCTGCACATAGCACCCACACAAACCTTCCCAGAGCCAAAACTCCTCCTGGCGTTGCAAACATGGGTAGTTTGTTGTTGCTGTATAAGTTTTTAAATAGAGCACAGAGATGGCTGGTTGGTATATGGTATAATTATGCAGCTGAAATACTTTCAACAATAATTTTCTGTGTTTCTGATTTTGAGTATTTTGGAAGGACAGAAAATTCCAAAGATAAGTGTCAACTCTACTTTTCTGTGCTTGAATTTCCTGGGGTTTTTGTGTCATGTTATCACATCCATAGTTGATGTGTTCACACTGACTGCTCCTGTTTCCTCCTTCAATTCTTTAGCTACATAGGAAACGAGACTGCAAAGTGAATTCTTTTCCTGAATCTGTTTTTGCCATCTCTACCCAAATATGCTATCGGCCCATGGACTCTAGTATTTTCTTCCAGCTCTGACCAGCTTCCCTGTTCAATGAGGAGTTGTGTATGTCAGCTTTTCAATCCCTGTGTGGTTTTTTTTTTCATTTTGCTGGCAATCCCCATCCTACTTTCCCTTCACACAATATTTCAGTCTTAAAAGACAAGTGTCAGGGCTCAGATCCCTTTGTTGAGACTCCGCAGATCTACGATAACGTGGGCAGCAACAAGTTCTGCAGAACCTCCTCCCTGCCAATGGACAAGCCCCTGCTCTTGTCCCATACACAGTGATTGGCAGGACAGCCCAAATCACATGTTAGAGAAAGGAACAGTACAAAGAACTGCCCCCAAATTTGGCACAAATAGAAGATAAGGCTGAGCAGCGCAGACAGCTTTGAAGAATGAGAGCTTTCAGCACAGACAATGGAGAGGAGCACCCTCTAGAACAGGAGGAATTTATGAATCCTTTAAATGAGAATGTCAAAGCAGATGTATGGACTGTCCGAATTTCAGTTCAGCCCTCTGGGACAGGCTGCAATGCTAGGCTTATTCCAGTCTCTACCTACATAATTCTGGCAGGAATAGGCGATCAAACAGAAGTTAATTATTGGCTGCCTGCCCCTGCTTCTCATTAGCACCTCACATTCCTCAACTGCTCTTTCCTCCTTTCCTCTTTTGTATTCTGTCCCATGACTCAAGCCCTCTCAGCCCTTCTATCTTACTTTTTCTTGTTCCAAATATTTTTTTCCCTCTCCCTTTTTCCCTCTCCAAAGGAATATTCACACTTTCATTTCTGAAAATAACATGCATGCACCTTTGTTATCTTCTGTAGTCAGCTTGCATACTTTGCCCTCATTCCTCAACAGAAAAAAACCCCACATCAATAAAATGAAAAGAACTGTGAAGTGCCTAAAATTTATTCACTATTTCTGTAACCTTCTGGGCACTGCAAAGATAGGGCTTACCAACAAGTCCTCCAAACGTAGTAATTAAAAGTAAATTAAACATACAGCACAGAAATTAAGTAGAACTACCAGTTTATCTTTTGTTCATCATTCTTTGGAAGTTTCTGGCTATTAAAACATCTATTAAAAGGTAATTCCCCCTTTGTAGATGCTAGTACAGTCAGATTATTTCAAGTAAGTGGAAAAGAAGGGAGAATTCATGCTCCAAATGAAAGAAACCTTCAGAATGTCTGATCCCCTTATTTCTGCAAGGCCTTAGCCTGTCTCAGAAAACCAAGGATGTTGAAATGTTCAGTTGCCTTTTTGGTAGAAGAAATGTGGTATTACTGGCACACTACTGGGAGCTGGGCACTGTACTGACATTGCTATAGCCATTAAATAGATTTCAAGTGTTGTCAGTTTAGCACCTTCAAGTACTACCCTCATGCACATACAAAAAATCATCTTAAAAGGTCATTTTTAGTGGAGAATTGTGAAGAGCTGAAATACTATATCTAGTATGAAAATGTCATGGCAGCTCCATCACTAGCATAATATATAAAAAAATGCCTAGAAATATTTCAGTATTTCAGGTCATGTCAAACACATCAGGTCTTTGAATTATCTTGGCATTCCAGTGGTTCAGGCTGAGCCTTCAGTGTGCAGCCTGTTGCAAGAATAGGTGTCTGAATCTCCATTTCAGTGCTGCTCTTCAGCTGCTGGAGAAGGAGAGAAGACAGTATCTTCTGCCTGTACTTTTGCCTTAAGAAAAAAAGAATCTTTGTTGTGGCTCAGTAAAGACCATTTCAGAAGGATTTACACAATAGCAAGTCAGCAGAGAATATAGTCACACTTAAATAAATAATTACCTTAAAAATATCATTCTTAGTTTAATGAAATTGGTGAGTTTTCAAAGGAAGAAGTGCAGCATTTCCTCAAGTAGGGAATAAACTCAAGAGTAAGTCTGTTTTTAACTTATCCACCAACTGTAAATGGAGAATAATAGTATGAAACTTTGTATCTATTTTTTTTTCCTGTCAATGAGCAGACAGTTAAAGCCATGACCTACCCGTCTGAATCCAAACGGCAGACTCTTTTTTTGTCTGTCCAAACATCACCATCCTTAGTATGGAGACTGACCTCTTAAAATACCTTTCCAAAGAGAAATCCTACAGCTTTTACTCTTCAACTATGCCATTACACCAAACTCTTTCAGTGATCTCTTTTGTCTAGTATTATATGGTAAAATATAAAAAGACTCAATCAGATGTCCTTGCTTTTTTAAATTACAAAGGGGAGAAAATTCAGTATGAACTGAACAATAAGTCTTTGGGTCTCTGAACAATAAGACTTTGAAATAAAGTGCAGACTGCTACAAGCTCTACTGCAGTCAAACGCTGCCAGGGAAAGTTCCCATCAGACATTGAGAGATTTCTTGCATTCCTAGGGTTGCGCTCAGCCTCAGTTAATTAATTATGGAGGGCTTTTGGTTACATGGTAGACATGTAAAAGAGTCCAGGAAAAGTGAAAAACAACAGTAAAAAACAATAGTATGTAGCTTCAGCAGAAGAGCTTTCTGAACTATATACATATATTTGCATATATATTCCCACCATTACCCTGGCTGCATATCCCTACCTACTTAGCCACTATGAGACCACCCCCTGTCACTCATACCCATACAGAGGACATCACCCTCAAGTCAAACCTCACTGCAGATTCTGCCACTGAAGTCATGTCTGAAACATTCAATGTAAAGCATACCTCACATGCAGTTTTCCTATCTGCCCATTCAGTTAAAATTCTTGCCTAGGATTATCTCCCTTCTCATTTCCATCAATCTTGTCTTTCTCTGGTTTTCAGAAATGTAGCTCTGATGTTGCCATATCTATTGTAATGATTCTTCTCAGCTTCTACCATGTTCCTTTTCCATTTTTATCTTTGCAGTGAATTTGCCTCTGCTACATCAGTCATAAAGTTCTCGAGTTTGATTTCAGTACGTTTCACAGATTATTCTTTTGTTCATCTGCCATTTCTTTATAGCAGATAAAATTCGCCATACAAATTTGTTTAACACAATATACTGGCCTCTAGTTTGCTGTTGAATTTTCAGATAAATTTGTGAGCTTTTTTCCAGGCATCCTTCATACTTAAAATGTTTTCCATCTAAATACCTGCAAACTGGCTTCATTTTTCCTCGCAAACACCCTTCTACCACCATGCTCCCTAAAAATTTTCTACAATCAAATGAATACTGTGTCATGATTAAAGTTCCCAGACATAAAAGTTACAAAAGGAATAATAATAATTTTATCATGTGACTTTCAGACAACGAGCTCATCTAGCAAGCCATGTTCTTTTTGTTTGAAAAATACATATAATTTGGGACACTGGATAAAGAAATTAGAATACTAAATAACAACAACAACAATAATGTATTATGAAAATTTTAGATTATACAGGTGTTTTTCTTGTTCATATTAAGGTATATCTAGCATAAGTGGACAGCCAGAGAAAAGCAGGAACAGAGCAAGCATATATGATATTATACAGGCATTTCCCAAGTTCCAGTTATTTTCAGTGTTGTGAGTTTCTTGATCCTGTTGTGGTTTGTCTATTTAATGGCCTGTAATGAGTCTTTCTTCTAAGAACTTGTCTATTCTCCCTTGTAACCCGTGAAGAGTTCTTTAATAACTCAATATTATTACACAGAATTCCACAGATCTACTACCCTCTGTATGAAAACATTGTTTTGTTTGCTTTGAAGCTGGCTCATGTTCTGTTATACCTCCCAAGTCATGTCTTTCCCAAGCTAAAGAATCCCAGTCAACACAGTCAATTCTAACATTGTGTCTCCTCCAATTCCCCTTGTTTTCCTTCAATGAACTTTTCCCATCTATATAGATAGACTTTTTGTAGTGAGAGGACAGCACTGAAATGCAGGCAAACAGTGCATTTATTCAGTTTAATAATAATGTTTTCTCTTTTGTTCTCTATTTCCTTCATGTGATTTTTAAGGTTCTTTTTTTCTTGGTGCATGAAGTGAACATTGACTGCACAGAAATGACATGTTCATAAAACTATCATAATCCCAAGGTCTTGTTCCTAAGTCAAAGCAGTCAACTCAGAGTCCATCGTTTTACGTGCAAAGCTAGGATTTCTTATCTTCAGAAGCATAGATTTCTTTACATTATCTATACTGCATTTCACTTCCTTTGCCTTTCTCTCTATTGAATTTCATCTGCTATTTTATTTTCTGTCCTGTCAAGTGAGAATTTACAGCACTAGTAGTTGAACCATTTTACACCTGAACTCTTTTAGAATTTTTCTCATAGTGCTGGTGTCTATGTATTTTATCAGATCATTTTATCTTAAAAAAAAAGTATTCTATCTGTAGCTGCTTCCACAATAACTTCAAATTCAGACAGATTGTCCACTGAGCCCTCTCCCCCCAGAGAACTGCACTTTAGCATGGGAGCATCTTCATTTCTTTTTCATAGAAAATATTGATGGAGAAAATTCATCTCTCTGAGTACATTTCATATAAATTATCTGCTGGGCCAATGAATGCTGGCTTTTTTTTTTTTTTTCTGTTTCAAATATATCTTATTACTAATTTTGGTACTTTTATCTTGTTGATTTTCAAATTATTTTTCCATTCTGCCAAAATGATCATATTTTGACATTTAATAAATTAAAGTTTATTATACTTTTTATTTTCTTGCTTTAAATATAACTTGAAGGATTCCATCCTGTTCATAGTAGTGTCCCTAACTTTGCTGAAAAGTGATTTCACCTTCCTTTCATACTTCCTCTTCCATTTCCATAGGTGATAAACACTAATGTTGTGATTCCAGTATAGTGTCATCCAGTAGTTTACATGCCCATCAGAATTTAATTCCTTGGACCATCCCATGAGAGGGGAATTGGAGGCACAAGAAGTAAAGATCATGAGTTGAGATAAGAACAATTTATTGGAAACAACAATGAAACAAGAAAATGAACAGTAACAATAACAGTAACAATATTAGTAAAAAAAAGCATACAAGAGAGAGAGATGAGTGATTCACGTGCAAAACGTTCACCATAGAGCCCAACCCGACCACACCATAAATATTAGTAAAAAAAAGCATACAAGAGAGAGAGATGAGTGATTCACGTGCAAAACGTTCACCACAGAGCCCAACCCAACCACACCATACTCCCCCAACCTGGAAGCGAGACCCTTCCCCTGTCCCTGGAAAATGATGTGAGGTGTTACAGAATAATCTTCAGGTCCTACCCATACCTCCTCCTGGCTACTGTAAAAACTAACCGGGGCCTGGCCAAAATGCTGTCATAGAAACCCGAGTCTTTAGCTTCCTTCTTTGCTCCCTTTGTTCTTCCCTTCTGTCAGTAGTACTGGTACACCACAGCCAGTTACACCTTCCCAGCAGGTCTTAGGAGCCTTTGCAGAGTCCTCAAGGGTGTTTGCCAGCTGGTAGTCACTGTGCAAACCTAAAAGTCTCAGGGGATCCCAAGCCTAGCTATCCATAAGTGCCATGACAGATTCTTCTGCCAATACAACCTTTCTCTTCCTCATTGTTGGAGAAAGAAATTATGTGCAATATAAGTAAAGAATGTAATTCCGTTTTTTTTTAATAATCAAGACTTGCTCCCCCTTAACAAGATATGAAAAATGTGAACATAAGCCAGTGATTCCCACTGATTTCAGTGGGCTCTGGCTCAGGCTTTTAATGACGCTGACTGATACACTTTTTCCAGATGTAGTCTTTCATCCATCAAACCATTCTGTTGTTTTGAGGAAATCTGGGATGTAAAGAACATCTGCCACAATGAACATAAAAAGCACAGACCTGCTGTTACTAATGGGAAGTATTCTAAGGGCTTGGATTAAAAAAAAAAAAAGTTAATTAATTTTAGAAGAATAATTACTTTGAATGTGAGTGCCAATGGCCCTTCTCACATAAAGCTTTCCAATACAATCTTGTTTGGGTCTTACTGAGGACAAAAAATGCTTCAGTTGTTCTGAGAGAAATGTTCGTGAATTGCTATAAAATAAATTCTACTGAAGGGGTTTCTATAGCTTCTTCTTAAGTTCTATTTATTTATTATCTGTAAACAAAGAAGCTGAGCTGGCCTAGTTTGTATTTGTATGATAAATTATAATGAAACAATAAAACCCATAAGCAATCAAGAAAGGAAATAACTGCTTTAATGTCCTCTGTTAAAATGTAATTGTGACATTTAGGAATCAATTTCCTGGTTTTTCTAATATTCATTATATCACTGATTGGTACAATGTTTAGCAAAGACAGAAGATGTCTTTTATTATAACATTTTATAGCATTTAATTGGTTTTTAATCTCGTTTTGCCAAATTGTGTAGCTTTTTTTCTTGAAAAATTGTGTTTTAAGAATTTGAGCTGATTTAAGGTCCAATTTATTGCAAAAGAAAATACATTCAGTTATCCTAGAGCTCCCCTTCATCTAGATATAGGTACAGTCTCCTTTGTCTTTTAAAAAGGAAAAGCAATCACCAAGATGTGTCTTTGTTAAGGTTCCCTGCTGGCGGCATATGGCAAAGTTACTGGCACCTTGCCTGGAAAATGCAGCAAGAACTGATAGATCTGATCTCATTTGGAGGTTGGGGAGAAAATTGATTACAGTGAAGGCCACTCTTATGGCCTGTGACCATCAGTTGCTTGGC
Organism: Picathartes gymnocephalus; assembly: GCA_013390045.1. NCBI lineage: Eukaryota > Metazoa > Chordata > Aves > Passeriformes > Picathartidae > Picathartes > Picathartes gymnocephalus. Next base: position 16,538 of record WEKY01032901.1, read on the forward strand.
AAGAAGTACAAGTTACTGAAAAGAGATTTGACAATGTGAAAGAGAAAGAGATTTTACCTTCCTAAGTGATGGCAGAGCCCCCAGAACAGTCCATGCTAGAGCAGGACCTTCACAAGTCTCTGTGTAATTCTGTTTTATGTGCTACTGTGAAATAAAACTCTCAAGGTGTAAATGTTTAAGAAATAATAGAATATAAATGCATACAAATGATTAAGAAATAATACTCTAATAATAATAATAGCAACAATTTTATTATAAATAATATTATAATAATTTAAGATTTTTACAGGTTGGTCTCAAGTTTTTTTTTCAGAACTGGGACAAAATCCTACAGCTGCAGAACTTCTGAAAAAAACCCCCAGATTTTCTTCCATACTGTCATATTGCTTGAACCAGACATTAAGAGTGATGACCCATTTGATGTAAAAAATAGACTTATTTATTCTTATTTGAAATTAGCTTGGCAGTACACAGTTTTGAAGGGTTTAGTGGTATTGAATGGAGGGGGAATCTACTGTAATTGTGATGGTTTATAAAGCAGAAATTCTGAAGAGACTTGAACGTCTCCAGTCCCAAACTTGGACAAGACTTCTAGCAATAAGATTCTACTCCATTCTTCTGTGAAGATATGTGTATGCTAAATATCATCCTATAGCAGATCATTTTTATGCTTATACAGATTTAGTAACCGTGACTATTATAGGGAATGGAATTGATTTCCAGATTGCTTTAATTATTTCTCAGACTTGAAAAATACTGTAAAAATTAAAATATGAAGGTTGTTTTCAATTACACTGGCATGATTAATTTTTTTTTTTAATTTTAATGAGAATGTGCAGCCACAAAGATGTCTTCTTAGTCCCAGTGGTGGCAGGGTACAGTTTCATATGAAGTCTGCCATCTTTCATTCTCAGTACTTATACCAAGTTTTACCAAATTCATTCTCAGTACTTACCAAATTTATCAAACCATATACTGAGCCAGTTTCTGATCTGACAGAAACCTATCCTACCAAGAAGCCCTGTGGTTCTAAGACCAAATGATCCAGTGCAAGCCAGGGGCAGGGACACAGGGTCAGGAACATGAGGGAGAGAGGGAAGCAGCCATGTGTGCCCAGATGGACAGCAGCCCATGTCAGATCAGGTGTGACACACAGCTGCTGGTGGCTGTACGGTCAGACCAGTTGAGCCTGGAGTGAGACAGCACAACCCCATCACCCCTCTCCCATTCACTTCTCCTGCATGTTTCTGCAATTACATCCTTTACACTTGCAATTAGCACTGATCCGTAACTGGTCCAGATAAAACCTTTTTGTTCATCTCTTTTGTACATCCTTATGTGAACTGGTGCTGAAACATGAGTACCCAAGCTCAAAGGATAAATAAAACTATATCCAAGTAGCACTTTCAGCTTACTGTGAATTAAAACGACTGTGTTACTTCGGCCTAAGCAATTCATTATATCCTTTACTGTTTCATGTAATAAAAGCATGAGTCTGTGTTCTCACTGTTATTTATCTGTATTCTGTGACTCAAGGTGGCTCTAAACAAAAACGATTTGTGGAATCTACAGTGCAGTCTTTTCTGCTGCTCCGCAAATGACTCTTCTTTCTCTTCCAGATTCTGCAGTCATGAAACTGCAGATACCAGCAAATCAATCTAAAAAAAATACAACCTTGAAAATCATTCTACCCCCGCTTCCAAATCAAATAGGATAGCAGAGAGGTAGAGACGAGCAAAAATTCCTACTGTACTGATTTGTTTTTTTAAAAATGCAATATGGATTACTTCTTTTAAAACTCATTGTACTGGAATGTTCTGATTTTAAAATAACAAGTTATTTCAGTTTGGCCAACTTTTAATGAAAGCTTGTCTTGCACAACAAACAAATATGCTGAATTCAAATTTGATTAGACAGATTGTTCTTGTAAGGACTAACTTATTGTAGTTTTAAAGAAACAGTTCATCTTCAGACTGGCCTCTTGCAGGAATTCTTTTTTTTTTTTAATTAGTAATGATTCTTCTGTGAAGAGCTTGTGTAAATATATGCCTCTATTTTTGACAAGGTCACTTTTCAGAGCTCCAGCATTTTAAATTATGCTTGCAGAAGATACCAGTTTTAAAATGTATTAGTTTCTTCTGCATCTGTTCTGCATTCCACAGAGAAAAGACAAGAGTATTGGGTGCTTGAACACTTTAGGAGTACTACATGTGTTTGTTAAGACAGCTCTTTCACACAAGTGCTACTGTTCTGCTTATGTCTCCATAAATAGGATGGCAGCCTGAAAGAGGTGTTTCTTAAGGGCAAGTCCCAAAGTGGAAAAACAGATGGGCAAAGACAGCATCAATGGAGTAACACCTCAAATTATACAAGCTTGTAAGTTTGTCAGACAAATAGGTTAGTGAAAGATAGGAGTCGACTGTTTTGGACCAAGTAAGTTCTGAAATCAGCAAGTAAGCAAACAATACATTCTGTTGTCTTTAATCTGATTTCTTGTGTAATGTAAGGAGAAAACAGCCTTTCACAGGAAAAAAACAAAGTATGCTATGAAACTCCTTTTTAATTAAATATGCTAACTCTTATGTTCTGCCAGTTCTCAAAGAAAAATTTTGATATCTTAGTACATATAAGAAGAAATATCAAGGCATGCTGTAGTTTTCTTCTTCACATAATTTTCATTTCAGTCAGTAGTCTGCCATTCAAATAAAATAAATTCCTGCTCAGAAGTCTGATTACAGTTATATATTTCATGCAATCACACAATGTGAAGCTTACAGATATGCTGTATACATTATTCAAAGGAGAAGGATGAGCTCAGTCCCACATCAAAGCACATTATTATCCTTTTCCCATAAATATAATAATGCAATTCCCTACATTGAAATGAAGCTGTATTTAAAGAAAGGATAGCATGGGAATACTACTTCTCCATAAGTGGTACATCACACAATTTTTAATCAAGTAGAAATTTCAAAAAAGAGTAACTAAAACTCAAGAATAACCAAAACAATTACTTTCATGCACTTTTTGATAAATCTTTTGTGATTTATTAAGGAGAGATATTGGGATAGTTGTATTCTTAAGAACAGAACATTGAGTTTTGTACTAATCTAGACAAAAGCATAGACAAAAAATGTCATTCTTCAAAATGTGAGGATGCAGCACTTTTATCTGCATCCACGCTGAAACATGGTCTATCTTCCTCCACCCAAATAGAGTACAGCATATTTATTTTTTATTTACCCAGAAAGGAGACAAGCTGGATTTTATGTTCTGCTATGCTAGAAATTATCTGCATAAAGTATAAAAGTGATAATTTGAGATACTGAGAAAGGACAATGGCTTAGAGTTTCTTTACAAGAACCTGTCACTGCCCTCCCATGCCAATTTTGTTTGTCTGAATTATACTTCATCTGGCATCTGGCAAAGTCATGAAAAGGTTTAAACCATTGCTAACATACCAATTGCTTATCCCCAGTTATATGTCACTGTCTGTAAAATCAGGCCACTTAAAAAGCTCATCAGCCCTTACAGTGTCTGATGTCATAGCCCTCATAGGAGGAACCCAAAAACTAATGTTTTTGCACAGCATGAACCATGTGAAAATAGCATGAAACAAATACTATTAGATGTTCTGCACAAGCACTCCAAGTCTCACCAGGTTCATATCAGGATACTGCAGATATCTTGGTTTTGCTCTGAAGGGTAAGGTAAGCTTGAGATTTACCCAGAAACACCTTCTCAAATGCAACTGAAGTCTGTCCCTATGCATCAGCTTTTACCTCCAGAGATTTTGGCAAAGGCGAAATATGACATCCTGAAAGAGTGATTTATTCTAGCTCTACCTTAGATTGCCTCTGGGAACAACCCATATCTTTCTACTGATTTTAGAAGGAAGACTTGCTTAAACTAAACTCCTAACTTTTGCATTTTAAACTTCCATGGAATGTATTACCCCCAGTGCACTGTCATTCACTGAAACACATGCAAAACACACTCCACACCCATCCTTTTCAGATGGCTCTGTGTTACCCAACAGTGCCAGGATCTGCAACATGATCCGAAGACTCCTAAAGTAATCAATAATAATTCTGTTATCTGGTATTAGCAGCTGGAATGATGTATCTCTTCTTTCTGCAATGCATAAAACACACTGGATTTCTCAACTACCTGGAAAACATTCTTTTGCAATTTCTACTCAGTAATCCTTTCTACTTTGCAAATGCTAACCTTCTTCTAAAAACTACAGCAGAGAAGAGAAGCAAATAATGTTTTCTCTGGAAAGTACATGAATAACATCCTTACTTCCAAAATAGCAGTATCTGTCCTGTTCATAAATCGCAAGAATCCCTTGTTACCCTTTCCATAAAGAAAACAAAAACATACAGCTCTTGTTAGTGGAAGACAAATGAGATTTTTCTCCAGCCTAGGTTTGTGGAAAATAGCTTGATCAGAATTATGTCTTATCCTGTCCTCTAAAGGCTCTATCACTGTCGCAAATGAGAACAAGTTTTGGCTTATTGAAACTATTAGATTTGGAAGCCTTACTCTTTCTACAAATTGTGGTTCCATTAAAACACTGGCATTCTCCATGGCATTAAAAAATATAGAAAAATAAATTAGAATACAAAATCTATATATACTTTTCTAGCTATGCAATCCTTTGTTGGCACAGCTCCTGCAGACAGTGCCACAGCAATAAGAGTATATTTTATAAATGTGCAGTTTTCATGTTTCTTTGTTATTACTATATTGTTCTCTTTAATATTTGAAATGTATAGTGAATGTGAGATCTCATGTATTATTCCTTATGCTGTTGCACAGTCAATTATACTTTTTATATGTGTGTGTGTGTGTATTTCTACATTTCAGAAGCTGCTTATAAGCAGTTTGCTCTGTTCCCAGATTGCCTGCTTGAGTCACTCCTGCGGTAGCTGCAGCAGTTTCTCCTAAGCAGCAATATGTCCTGGAAAGGGCTGTCAAGACAAAACTATTTCTGTCAAAGGAGAACAGCTTTAATCAAAGAGCAAACCCTGATCAGATTTTTATAAATCATTAGCCAAGAGCTGATGAAATACAGTTTTTATTAGTGTGACTCTAACTGTCATGACAGACCTGGAAATCCATGACTTGTCTCAGTTGGTATAGATTCACAGCATTAAAAAAAAAAAAAAAGAAAATTAAAAAATCAGCTGACACGTGAGTACATTTTGCAAAAACTATGTGCAGACAAATGATTAACCAAAGACTAGCTTAAATTTTGAACATCAGAGCAGAAGATTCATAAGAACTATCTATTTCTTCCCCAGCATATGTAAAAGAAATGACACATATGTAAAAGAATGGTCCTGAAGTATTATTCAACCATGTTTCCCCTTACTCCATAGCAGAAACTAAAAAGCAAACTTTAACCTCCTGTACTGAGATGAAAGATCAAAAGCCTTGAGGCAATTACAGGCATTAGAAACACCAGCACCTTTAATTTGTCTGCAGTAAGTTGTTGCTGAATAGTTGAAGCAGCATCTAGTTAGAAACAGTTTCAGGTACCAGTCCTGCTTACATTTTTAGTGAAGATTTTGAATTTCTATTGATCCATTAAACTTATCTTTTATTTATGGAGTTCATATAGTTTTTTAAATCAAACACAATAGCAGCTTACAGGGAAATACCATCTATGGATGCAATTTCATGAAAGAGATTATCTGTAAAAGGACACTGAATCAGCAATTTTTTAGGGGGATCATTCCAGTAACTTCTTGCAGTCTTCCGGTCAGATTCAAGCCATCCAGTTGAGTGAAAGCTGTGTGGGGCCTGTATTTCTGCATCCTAAGTTTTAGCAGATTATATAACTTAAAATGAACTATATTTTAAATATAAACACCAGCTATTTTCTATATAGACTATAATTTTGTCTGGTGTTGGTTTTGGTTTTTTTTTTGTTTTGTATTTTTTTTGTTTTGTTTTGGGTTTTTGGTTGGTTGGTTGGTTTGGTTTTTTGGGGGTTTTTTGGATTTTTTTTTTCTTTTTTAATGAATTGACTTTTTCAAACCTTAAGAGTGCAATTCTTTAAATAACCTGATTTTATTATGACGTCTGGTTCTTGTTCTTCAGGAGATCAGACCTGATTATATCTGTGGCTAAAATCAGTTGCCTTAGATAAAAAAAATTAGGCACACCATAATTGATGTTGAACAGATTAGAAATCTGCAGAATTCTATGAATCAATTCATATTGACAAGTAAGGTTTGAGGAATAAAGACTTTAGAAACAGGAAGGCCACCAAAAACTAAAACAAAGCATCTGGAATAGAAGAAAAGTTTCTGAAATCAAAAGCTCAAATGAACCTAAGGACAGGAACAAGGTACAGTAACAATCAAAGAGGGACAGTGAGAGACAGACGCCATGAGGTGAGGCTGTACAGGAGAACAAAAGACAAGAGGAAAAAATAAATGAGAAAGCACCAGAATAACCTGAGGACTTGATTTTTCAGCAGTGCTGAGCACTACTGAAAGTCTAGCCCCTAGTTCTTAACAGACTGGTTCATCACAAAATCTTGCCAAAATACCTGAAGGATTTATGCATTCACTTACTTAAAAAGCAGAAACCTGCACAAAAATAACTTTACTCAGATTGAAGGAAGTGACATATCTAACCAAAGGATCACAAATTTAATTGTCAGGTGTGAACACAAAGGCACGAAACCTTAAGAGGGAATAAATGTGTTTACTTTCAGCTTAAGTAGCTAAGCGACATATAAGAGAGTGGCAGAATTATCCACCTTTATCCAGTGTTCACTGTCTTTCTGGGAATGGGTTGGCAAGTTATAGAAAATTGTTAGTCTTCAAGTATGGCCGATGTATTGACAGCATTACTATAACTTAACCCATACAATTTATATAACTATAGTATAGTACAAGCACTCAAACTTGGCAGCTCAGTAGGTGTTTCTCAGAACCATGGATCCACCATCAAGATGCCATGAGGTGCCTTGAATTTATTCTCAGAATTTTGCCAAGTGAGGGGCTGCATTTGTAGCAACGCTGCATTGCGTGAAATTTAAAAATATTAACCTGAAATTTTCAAAATTAGCATGAAAAAATCTGATTTCTGACTGTTTTCAAACTTTTTTTTTTTTATGTCTGCAAAATTCATTCCCATACACAAAAGTCCAAGTGTTATAAATAATAAGACATGTATATTAACAATGAAGCAGCTGAGCCATACAGGTCCAGGCAATAAACGCTGATGTACAAAAATTTATGAAAGCCCATGAAATGCATGACAAATTTTGCAAATTGATTGGGTACTATGCCTCTTTAAATTCATAAAAGCATAAGATGACAGCAAAAATATAAACCATTGTGGAAAAAATTATACTCAGAAGCATATAAAAATCATGATATCTTGCCTAAAAATAGGTGCCCAAGACATAGCCTAGTGGAAATAATGTATCTCTGATGATCTTTTCTTAGTGGTGTAGAAATATAATACTTGTAGTCATTTAGTCAGTTTTTATTTAGCCGTATGTTGGCAGTGCATAAGGAAGCAGACTTTTGGTCTGAGCAGAGTTTAGCTGAGCAGCTCCACATGGTTTCTGGCGATCCATCTACCCTTTGGTTGCTCCCTGGTTTTCCTGCAGCTGCTTAAGCAACTGGCATCTCTTGCAATCCAAGTACATGGTGAAAAGTTCAACTACTTTACTAGAAGGTGAGCATTGTAACCTTCCATGTTACTCTTGAGAGGTGTCATGTATTTCTCTTCTATAGAAGAATAGCAGCAATATGCTTTTTTTTTTAGAATTTATCATAACAGAGACAATTTGAGACAATGGTTGCAAATAAGCAGAAGCCAGTCTGTGGAACTAGGGAGTGAAATAGAAAGACATCCATTTCCTTCAATACATTTATTCTCTGCCACTTTGTTACCTTTTACTTCAGAATTTTACTTTGTTATGCAGCCACAGAAACTAAGAGCATTCAAGCAAAGTTATTTTGCTTCTAACCTATGAAAAGGACTATTTCTGTCTTAGGTTAGTAGCATGATGGTATTCCCTTTACCTAATAATGATTTTTTTAATGCCTGGGGACAAATTTACCTTTTGGGCCACCTTTTGTGAAAGATATCACACCTCAGAGTGCCTGGTGATACTATCCAAAGAGGCATTAGGTTCCCAATTCTGTATAAGATACCTAGTAAAGGAGAAAAAGATAGGACAGCAGTTGGACTCAGCACAATCTAATAAATAGTCATGCTGCTCATTTAAAATTATATAACAAGAAAATTAGTTAAATCCAAGCCATATTTAAATAATTAAAGCAATCTTGGCCAAAATATAAGAGAATCATAGGCTGGATCAGGTTGGAAGGGACCTCAAAGGTCATTTCGATCCAACCCCCTGCCATGGGCAGGGGTACCTTCCGCTAGACCAGGTTGCTCAAAGCCCCATCCAACCTGGCCTTGAACACTTCCAGGGATGGGACATCTACAACTTCTCTGGACAGCCTGTTCCAGCGCCTCACTATTCTCTAGGTAAAGAACTTCTTCCTACCCTCCGTAAATTTAGAGCCATTCCCCCTGGTCCTATCACTACATGTCTTTGTACGAAGTCCCTCTCCTGCTTTCTTGTAGGTTCCCTTCATGTACTAGAAGGCTGCAAATGGGTCACCCCATTACTCTTCTCTTTTTGAGGCTGAACAACCCCAACCCTCTTGGCCTTTCCTCCATCCCTCTGATCACCTTTGTGGCCTCCTTTGGGCTTGCTCCAGCAGGTCCATATCTCTCCTGTAATGGAGACTGGATGCAGTACTCCAGGTGGAGTAGATGGCGAGAATCACTTATATGTAATGTAGCATTATAAACTGCTTTTGAAAATCAAAGGGCTGCCTCAACGCCCTGCACGCACCCACCTTTTGCCAACCTGACTGTAGCAAAATCATTAAATCGGCAGTTCTATGGTGAATTTCATTCCCTGTATCCTTTTCAGGACAATGAAACCCTAACTCTTTTGCCTCACCTTTAAACCACCCCGGAGATGTTTTAACCCAGGCTGGTGAGTGCTCAGGCCTCCCCTGTGAAGGGAGCCCAGCTGAGAGGCAGACACGGGCGTGCACGTACCCACCGCTGCCACACACCTTCCCAGCGGTCCCCATGCCACAGGGAGCAGGCAGGCGCCTCTCGGGAAGGCCGTGACGGGCTCTGCCCCGTGTCGCTGTGGCAGCAGCTCTCAGGCAGTGTGAGGGTAGCGCCAAGAAAGTCCTTGTGGACAACTATCGCAACGATATGTAGGAAGCAGGGAGGCGACACAAATCCGAGGATCATGCAGCAACAGCCCGATTTATTAAGACCTCTTCTCCTTATTATATACAGATCAGAGGCACGTGCACTCGATCCCCATTGGCTGAGCTAGCTGCCAGCCGGCCGACTAGCCAATGGCAGCCTGAACCCCCAACAGCCTGGGCCTGCTCTCCAGCGGGCCTTACTGGTAATCATATAACCGATCACATTTCAGCTATAAAGCTGGGATCATTTATAACTGTGAGGCCTACGGGCCAGCTGTAGGCCACCACAGACAACAAGCTGGCCATGAGCCAGCAGCGTGCCCACGTGGCCAAAGAGACCAGTGGTATCCTGGGGTGCATTAGGAAGAGCATTGCCAGCAGGTTGAGGAAGATAAACCTGCCCCTCTATTCAGCCCTGGTGAGGCTGCCCCTGGAGTGCTGCGTCCAGTTCCGGGCTCCTCAGTACAAGACAGGTAGCTCCTGGAACAGGTCCTGTGGAGGGTTAACGAGAACAATTAGGGAAGTATCTCTCTTAAGAGTAAAGGCTGATGAGCTGGGCCTATTCAGCCTCGAAAGGGAACGACTGAGAGGGGACTTTATAGGTATCTATAAACCTCTAAAGTGGAGGGATGTCAAGAGGATGGAGCCAGGCTCTCCTTGGTAGTGCCAAACAGCTAGATACGAAGCAACGGGCAGAAACTGATGCACAAGAAGTTCCATCTGAATACGAGAAAAACTTCTTTACTGTGCAGTTGACACAGATTGTCCAGAAACGTTGTGGCGTCCCCCTCACGAGAGATATTCCAGAACCGTCGAGATGCAATCCTGTGCCATGTGCTCTAAGATGACCCTTCCCAGGCAGGAAGGTTGGACCAGATGACCCACTGAGGTCCTTTCCAACCTGACCCATTCTGCCAGAGGGGCGGCAGGCGGGAGACCCCGAGGGCCCGGCGGCCGCGGTTCCCGGGCCCTGCCCGCCGCGGGCAGCCCAGGCGCAGGCGCTGCCCGTGTGGCAGCGGGCGGGGCG
>WEKY01032901.1:36320-49580 GCA_013390045.1 Picathartes gymnocephalus
TTGCCTGCAGTAAGGAAAGCTCTTTATGGGTATAAATTATCTAGCTGCCTCTAAGAAATTAGGAGGGTGTTCCTGATATTAAAAGAATAATTTAATTTTTTTGTGGGATTTATAGCCAAATGTCACCTGAGGAATATATGTCAGATCCATTTTCAAGCTCTGCTTTACCTTTAAAGTTAGTCTGGCCTGTGACTATTGAATGACCTTTAAAATAAGGAAATGTGTGTTTAATGCTGAATTGCTTGTAATACTTTGTCAGGAAGAAAGATTGAGAAGTTATTACAGGAATTTTAAAAATGTATTTTGAATTAGTTAATTGAAAGAAATTAGAGATGTGCAAGTGCAGACAAAGTTATTGTTTGTGCTGACTGGCCAGCCTTACTATGGATGCAAATCGATAAGCTACAGAAACATTTCTTCAGGACAAAGTGAGGCACAACAGGTCTGTGACAACTACAGAAAGCAGGTGTTCACTAACATCATTGCCACAGTAGGGTTTTTTTAATATTACTTCATAGAAAACTTACTCTTCAGTCCTCTCTTTTGAAATCCAGAAGCTAGTTGGCTTCATGCTGTTGTGATCCATTCACTTTTCCTTAGAAGTGGTCTTGACATCAGTATTTAGTCATGAGAAGTTTCTGTGAAGCTCAAATCATTTTATCTCCTCCTCTGATCTTTGAGCTTCTTAAGAGTGTCTCTGGACACTGCTATGATGGCATATTTCCCAAATGTGTGCTAATTCTGCTGCTGTGCTGTTTGGAAGAAATTTGGGTGGTTTTTTTTTCAATAATTTCAAAGTACTAGTATCTGTGGTTGGTAAGGCTTAACACTTTCTTAGTAAGGATGACATGAACCCGTACAGTGCAAGAAAATACACACGTCTTCAATTCTTGAGAAGCAAATCCATTTTTAGCATCCAGACTAATGTTTATCTGAACCAGAAAAATTTGCATTTTTTCTCCTTTTTGAAAGTTTCCTTTAAATGAAGAAAATAAAGTAGTTTTTAGACTTTCTAAGCTAACATATTTCTCACAGTTACAAGGTGAGGAACCTAAGAGACCACACTTAATTTTTTTTTTTGTTTTCAGTAAGAATCAGTGATGCTTTAGATAATTTGAAAGCTGAACATGAAAATGCAAGTAAAGGCAAGAAACATATATTCAAATTTTTGATAGTTTGCTATCAGCATTTACCTGACATTCATTTGCTACAAGAATTGACACAAGACCGGCAAGTGGAACTCCTGCAAGAGGCAGCAAGTTCTGAAGATGATCAGAAAATAGTTTATTAACACATGGCAATGCATACATTACAAAGGAGAAAAGAAATTCTGCTGGTAATATTCACGGCTATTGTCAATGCTTTATAACAGTCACCTAAAGTAATATTTCTAGGGTCATTAATTTGAATTACTTTGGACAAAATAATGCACTACACCATTTACAGTTCATCACTATAATGTAAAGACAACTTTACAAGAGAACTGCACAAGCCATAATCCAAGAGACAAATTTATAGACTTGTTTTTTTCACATTGGAAGCAAACTAACTATGAACATGAAATGTTTTCTAATTTTAGTTTCTCTACTGCAGGCAAATGAAACAAACTGCTGAGAAGGTAATGAAAACAGATTACTTAATGGTGAAAAATCTGAGTGCCATTCTTTTTCTACCAGTGGTGTCACTGCTGGAATTTAATGGAGTGGCACCAGTGTGTCTGAATGAAGATTTTGATCCTAGCTGTTTAAAAATAGGGTTGAATCTAATAAGATTTCCTCAGTACTGATAGCTTTTTTTTTTTTCCCCTACACTGAGAGCAGGAAGATAGCAGAACTCATTATTAACATGAAGAAAGTGGAATTTCATCCCAGTCTCAAACTTCCTTCTCTAGTTCCACTTATATTTCATGATAGTCTCCAGGATTTTGTTAGAGTGTTAAGGGGATAATTTGCTTCAGATGTTCTCATCTTCGTGTTGTGTCAAACAAATTTAACTTCCTAGCTTTTTTGGAAGCTTAGGGGAGGAAATTTCAGCCCAACAATAAAGATAATAAAATGATCAGGGATCATTGAAGCTTTTTTTTTTGCTTTTGTTTTTTTCATGTGAAAATCATCTCTCTCCTACCCCTTTATAAAAGCTCAGGTAAGTTCAGGAAGTATTCCAGGAGGAAAAAAAAGAGCAATAGACATGTGATGGAATAGACAGATGGAGCTGCATCAAGTTTTACATCAATTACAGTAAGTTCTTGGATTTAGTGCAGGAGCTTTCTTAGTTTATGTCCTTCAATTTCTGCAAATATTTGGCAATGCAGAAGTTGTTTATTACACCTGCCATGACTGCTTGGCCTATTAGGATGCAGTGAGTATTAGGCTGAGAGTAAAGACAAAAACATGATATTCCAATGGATTTAAATTACTGCACAAAATAAAAAAGCAGTAGCAGAATAACTGCATAAGAAGGTCTGGTGCACTGTCTTCTGAATTTAGATTACTAATGACAGGTTTCTATTAGTGCCATAGTGTGAAATAAAAATAAAAACAATTTTATGGGTAATTTTGAAGATAGCATTCTTTCTTTCTGCATTGCCTCATAGAAGCAATTTCTAAAACATTCCAACAATGGAAAATAAACATGTGAACTGTTTATTTTAGTTTACACTTTCTCTTAATGATTTAATTCTCAATAACCATTTAAATTAGTTTAAGCTCAGACTATTTTGTGTCTCACCTCATGTTATTTTTTCTGAACAAAACTTTTCATATGCTTTCAAACGGAAAAGGGTTTCAGAAGATCTTTCATCTTAAATCTAATTTTATTTTTATATATGAAAGTTAAAGCCTGCATCACCAGAAAGAGTTTTTCAGCAGATTGTTTCTCAAAGCATTGGACCAGGTACCCTATCACTCTGTAATGAAGTGTAGCAAAGTAGGCAGTTGGGTATGACTCCCCCCAGCATAAGGAGAGACAAAATTTCCGGGAGTTGTTTTATGATGGTGGTGCAACACTTAAATATGAAAGAACGTTTTTTCATGGATGGATGGATGGATGGATGGATTGTGAAGAACCTGACCTGTTTTTTATCCAGGTCCCTGGCAATTGTTTGCTTTTGTCAATCTCTGGCAGAGGGAAATAAGGTCAGGAGCTGACTAATGGCCCAGACTACAACAGCTGAGTACTTAAAAGTGATCTAGACTGCCAAGCAGTGTTGACAGAGGGAGGATAAAATCCCGTTTCCCATATCAAAGCAAATCTTTCACAGCTGGCCTGGTAGCTGGAGGAAAAATTAGTTGAGTTTTTACAAATTGTACAATTTATTACCCTGTACGTGGGCTGATAATGCATAGAGAACCACAGACTAAGTTAAAACGAGATCCTCAAATTTCGAGTATTTTGCCAAAGAGCTATTTCCACCACAGAACACAGTATGCAGTGGTCAGGCAGGAGACATGATTTATATTGTACATAGCAGTAGACCTCCTAATCCTGAAGTGTAGGTGCCTTGCCCCAGCAGTCGGATGAGTCATGTAGCTGCATTTACTGGTTCATGGAGCTTAAACAGTCTGCTTCAGGAACAGTGGAGCTCTTCTGAATGAAGCTTAATAGTCCATTATCTACCTGTGTGCACATCAAATGCAAAATAAACAGTCCAGTAGTGTATCTAAAATTCTATTTGGATGTGTTTTATTGATTCTCAGTCACTACGGAGAGCTTTTATGTGAAAGAAGAATGAGCTTTTGGAGACTCCAGAAAGACAGATTTTTACATCCAAAGCAAGGAGAATGGCGAGACAGAAACAAGCAGCCTACTCACTCAGGCATAGGAAAGCAGAGAATGTACAATGTGCAGTGGAAGTATAATGAATTTCTCCATTACAAATTATTGTCACAGGGAAATGTTTTTGTACATGAATTCTGACATAGAAAATTGGATGGATTTTTTTGTTTGTCTGTATGTTGCATTTATTGAAAATGAGAAAAGCTCAGTGACAGCAGTGTGTAAATGTGTATAGGTATGTTGCTTAAGGTCTCCATTTTTCTTGTCTTCAGTCTTTTTTCTCTCATCCCCTCCTCAGCTAGATAGCCATGGTTTCTGCTTACTAGCCTGAGAAATCCATTTCACTCATAGATCTTCCTCTTGTCAGGAGCTTTCCTTCTGTGAGGCTATGCTATTTCCTGACATACTGGAATCACTGGCTACTTTTGTGTTAAAAAGAAATAGCACCTTTCCCCATCAACATCCCATTACAGCTATGTCACAGATTTCCGAGTAAGCAGAAAAGTTAAGTGATCCATTTAAAACTTTTTCGAATTTGCAATAGAAACCTCACTTGACACCAAAATGTTTACCAACGAATGGATCATCTGATGGAAGCCTGATCACTCTGAAAAAGAAGAGATCTCATTCCCTGGGCGGAACAATATCACTGTACATTAAATAGATAAAAAATTGTTACCTCTTTCAAGATTGTATGTCATTTGGTAGCAAAAAACCAAATAAATTTAGTGTCATTTACAGAAAGAATATAGTAAATATTCAACTTAAAAATGCAACTGTAAAGGACACAATGGTATTTGTATTCTGTGTTGTTTTGCTTTCTACTGAAAGACTGTTAATACCAAGTAGAGATCTTTGGAGATTCAGAAGGGACACACACAGTGTTACTTGCATCAAACCAGATTTTGTGTTATTGTAGAAGGTATCTGTTGAAATTAAAAGAGTGTTTCCCATCAGCTACAGCAGGCTTTGTATTAAGAGCCTGTTGACCATTTTAGGTTCCATGAGGAAGGAAGGAATATCCATGACGATATTTTCATGTCACTGTATTCAAATGAAATATTTTGATTGCTTACAATGAGATCAGCATTTCCACTTAGGACTGGATTTTCAGTAGGTTTTGATGGGAATACAGTCGATTTTCTTCATGGTAGCTAGTATAAAGCTGTGTGTTGATCTGTGCTGGAAACAATGCTGACAATAGGGATGTTTTATCTGTGGCTGAGCAGGGCTTGCTCAGTCAAGGCCTTTCCTGCTCCTCATCCCACCAGCGAGCTGGGGGTGCACAAGGAATTGGGAGGGGACAGAGCTGGGTCAGCTTATCTGAACTGACCAAAGGGATTTTCCACATCATATGGCATCATGCCCAGCATGAAAAGCTTGGGAGGAAGCAGAAAGAGTGGGACATTTGGAGTGATAGTGTTTATCTTCCCAAGTAATGGTTAGATGTGATGGAGTCCTGCTCTCACGAGATGGTTGAATACCTTCCTGCCCAAGGAAGCAGTGAATGAATTTCTTCTTTGTGACTTCTGTTCTACCTATTAAGCTGTCTGTTATCTCAGCCCATGAGTTTTTTTCATTTTTACTCTTCTGATTCTCTCCCCCATCCCATGGAGTGAAACTGAGAGAGATGTGTGGGACTTGGTTGCCGGCTGGGGTTAAACCATGATACGTAGAGGTTGTTCATAAAAGCTGCTTTACAAATCCAAGGTGTCAGAGAGGACTCTTAGAGCTACTTCATATATTTATTATTTTATACATGCACACAAATACATTTAACAAGTTCAGTTGTCACACAATTTTTTGACTCAGTGACTTTAATTCTGTAGAATGCATACTATTTTGCATTTTATCTCTGTTTCCTAAGCCAAATAGACCTTGCATTTTTTAAGTAATCTCGACTCTATTAATTTTCTTAGAACTAATTAATGCATGCAACTTCCAACAGAGAAGAAAAATTAACTTCAGATTTCTAGTGAGAGGTGTACTTGGATGTTCTGGCTGTTGCTGTCAGTTAAAGGACCATACGGCTTGCTTTCAAGTACACCCTAAGCCTTAAGGAAATTTGTCCAGCAAAGTCCTGTGCCCCATAGCAGTATGACTTTGGGCAAACAAGCCTATTTTTTCACAGTAGTAGCACTCCAGCCATAACCATAGCACACAGCATCTGTTCAAGCTAGCAGAGGTACCTCACACTGCCATAAGGCCATGGCTGCCGGTGTCCAGGCTTTCTAAGAGCCCTCTCAATTACTGCAGTGCAGCACTGCCCTCTGTCTTGTGAATTTATGTGGTCTGGAACATATTTTATGATTTTAAAGGGCAAGACTGAGGGCTTTAGACCATTTAATGAAAAAAGATCCATGAGAACTCTGTGTTTTTGTGCTTGCAAACTACAAAATGCAAACAGGACAAAGAACATTTATTACAAGTAAGTGATTTTTTTGTACAGCTGTGAGTATAAAATACTTTCTACCAAAGTGTGCACATATATGCACACAGTGCATGCCTTATATGTAGATATGGTACACACATGAAATATTTTTGATTATTTACCCTTCAGGTGATATGTTCCACATTAATATGGTGACATTCATGCAGCCGCTACAGAGCTTACATATCCTGTGATAGTTAAATGGCATATGGTCTTCTCTACTTCGTGAGCATGGTGTGTCCTTTTTCAGCTGAATCTCTGTAGGCTCACCAGTTCTTAAAGGAGGGTCACTCCTGTTGGGGAAGCAGAAGGCAGGATTTCTCGGCTGAGCTCTGTGCGGCTGGGGCTGGAAGGGGTCCACCGAGCGCTGCGCTGCGCCAGCCCTTCAAGCCCTTCCAGCTGCACCTACATCTGTGCATCATTAGAGCAGCTGAGGCTACTGCAGTCACCCAGTGGCTGTTTATGAGCAGCTCTCTTGCCATTTTATTGCCTGCAAAGGAAAATTTCTCTTTATCTTCTCTCCGCAGCATTCCCAGTTGTGTCAGGTGTGTGAGGTGCAATGACAGTGATAATGCATACCAGGTGATAAGCCTATTTCTTAGCATGTTTTAATATTCCATGTTGGTATTCCAGCATACTTGAAAAGCAAATCTTGATGGTGTTTATTATTATTTCTCCATTCTTGCATAAAGTTTATGATTTTCTAAGTAAAAGAGAACTCTTTATCAACATTCTTTTAGACACTATGTTGTTATTCTGTTGATATGTTTTTTGTCTTGCTATAAAAGGTGCTTACTTCAGAACTGATCTATTACACACAAAATTTTAGGGTGTGGTGATGTTATGTTATAAATGGTAAAGCTTTACTATGAAACCTTAGTTTCTTAAAGTGAAAATTTTCTATGAACAGTCAATGCAGGCATAAGTATGGATTTCTCTATACAAATTTTAAGGGGATTTCACTTAGTAGCAAAAAGCCATCTATCTACGTATTTAGGAGTTTAACAAGTGTAGCAAAAATAGTTATCAACATATTTGGCGCATTGGGATCATATATAAATTTGAAGGGTTTTGTATTATGGGTAAAAGTTAGAGGTAAAAATTTACTGTTGCTTTAAATGGGGCCAAGATTTTTCTGAGTTATTTAAAAATCATTAGTGGAAACTTTTGCAAACTGAACTAGTGTTTGCTTAATCCTTGAGTTTTCAGTGGAGAAACATTTATGAAATATGCATGAGATGTCTGATTCTTGGCAGGAAGAGCCCTGGCTGCTTTTTTTGCTGCAAAGCATCTCAGCCTTGGCAAAACAGGAGTAACAAGCTTTAAACAGATTAATAGTTTATCTGATTTAGTGATCATCTTGCTTTAGGATAGAGTTAAAACCATCAGAATCCTTCCTTGATCTTACTTGGAAAGCACACACTGTAAAGGGAGAAAGCTGCTTTTAGTGCAGATGTGCTATCGCTGAAATGAATGCTGTTGGGTGTTACTGTGGTTTAATTTACTTACTGGTTGTTCTAGGATAGCCCTATTTTTGCAAATCAGTATCTATATACTATATATAGTATATATACATGTATTTGTGATGTTTATCTTGCAATAGCTTTTGAATATAATAAATATTACAAAGAAGAACTTTGAAATCCTGCTTCTTTATCATTATTTTGTTGTTGTTTGGTTGGTGGGGGTTTTGTTTGTTTTAATATTCACAAATAAGACCTGTATAAGAAAAAATAACACGTGCAGTCTAAAGGGGAATGTCCAGTTCTGACAATCTCAATCTCAATTTTTGTATGATTTTTTTAGTTGTTAATTCTTTGAATACACTTGTGGTCCTTGAGATCAAAGAGCTAGAGGATGTCTTTTTTGTCAGCTGCTAAGTTCTCCTTAATTTCCCTCCTTTTTATGTAGTGTACTATTCAGTTTTAGAAATTCCACTCTCCACCAGCAGCTATAAATCTTTATCCCAGTGTTTATTCACTCTATTATTCAAAGACTCAATTTCAAACATTTGCACTATGACAGCTCTAGGATCCAATGCATGGTCCTAATATTAGACTGACCTTTCCAAAAGAGTATACAGTCTGAATAAATAAGATATAAAGGAGCTGGAGAAAGAGTGCATGTTAATCTACTAATACAAAAATAAAAGTGACAATTTTGTACAACAGCACACAACCATACTTTTATTGAATTTATTTCTTCACTTTCATTTGCTTTCATTTATTGGGCCTGCCATATGGCCACACTTTTTCTTCACAGCCAGTGATATTTTCTGCTTTTCTCTGCCAGTGTCCTAGCCCTTGAGGTTGTTTATCCCTGAAAAAAGAGAAGATCAAACTTGTAATCCACTGCAGCAATAGCCTTCCAGTCTCCATCAGATTCCTCCTTAATCTCCTTGACAAGCATGAGTGTAGCTTCCTCTGCCTGAAGAAAGGCTTAGAGTTCACCAAATCTGTGGTTCCCAGCACGGATGGGTATAACTCTCTCTTTTGAACTCTGACAGCTGAAAACACTGAGCCAGTCCAATTAATTTTTAACATTGGAACTGATAAACATTTGTAAAATTATCTCAACCCTAAACTCAGCATTGAGGACATACTGTGAATAAAAATTATAGGAAAGTTAAACTAAATAGATTATACATAGAGGTAAGTGTAGTGAAGGGAAGTGAAGGCAAGGAAGAAATGAGTATTTTATTATTTTGTACTTGATTTTAAGCAGTTTCTTAATTACTGGACAACAAAAATCCAGCTGATAGCATCGATTTTGAAAAAAGTTTCTAGACCTGTAGAGGAGTAAAAAGAGGTTGTATTTAAGAAACTGGGACTGTGGAGAGCACTTTTGCATGAAGGTTATGCTCAGCACCACCCCTACACAGTGCTAAGTCTTGTACAAAGCTTATATAGACTTCCTTTTCCAGTGCTGCATTATTTCTTATCCCAAGCAACTCCTTCTGTGAGGAAAAAGTAAACTATCATCTAGTTGAGTACAAAATGTTCAGGCCAGAACTGCATTGTTATATTACAGAGAAACCCTGTTACTATTGCAGAAACAGAAAAAACACATAGTCCTTGAATATGAAGTTGTAAAAAGCCTTCTGGCTAAGAAAAATATTCAAAACATTTCTTGTAGTGTCTGTACCATTTACTAAGTATAAACTGGAGTAGCTAATAAACTGTGGGTAAAGCTGAGAATCATTTGTCAAGGGTCCAACAGAAGTAGGAGGTTGATTATTTTTCCACTAGCCTTATGTACCTTAAACAAGGTACATAAAACCAAAGTTGCTGTAAGACATCCCAAAATTTGTAATTGCATGCAGAGATAGCGTTTGCCCTTATCCACTGTTGGAAGGGGGAACTGAGGAGAAAACTGCGTGATAAGCAGAGCTGTTGGATACCTGGCCAGGCTCAAGGGCTTGCTTTCCAATTCTAGTGGCTGTCAAGGTGGGGAAAAGTGCAATAAATTTCAGATCAATGACCCTTTCTCTTTGTGAGAGAAATGGAGGAACTGAAAGCTTCATGGTGAGTTTTTACTCCTTTGAGTGAAACCCCAAGGAGTCATATATGGAATTGTAATTAAGCAGTGATTTTAGGTATATTTCTTCCTGATAAGCTTAAGGCAATATAAAACTCAAACATCTGATAATTAATTTCAGTATTTTGAAGCACTCCATTTTATACCACGCATAAGGCAAAACAGGAAATAAGATAGTATTAGCGCACAAACCTACAAAATTGTGAGAAACGTGTTGTTTTAACTGTGATTCAAACCTAAATGTTTAGATACTAAAAATAATTATGCTCGTTTTTTAGTAGTGATTGAGCTAAAATGTAACCAATTACTATAAGTCAATTTATTAGGGAACTTGGTAATTGTTGTTCTTTTTGGTTTCCAGAAGTTATTGATATTTGTTACTTGACTATATGAGTGTCCTGTGAACCATATCTGCCTGGGTCAGTTTTTGTGTGTATGCCTTAGCACCGTTCAGTTCACTATATGTTTACACAGTTTAATGTGTCTCAATAAAACATTACTCAGTTTAAAATTCTGAAACTGGTGGATCTACTAAATACCTTCAAGGTCAGTCCAATCAGTGAAAGAAATTCACTTTATTAATTTCACATCTGATATTAGGAATAGCATTTAGGAATATGGCAAATGGATTCTGTTAATGTTCTATTTAGAATGCTATGTAAAAAATATATATGTGTATATTGCCATCAACGAATACAGTGTGTATACAACATTTGGGGCACTGGATGTGTGCAATTAGCTGAGGTTCAGGTGAGCCTCTGTTCTAGAAATGGATAGAGCAAGCAGAATTTCATCTGAAGGGATAGAATGACATTAAATAAAACAAGTTACTAACTCCTTAGTAAGAAATATCTTTTTTTTGTTTTTATCTTTCATACTTGGGATAACACAGCTTTCCATCCTGCTGCATCTTGGTTTTGTCTCAGTGCAATTTCCTCTCCCTGCCAACCACACCAAATGGCCACAGTGCCCAGATACACTCAGACCTTTCTTTTGATAAGCCTAACACAGATCTAGAGGAATATGAGTGCTCCGAAGGGTCAGCATTAAAGGTTTGGAAGTACTTTATAGCTCCAAATGGCTCCTGTATTGCAATTTAAAACCAAGTGGGAGCAGGCATACGCTTCTGTCATGAAGTAGACTGAGTAGCCTAAAAATGGGATTGGTCTCCAGCATCTAAGATGCACTTACACTATCAAAAGAACTTTAATAATGATACATTCTAAATGGATTTGCTTAACTCAAGTTAGCTGACTTGCACTGAAACATTGGGAATTTTGCTTAGCAGCTTGTATTAAAATCTATAGTGAAGTTAGAGTTTTCACAGTTATTTGACCAAATTAAATCATAATTGCTTTTTTTTTCAGTGTAATTTCACCAGTTTGACTTGTTCTGAGAATATTTTGAATAGCCGTGTAATCAGGCCAAGATGGACAACTTTTAACTTAAAAGCCTAACTTATATAAAAGGAAACATTTCTCTTGCTGTGAGATAAATGCTTATAAATTACTTTAAGAACTGACTATGGTGGACTAGAAATAGAGCAAATTTGTCTGCCTAGCAAGAAAGAAAAAAAAAGAAACATTTTGCAGTTTTTGAACCCACTTTAACATAGAAAATTACATGTTTTCAGGTTGTCACATTCTGAGGCATGTACTTCTGGGGTAACACATTTCACTGCATTTAGTATGTAAATTGAGCCAAACCAATTTTTGTAGTAGTACTTAACTATAAGGAATGATGAGTAAAAAATAAGATTATTTGGGAAGTAATTTAGTCAGTGAGAAGCAAAAATGAGTAAAAATGGAAATAAATGTCAGAATGAAACTAACTCTGGAGGAAACACTATAGTTTATAGATAAACTCCTTTGTTTAGTGACAGCTATGGAGCTAAACCTATGAGTTTGTGGCTATCCATCTGCACCTATTAGAGCATTTTTTTACCAAAGCTTTTACCAAACTACATCAGCACCCTTGTTAGAAGATCAGAAATTACAGAAGAATAAAGTCCAGAAGCAATGCTTTCTGTTTGTTAGTTTGTTTACTTCTTTAAATGACAAATACAGAGGTGGGGAAGGGAAGCCAGCTACTTGAAAATTAGGTGAGTTACAAAAATGTATGTGGAGACCTTTATTTTGTAAAGTGACTTTTTCTTTGGTTTGTATAACCAGTAATACTGTTCAAGAATATTAACTATAGTGCATGAAGAGAGAAATAACTGAGACATAATTATGAGATCCAAGTTAATATATGCAAAACAACATGCACAGCTTTGCTTATGTGACTAGCACTCTGTAACCAAAACGTGCACCCTTAAATCAATAGGCAAGTAATTTGCTTGGGTATGTTTTCACAAGGACCAAACCCTTGAGGTGCAGCTACTGTGCAGCTAGTTCCGACTACAAATTTCATGTAACCATTTGACAAATAATGTCTTTTGCCATGAAGCACAGTGTAGTCTGTGAATCCCATCATGCACTCCATAAATCCCAGCAGAAAATCAGCAGCGCCCCAAGTATTTGTAGGGGTTTGTGGTGAATACAGGATTGGGAACAGGGTTATTGAGTATGGAAACATAGAAACGGCACTCATTGCACCCTCTACAAGAAATGGAATTTTAGCACTTTATCTGTCACATGCTCCAGCTATTTAAAAACTGGTGTTAATAAGATGTTTTCCTAGGAAAGCTCAGAAAACAAAGGATAAAGGATATATTTGGGTAATAATGTAATGTTCAGGGTTTTTCTGCTTCCAGATGTCTGAGCAGTCAACCAAGAAAATTTAGTTTGACTGAAATCTCTTCCAAATACTTTACATGTGAAATTCAGAGTGCAGCCATTTAGTGGCACAGGAAACTGTCCTTGCTTGGATTGCTCTGTTGTCCCAGATGAGTCAGTCCTCTTCTGTGCAAAACTTTTGTAGGAGCATCTGAGCAAACAACAGCACAGGAGTCATGGTCTTCTGTATTTGCGTTTTCCTCAGTGCCATACATACCCCTCTTCCACTGAGAAATCACAGCAGGTTTCTGAAGACTTCCAGTTGACAGCTACAGGTTTATCAGGAAGTGTCCACAGATGGGCTATTAGAGAGAGACATTAGGAACAAGAGCGGGCAGAGATGAACAGCACAGAAGATGGACACTTACGCTGTTTTATGCCTCCCTTGCTAGCCCTCTATTGGGGTCCACATGACTTCATTCCGTGGTGCAACCTGATGTGTGCACCTCACTGAAGAATTCCTATTGTCCTGCATACGAAATCTCTGATTCCAAACTTCCTACGGGCCATGGTCTTCTCTCCTCTCAGTTATCAAAGTAAAGGCTGATATTTATTTTTCAAGATTTGTACACTGTGGCTTTTCACCCCAATTTGTTCTTTTTGTCCGCTAATTTTCCCAATCCCATCCCTATAATGCATTGTAACATTAAGACAAATATTGTATTTTTAGAACTAATTCACCAATTTTCATTTTTCCATCATTATTTTTCTACCTCCTCAAAGTTCAAAACATATATATAT
>WEKY01032901.1:49612-61767 GCA_013390045.1 Picathartes gymnocephalus
TATATATATATATATTCTGGAACTGACAACTGACTGTAATACCACAGTGACAAATATTTAAGCAATAGTTTATAAGAGCTCTAAAATACTTGCAATTCTCTATAAAGAACAGAAAACCAAGAATGCTTACCCATTTTACAGCACCAATAGAGTAAACAGTACTACTCTGGGAATTATTTGTCATGGCTGACAGGAGACATCAAAAAAGAATATTTGAAGGAAAGACAAAGTAAAATTCCTTTATGAATTATTCTGTGTTTTAAAAAACTGTCCTGAAATTCTGGTGACACACTATGGTAATATTCTTTCAATTGTTTTAATTTATTTGAGTCTAAACAATGTAGTCATTAATGTTCAGTGATTCCACCTAAGTTTTCAAAGCTTTGCATGCGGTAGAGTCTCACTAATCTTGTTAAAGGCAATGAGAGCAGTGTTTCTAAATCCCAAGCAACTCCTTGGAAGTTTAGCAATTATGTCAGATAGCCTCATCATGGGGATGATCATACAGGAACACATTAGGGAGACAGTGGTAGCTTCATTGCCAATCTCAGCATTTTGGAAGGAAGAAAGGAAATAAGTCAGAGCTGCAACATATAGATGAATTTCCTGGTCCTATATGAGTAGATAGATGTCCTGTATACAGTGATATTACAGCCTTTCTTATATTACACATAAGAGATGGTGTAATAATTTGAAAAAAACCTGTCTAATAGGATTTTCTTCTTAGAAATTATTTTACAATCTACTTAGCTCTTAGAAAGCATGAAGCAGCCAGAAGAGTAGTAGTAGTAGTAGTAGTAGTAGTAATAGTAATAATAATAATAATAATCAAACAAACTTGCCACTCAAAAGTTTTCACATTTTTTTCTTTAATTCAGTATTTATCTCAAGAGATTTTAATGTCAAACAAAAGGACCAGCCTGACTCTCTCTGTTAAGGCTGTTTTAAGGAACATAGGGAGAAGGAGATGTGGGAAAGGTTACAGTCAGAAGTGAGACAAGGAGATGGAGAATTTTTTTCTGGGAAAATAACATCTTTTCTCTAACACAATTCTCTATTCACTGTTAGAAATTATTTGTTCTGTGATTCTGAAAGTAGCCCATTTAAGTCAACTTATTCCAGGAACAATTTATTTGTTTGCTATACACTTGTAACAAGTATTCACATTTAAATAAAAATCTCCCTACCATTTTTGAACTTTCAGGTGCATGAATAAATACAATAAAGACAAGTTATTTTGTGAGTTATAGAATTATTAATAACTCATTTCTTACAGATTTTAATGTTGTCCCATAATTCCTCCAAGAAAAGTGAGCCTAAGTTCTCCATCATCTCATGACATGCACCAGAAGCACGCGCTGTGACTAGCCCAGGGTCCTCGATGTGTGCTTGTGCAGCCATCTGTCAGATTCCAGCCATGGTCAACAACTGTCTCCTCTGTCTGGATTCCTGTCTCCCTTACATCAGAGATGCTTGTTTCTGTCTCCTCCTTCCAGCTGATGAGTTTCATGAAGTTTGTAGTAATCTAATCATTGTAGAAACTTAAACCAGTCCTCAGCCTTCTAGAAGTGGATCAACAGATCAACATGTTAGTAGGGAAGAAGAGATGGGCAGAATAGCAACAAAGTGTTAATTTATTTTGCATGAGAAACCTTAATTTTATTTCAGAAGTTAATTAAGAAAAAAAACCCCCACAATCGATTACCAAACAGATTTTATTTATTTAGGTACAGTTTAAATTGAATTAAGCATGACAGTACTTCTTAAGCACTGTAAGCATAACAAAATGCTTCTCAGCAGTGGGGATGGTCTACTAGATTTGTATTTTAAGGTAGGAATAGTAATAAGAACATATTGCTGTGTGGAATTTGCTATACCGGGGGATAATTTGATATTTCACAGAGTTTCTGCCCCAATGGGCCTTTACCTGGAGTCATTTGTCATTTATTCAGCTTTCAGGAATTGTTGTAGCATTATACTACTCATAATCTATTAGCTGTTTTCCTGGAGGCCCCTGATTCTAACTGGATCATGATGCCATCCATGAGGCATCAGACCAATATATTTAGAAGAGTTATGTCAGAAAAAAATAGTTCCTACACCAGCAAAATATTCTTTATCGTATTCTGATGGATCATTGCTACCAAGTGTTCTATTCCATATCAAAGTTGTTCTGAAATAATTGATCTTTTGATTATTTTAATTCCTTTACCAAAATATCAATGTTTAGGCTGTGCCCAAACTACAAATAGAGATTTTTTGTTGTCATTGTTCAGGGAATTTCTTGATTAATTTTTTGTACAAAGGTGTTCTCTCTAAGTACAATATAAAACATACCCATCTTTCAGGATGAAGGACTGCAGAATGTCATTCTCAAAGCAGCTCAAAGCTTTTGATACTTCTAAATTCCTTCTTCTTTACAGAAATAATGAAAAACATCAGGGGAAAGTGCAATTTAGATCTGGAATTAGACGCCCACCTTGCTACAACCTCCTTTTGCATAGTGGTAGAGAGGACTTCACAAACATGTGTGCTATTACCATAACCAGGTAGTTTTTAACTCCCTAGAGCCCACTCACAAACTTATTAAGTGCTATTGGGTGAAATTCAATGCTGGATTGAATTCCAAATGGATTTGAAACAGAATCATTGTATTCCTTCATGCTTTTCATCAAGCATAGAGACTGTAGACATTGTGCAATATAAATGTGAAATCAACAAAAAATAAATAATATAGAAATGCTTCTTTGTATTGAAACTTCTATGAAAAAATATTTCATAGAAGTCAAATTTTAATAGTCAAAAGTAAATTGGAAAGAAACAGATATTTTCAAGCAAGTGCAGAGCTCAATAACAGCCAAATATGCTGAAATACCTCAAGGCTGTCATCATTCTCTGCACAAATTTTAGCACAGATTCTGGGATCCTACACTGCGTGTGCATATGTCCAGTCCGACATACACACCATAACAAAACCATCAGCTCTCAAGTTATACTCAAAAAATGCAATGTGCAGACCACATCCACAGCACCATTCTCACTGTTATCCTTGCCCTACATTTATCCAAAATATGCAGCTACAACTCTCTTTTTCAGACAGAGGAAGGGTTAATGCCCAGAAGATTTATAATCTATATAAAATACATATGAGGGAAAAGAAATTACATTTAACAAGGACAGTAATTTATCCTACTGCTCACATTATTATTGACATTTAATATGAATGTTGTCATTGTTTTTTAATACTCAGATGATAAGTAGGGTGGTGGTTTTTTGGTCTTCTAGAAGAAATAATTCTACATATAAAGGCAAGGAAAGTATTTCAAAGACTTAGAGAAACATAGGGCAGCTCTGAGACAAATTAACTCAGGAAGCCTATAAGTATTAAAAGCAGGAAAACTTAAGAGAGAAATAAAAATAAAGATGAAAGTAAGAATGAAGAGTTTTACTCAAAGGCTCTCTCAGATCTTGTAAGTGTTAATTAGTGTGAATAGATGTGTGAGTAGTTGCCCTCAGTTTCAGTTCTTGTCTGTATGGTATTACATGTTTGAGCTTTAACAGAAAATTGTGTCTAAAATCACAATCACCAAAAATATATCTGGCAAGAGCAAACCTTGGGATTGCATCCAGGGTGTGTTTTGGGTGTCAAAGGAACAAACAACTTACTTCATTTTTGTGGTCCATTCTCCAAATTTTCATGCCCAATCACTAGCCAGTCGCTTAATGTGGTATAAATTCCTTTCTTTGAGTGCATTGTGTGATTTTCTTCTTTGCCAAGGTTATTATAGTAGGACAAACACTGTAAGCCATAAGGATACATAAGGTAAGTCGTAAGTCATATGGGCCAACAAACCCAAGATTTGGCCTTGCCTTTGACAGAGGTTGTAAGTTTGACAACATTGACCTAGACAAATGGGCACAGCTATTATTTAACTCAAGAACATCTCCTGAATGCCCTGCAGGGGACCACTGACTAAAGTTGTTCCTTTCTGGCAAAGTTTTTGAAACAAGGCAGCGTTGCTATTATTCTAAAGGTAGTGTAAGGTTCAGCCAGACTGAAATTCACACTCAATCTTGCAGTTGTGCAGACGCAAACCCTGAGACATTTTTAAAAATTTTAACATTACGATTGTGTTCATTCTGCAACAGTGAACACTATTACTCTAAGTATGCTCCCCAAATCCTGTTTATAGGCAAAACCATGGGGTGTTTTCTGCTGAAAATCTCTAATGGAGGAAAAGGAACTGCAGCAGTCAAATAATGAAAAACCCAAATAGATATCTTGTTTATTCTTGGTATAATATGTCCCCTGTAGTGTTGCTAATAAAAAAAAAAAAGACAGCCAGAAAGCAAGCAAAAAAGAAAGAACTTCCACCCTTTTCTTTGCAGTCGCTTTCAGGAGGCCCTAGGCTTAGATGATGAATGGTTGCCAAGAGAGGAAAGAGATTTCCTTTAAAAGACCAAGCCTTCCTTTAAGCTTTTATCTGATATTCAGACAGAAACACTATGTGCAAGTTGTAAACTAAAAAATTCATGTAAAGCGCTAATATATTTGTAGATGAGAGGAAACAAATTGGATAAAGACATAAACACCCTCCCACTAATAACAATGAGGAATTTACTTTCCTGTTGTGTTTCAGGGCTACTACTATGTGACAAGACTTATTAATTAATACAATGTAACAAACAGTGGGGCTAGCAGTAGAATTTCATCCTGCTTGAGAAATACAACACGTAATTTTATCAAAGCTTCTTATATATATTTTTACATAAAGCTATTGAATAAAGGAATAGCAAGAAATAAAACAGAATAAGGACAAAGTTTTCATCATGTAATTCTGGAAGTAACATAAGAATGCTTAGGAGTCTTGGATTGTTTCTGATGGCTTAGAAACCTGGTGGTTGCCTCATTATTCTCTTTAAAAAAGTTACTGAAATAAGGCTTCACGCAAAGAAAGGTGCTTTTTAGAAAACCTGTTATAAGCTTAAAGCATTGTTTAGCAAAATGAAAAATGAGTTGCTTAGACCATATATCCAGCAGACATTGACAAGTCTAATCTTCTGATTATCTCTTCAATAAATCTTAATTTTAGAAGAAGACTGCCATTTCAAAGTATTTTTTTTAGCTAGCAGAACAATAAAGAGGATGATGGAATTCCTATTCCATAAATCATATTGCAGAACATATAAACAGCTCAAAAAGTATGTCTTCAGCAATATTTTTCTGATCCTGTTTGAGATGGATGAATCCTTTAAAGACTTTCTTGTGTCTTGTAATAATCTAATGGTTTGCCTGTGTGTTCAATAATTCCTATCAATACTGATACCTCTCAGACCAGGCCTTTTTTCCCTGAACATTTATGATATTTTGTTTTTAAGAAAAATTCCAGGGCATGACTTAACTGTCTGCTACCTACCATAAGTCATGCCTGGAAACCTGTAGATGAGACTATAGCTGCATCTTAAATGCCTTTATTGCTGTTTTCTTGAAACTTTCAGCCCAAGATGAAGTCCAGTGTAACCACACTGTTGGTGATAACATTCTTATTTACCTCCTTTTGAGGGCAGTTGCTGAAGTAATTTCTTCAGCTTCACACATACCACAGTAATGAAACAGCCTCTTGTTTTCTTTCTGTATTAAAAACCACCAAAAGCAAGCAAACAAATCATGAAAAATTCATTTAGTAGTTTACACAAAAATAAAATCCTAGCAGTACCAGGAATTTTTCAGTATGAAAGGGTTCTGGTTGTTTACCCAGTCTGAGTCCTTATCTTACTTGCATCATATATTTGACCATTAGCAGGTAAAAATTTAAGATTTGAGTATCTTTGAAGTAGCTGTATCTTGTGACCATTCAGTAAATAAAAAAAACCCCAGAAGAATCAANCCATTAGCAGGTAAAAATTTAAGATTTGAGTATCTTTGAAGTAGCTGTATCTTGTGACCATTCAGTAAATAAAAAAAACCCCAGAAGAATCAAAGCTTCTTCATGGCAGTCAAAGTGACACCATTACTAGATCTGGTTACCAAAATGGCAGCCAATGACTTATATAGCTCATTTTCTTTCTTCTGTTCCTCGAAATTATTTTAATGCTAATATTCTTCTATATATTAGACTAAATTTCTGATGAATATAGCCTGGATATCAAGATTGCTTATAATCTTTTATTAGTTACCTGTTAATGAATGGACATTAACCTTACATGGAATTTTATGAATACTCTGGGGCAACTGATCCTTTGGAGCAGGACTGATGATGTAAAAAGTATGGTTGTAGCCTAAATGTACTTCTGGATTACTCTTATATTTGTCTGAAACTTCTCTGTATGAGCTATTCAATTATAAGCTTTAAGAATAGAAAAGAAAATTTCTTAGTCATTAGTAGGAATATGGAAATGATCTTTGGCTTGCATCCAAGTTGACAGGTTAATAAATATTAAAAGCTAAAGAGAAAACTAAGAATTCTGACTTAGTAAATTCTGAGTGACATAGCATCTTTAAACCTGGGTTCTATCCTAAGCCTTGAGAAATATTAATATGAAATATTATGTAGGGTTATTTTGTACTGTCAACTTTAAAATACACTGGTTTGTGACATATTATGCCCATGGAAAAGCATGATAGCTATGAATCAGAGAATTACTTAAGAATATATTTTGATTCTGATGGTACACCTGGGTTCAATGTTACTATTTTGGATGTAAATTATTTTATAAAAATTATTTTACAAAAATTAGGCATAATTTTGTAACAAATAAATGCAAGAATCATTTCTATTTAGGCTTAACTGTAAACTGAAGAGTCAAAGCCAGAATTTTTTTACTAGTAATAGCATGCTGCATTCATCCTAGTGGCTGATGCACAACCTAAGAAACCCTTAATAACTGAAATGACAATAAATGAATGTCAGCTTGCACACTTAGGAGAGGAGATTTGTAAATCTCAGTGCAAAAGCATTCAGCTTGGTGCAGAACTGTTCCTGAGAGACCGTGCCTTTGAGAAGATCTCTGCAACTCAGCATAGTGCTTGTGTTGCAGTTCTTCAAGAGTGCAAATTGTAAGGGAATTTTAAGTGTTCTGGCAGTTTGAAAGTTTTTCTTCAATCTCCTTTAAATGCGCTTATCTGCATTTTCACATTCTATTTCCTGAACATTATTTTTCTGTAATATCTGTTTATATGCTGTTTGCTTAACCTTTTTATTTGCTTTATAAACATAAAAAAACAAAACACACTTTTCATTCCCTGTTTTTGTCTTCTCTAATAGTCAATTTCTCATCTGTATGGTACCTATGCATACAATTTGCAACAGGCTTTTTTCTATACAAACAACTTGTGATTAATATAAATGAGCTCAGATTGATTCAGATACAATAGGGGCTGGAGAGTGATGGCTGATGCAAACAGGAAAGGGGATTAGCATTGTTCTTGCTGCATGATGAATTGCACTACATCATGCATTAAAACAATGAATTGTCCTTCAGGATATCAAAGACATTAGCAAACAACATGATGGCAAATATATAGTCTTTTATCTGATGGAGACAATATTCCTCACAGAAGATGCTAAGGCTGGAGGAGCATCAGCAGGATTGCCAACAGGATTTTTGGAAGCTGGCGGCATGGAGGCAGAGCAGCTGCTTGGTCTATGAAACATACTGCCTGAAGTAAACCTTTCACAGTGAGCTCTCTTGCTGCCTCTTTTTGAACAGTTGTGTTTTAATGATCATCATCATCACTATCTTCCTCAGATGAGTGAAGGTCCAATCAAGTCAGTCAAGGGTGGAGATTGGAAAAAAAGCAGTAATTGTCTGGTGCCAGTGTCACAGATGAAGCCCCTTGAACCTCATTGGCAATGTCACAGCACTAGCATGTGCTAGACCATAAACACTGGGCCTTTGTAGACACAATTTTCTACTCCTATAATAATAATTTCTTCATATGTAAGACAGTATTTAGCAAAATGGGCTATGCTACAACAGCAGCTTGCATTTAAAGTATTTTTCTTGTCATTCTTTTAGTAAATTTCCTTTTTATGAATATATCACACTGCATTCCAAATAACATTTTTATTTATGAATAGCTGGTGAGCAAATTTAATTGGAAAAACCCTCCTCCAGCACAAATGCAAGAATAGAATAGAGTGAACAAAGTCTTTCACCTTTAAGTACTGTTTCCAATGATCTGATGGCCTGCTAACAGGAAAAATACTGGTGTTACCTCACAGTCAGACTCCTCCTGGGCCATTACAGAGCAGTTCCAGTTGTATCTTTCTTACCATCACGGAGAGTTCAAGCACCTTCATTTTTATTTATACATGCTATGATGGACCTGTTTGTCAGTGGGTGTTCAGAACTTTGCCAGAAATTTAAGTTCACATGCAAATGTAGGAAATCAAGATTTCACATAATGAGAAATGTAAAACATGGTTGTAAGTGCACAGTTTTCACTTTATATAAAAATAGTACCCAACACCCTACAACAATTTTAAACCTCTTTCCTTTATTCCTTCTGAACAGATAATTAACTTTGGTGTTAGGCAATTTTTTCCCCAATCAAAACTAATCATCCAAATCAACCCTAATGACATTATGTTTGAAATAGGAATATTTTGCTTGATCAGCTGCACGGTATTAAAATTTATATTTCCTTCTAGGATAGACTGCATTAGTTCTTGTTCACTTGCTTAATTTCAAGGGAAACTCTAAGGAAACAAGCACTAATTTTCATTTAATTGGAATGCCAATATTTACAACTCTGTAGTATTTAAATATTTCAAATTTCAGCAGTAATTTTCCAATTTTCATAATGACTGATGTTGTTTAAGATGGATAATGAATATATTTACATATTGTTCTGTTTCTAATAGTTGTTTTTTAGGTGAAAACATACTTTCAGAAATTTTTGAGATGTGATTGAGTGATGCTTTAAAAAATTTCAAAGTTCTCTCTAATAAATCTGATTTGTCATATGTGTACCAAACCCTCAAAGAATGACAAAAATTACCGTATTGAATCCCTGTAATGCAAAATCTACTCCAATGCTTGTCCTGCAGCTGCCAGATGTGGAGAAGTTATAAAAGCCTATGTTTAATACTCAAACCTTCTTCTCCATTATGGACATCTCTTTGGATTGAGGAATCCAGGGTTGGTCCTGACTTTCCTCCTCTGCTTTGAAGTCATTTACTTTTATCTGTCTTCCTTGAGACTGCTGTTCCATTTCACTGATAGATGTTATGTCACCTTACAGCTATCTGGGGCTTCTTTCACTTTATGAAGGCTGTTTTCATCTACACATTTTCATTTCAACTCTTGTCTTCTTATATAAATGATGAGCTCTTTAAAAACATACTACTGTAATCTGTTGGCACAGATCAAGAAGTGTCTGCAATCCACAAATGAAACTGGTGTGTGGGTTGTGGTTATCTCAACTCTATTCTATTCTAGACATCAGAATCATAAACTTTGACATTTCACAGAGGAAATGAAATGGTCTTATATTTTATCTGGCATAACTATACCCTCATTTGTTTCAATTGCCTCAAATTATGCTGACAATATATACTGTTTGTAGCAAGACCAGTTATATCAAAGGTAATAATAAAAATATGTCTGCTTCAGACTGAAGTGCATTTTCAATTTGGTTGCTTTCCAAAATAGATCAGCAGTAGATGTAGTATATTAATCTGCACAATTTAAGTTTTAATGGGCTGGGAAACATGCTTTTACATTAATATGATTTAAGCTTAAAGTACAGCAGTTCTATTAAAAATAAATCAGCTTCTGCATGGATGTCTCAATAACCAAAGATTTTTACAACTACAATTGCTTTTTCTTTGCTCTGAAAGACAGAGAGACAATTCTGAAGGGGCTGACACATGAATTTCAAGTTGCAGTGAATAATGAAAACCATACATAACAGCTGAGGCATAAAGAAAGTGCTCCTAGTTTCTTTAACATTGTTCTGTTCTCAAAAAATATAAAGCAAACAACATTAATTAGGGGGATTTATCACTTTTAACACCCATGGTGTTGCTGTTCATACACGCACCAAGGCTCGGTGTAGGGTCGGCCCACACTAGCCATGCTGAAGTGTGGGCACACATCTCCTGCTCTGTGCCTGTGCAAGTGCCTTCCTACACAGCCTTTCATTTTCGCTGTGTTTCTCTCTCCCTGCCCAAGACCCAGTTTGAACCTGCTGACTCTCTCTGTCTGCTGTAGTTAGAGGTCTTTTCCTTTCTGCAAGGGGATGAAAACTTTTCCAAGGGCTGTGGTAGAAACCTGGAGAGGGGTGATCCCATTCACCACACTGTGGAAATCATGGGTGGCGAAGAGTGTAAGCAAAAGCAACAAGACGGATGAGAGCAAGTATGAACCAGCCACTGGAGTTTCATTTTGGAAACACTATAAATTTTCATGACATTTTTTCTGATATGGGTTTTGGGAAGATACAAATAGGAAAATTGCTGCTGTGGTGAATAGTGTGAAGCAGTAAAAGATAACGGTGGGACTTGGTTTCCAGCAATCAATGGAAAAAAAACAGGCTGGAAGCTTATCTTAATTTGGCACTGATTGTTAACTGCATGCATCAGAGAAGTTAAAGAAATACTGAACCCCATTTTATGAACACAAACCTACTCTATTAACATCATTGCATGGGGAAGTAGAACAATGAAATACTGATGCTGGTGTAGTATATTTTTGGTCTCTTTTTGAGGATCATTTTTCTACTTCAGTAATAAATAATTTTATTTTATAATTTATTTTTTATTTAAATTAAGATCATAAGAATAGATACATATTTTATGAGAGCAGCTTTTACCGATATAGAAATTATATTGAAAAATTTTCCTTTTATATGGACTTAAAAGCAGCAGTTTTATAATGCTTTGCCTTTACTGAACCTTAAGTGCTTGTCTTCCACTTCTAGAGTGTGATGAATATAACTTTACTGTGACCTGAAGTATACCTAAGTATGCTGTAAGTGGATATGACAAGCACTAAATATTCAATAAGAGTCTTCATTATAAAACTCTATGGGAAAAAAAAAGATGTTAAGACAAAAATGCTGAGATTATAAAGCCAAGTGTTTGCAAGTAAAGATACCCCAGTGTGCAGCAGGATTTATCCTCCTTTTGGCTGTTAGTCACTTATTAAGCAATTGAGTAGTCACCTTTTTTAACAGTCAGCAGTGATGTTATGATCTATTGCTTTAGCAGCCTCTGGAAATTAAAATAGTTAATAATAAATGGAACACAGTTCAGTCATGTTCACTGCTAATATTCATTCTAGAAATTTAGCCAATTGTTCAACTAAAGTGATAGTGGTTTTGCACCTGAATTAGGTACCATTTTAACCACAAAAAAGAAAATAGATTCAGTTAATGAGTATTCAGTAATTAGGAGACTATTCTGGTTCATTAATGATGTCTGAATGTGGATTTGAGGCTTTTTACCAAGAGCAAGCAAACACACCAGGAAAAAAACTGTTCACAAAGTGTCCACTTCTAGCGACTAATGAAAGATCAGTGTTATGTTCAGGACATTAAGAGTGTTCAAAAATTCTTATGAGTATGGCTTTTTAATATTTAATCTCTAAATTTAACTATTAGATAACCTTTTCTTCTTCAGAAGCGTTAAATCACTAGGAGCTCCCTTGCCTAGGATCTGACACTAAAATGCTTCAGAAACAGTAAATGTGGCAATAATTGTCACTGTAACTTCATGAATAAGAGACCATATGTCCATGAGACGATAGGATTTTCAGGTTACATTCTGGCTACTCAGATACTGTGAGCATCTTGAAGAGTTGTAAATCCAGTCATTTGATCTCCAGCCCAGGTGGGCTAAGCACTGGGGAAGGAGTCTAGCTGGGACATATTTCTGATTCGATTGTTAAACAAGAAATGATAGAGGTGGCTTGAAGTTGTGTTTGTTGTCCTTTAAATCCGCTTTCTCCACTCCTTGCATACATTAGGGCTTGACAATAATGGAAGAGTTGAGACTTCTCCTTTCTGCTACTTTCTGCTGTGTTTATCATGTTTTAGTTACATGACTGCTTTCTCTACTCTGGAAATTCTTGATTATAAGACAAAGAAGATATGGAAAAGGAATCAATTTCTTCTTAATTATCCTGTGTTATTGATGCCTTGGATTTTA
>WEKY01032902.1:0-10384 GCA_013390045.1 Picathartes gymnocephalus
AGGGAGCAAGGCTCACAGCCTGAAGAGTGCACTGGAGCAAGGCTGGCTGCAGCGCTCAATCCCAAATTAACTTCTGTGCCTATAAACTGAGGAAGATTCCCTTCTTTCCCAGATGGGAGAGGCTGCCCATGCCTGCTCCTTTATTTTCCAGATTTTTCTCTGGTGGGAGAGAGTCTGAGACAGCACGGAGCCAGGCAGGGTTACAGAGGTGGCACCAAAGCAGGGTTAGTCACAGCAGAGAGAAGGGAAAGGGAACAAATCCAAACCAGAGCTGAACCAAAACACTGGAGCAAATTCCAAACAACTCAGGGGTGAAGGCAGGAGACCCAGCAGGGCCTGAATTGCCAGGAAAAGCAAGAGGAACAGTGAGTAAAGCACCCGGACAGGGTGCAGAGAGGCCCTGTGTGACTGCAGAGCCTGCAGTGGAAGCACCGAGAGCTCTCTGATCCCAGGGATTCCCAGCAGGATCCAGCTCTGCCCAGCCCCCCCTCTCACCTCCTGGTTGCACTGCTTCACTGGGCTGGAGCCCGGCTTGTCCACCCGGGATGGGATCCTCACCTGCAGGCCAGAGACAGCAGGGATCACCTGGGCTGGGCCCAGCAGTCCCCAGTTCCAACTGGAAAAGCTGGGGGAATGTGGGGATTCCACATCCAGGACCATCCTTCCCATGGGAATGCCCACCTGGGGATCCACATCCCTACCTGGATGACCACTCCCATGACGGGCAGGTTCAGAGTCTGGCCGGGCACTGGCGGTGGCCACTGGTCGATCTCGTTGCACACTGGGGGACACAGGGAAGGCAAGAGGGAGAATGCAGCTCATCCTGGGATTCTGATGGGAATTGTTCCCTGTTCCCAGCTCACACATCGCCCCCCCCGGCTCCTGGCAAATGCAGAGCTGATAAACCAGGGTGAATGACCCGGGTGAAAAAGGTCTGGCAGAGGTGCAGCAGATTCCTGGCTTTGGGAATATCCTGCATTCCTGGGAACACCCTGCATTCCTTGGGGATACCTTGCATTCCTTGGGGTACCCTGCATTTCTTGGGAACACCCCACATTCCTTGGGAATATTCTGAATTTCTTGGGAATATCCTGAATTTCTTGGGGATATCCTGCATTCCCTGGGGATACCCTGCATTCCTTGGGGTACCCTGCATTCCCTGGGGATACCCTGCATTCCGTGGGGATACCCTGCATTCCTTGGGGTACCCTGCATTTCTTGGGAACACCCTACATTCCTTGGGAATATCCTGAATTTCTTGGGAATATCCTGAATTTCTTGGGGATATCCTGCAGTCCTTGGGGATACTCTGCATTCCTTGGGAATCCTGAATTTCTTGGGAATANGTGATGCTCTGCATTCCTTGGGAATCCTGAATTTCTTGGGAATATCCTGCACTCTTGGGGAATATCCTGCATTCCTTGGGAATCCTGCATTCCTTGGGAACACTCTACATTCCTTGGGAATACTGAATTTCTTCGGAATATCCTGCATTTCTTGGGAACACCCTACATTCCTTGGGAATATCCTGAATTTCTTGGGAATATCCTGAATTTCTTGGGGATATCCTGCAGTCCTTGGGGATACTCTGCATTCCTTGGGAATCCTGAATTTCTTGGGAATATCCTGCATTCTTTGGGAATATCCTGCATTCCTTGGGAATCCTGCATTCCTTGGGAACACTCTACATTCCTTGGGAATACTGAATTTCTTGGGAATATCCTGAATTTCTTGGGAATATCCTGCATTCTTTGGGAACATCCTGAATTTCTTGGGGATATCCTGCAGTCCTTGGGGATACTCTGCATTCCTTGGGAATACTGAATTTCTTGGGAATATCCTGAATTTCTTGGGAATATCCTGCATTCTTTGGGAACATCCTGAATTTCTTGGGGATATCCTGCAGTCCTTGGGGATACTCTGCATTCCTTGGGAATACTGAATTTCTTGGGAATATCCTGAATTTCTTGGGAATATCCTGCATTCTTTGGGAACATCCTGAATTTCTTGGGGATATCCTGCAGTCCTTGGGGATACTCTGCATTCCTTGGGAATACTGAATTTCTTGGGAATATCCTGAATTTCTTGGGAATATCCTGCATTCCTTGGGAATACTGAATTTCTTGGGGATATCCTGCATTCTTTGGGAATATCCTGCATTCCTTGGGAATACCCTGCATTCTTTGAGAATACCCTGCATTCTTTGAGAACATCCTACATTCCTTGGGAATACTGAATTCCTTGGGAATACCCTGCATTCCTTGGGAATACCCTCCATCCAAACTGAGAGCCCCATCCCCTCCCTCCCCACAATCCCTCCTTCACACCCCGTTATCCCTTGGACAAGCAGCAGAAAGTTCCCGTGGGAATTTGCCCCAGAAAGCAAATTTTGGAGCATTCCAGCCGTTTTTCAGGAACATCCGGATCCCAAGCTGCGATGCCAAGCCGGAATCCCTCCCTCCCAGCTCACCTGCCTCCAGGCAGGGCTCCAGCTTGTCGAAGTACTCGGGAGCAATCAGCTGCAGCAGGCACTGGAACAGGTTCACGTAGGGAAGGCGGGACACGAGCACCAGGGACTGGGAGAGGCACATTTGGGATCAGGACCCCGCCCTGAGCCCAGACCTGCACATTCCTCTGCTGCGTGGACAGGGATGGACTCAAAAAAACCCCACACAAAATCCAAGGAGAAGCTCCCAAGCAGAACTTCGGGGGAATTCCTGCTGCCCACCCGCTCCAGGTGAGCTGGGATTTGGGAGAGCCAAGGGATGGGAGCGTGGCCTGGCAAAGGAGCAGCTGGAGAGGGAATGAAAATTGGTTGCTGGTGGAATCAGAGCTCCCAAAAAGCATTTCAGGTGGAGAAGCACAAAGGAGCAACTCCTGAAATGGGAATCGGGCAGATAAACAAAGTCAAGGAATTCTGGGGAAGGATAAAGGAACTTGGAATAACAAATTGTGTCCAGAGAGGCCTTTTTTGTTCTAATTGGGGCTTCCTTGTGAAATAAATCCCTGTTTTTACAACTGTCCCAACCCAGCCCCACTGGGGCTTTCATTGTTACACTGATTCTCCTCTTCCTCTAACCATTAACGAAATTAATTAGGAATGCAGGAATCATTTCAGCACCTCCTGGCCAACCCCAAACGTGACCGTTTGAATCCAAACCTCATCCAAGTGTGACAATTCCTTCCCTGGGCAATCCCACGGTTCCAGTGGAAAACTCACTGGTTTAGTGGAGATGGAAAAACTCATTTCTGCATCAGCAGGAGTCTGAAAGGAGCTCCTGGAGGAGGAGGGCACAAAGCTCAGGACACTGAAGGGACTGGAGGAGAGGGAACGGCCTCAGGCGGGGCCAGGGCAGGCTCAGGGTGGAATCAGCAGGAATTTCCCCATGGGAAGGGGGGTCAGGCCTTGGCAGGGGCTGCCCAGGGAGCTTTGGAGTGCCCAGCCCTGGAGGTGTCCCAGGAATTGCTGGAGGTGGCACTGAGAGCTCTGGGCTGGGGACAAGGTGGGCATCGGGCACAGCTGGGACTGGGTGGGCTGGGAGGGCTTTTCCAGCTTCAGGGATGGTTCTGGGATGTTGGGATTTCAGCACTGACCTTCTGGAAGTAGCCCCTCTTCATGGAGCTGTCCTTGACCTGCCGGAAGTACACGTACCCGAAATAGTGAGCGGCCTCTCGCTG
The DNA here is from genome assembly GCA_013390045.1 of Picathartes gymnocephalus. Lineage (NCBI taxonomy): Eukaryota > Metazoa > Chordata > Aves > Passeriformes > Picathartidae > Picathartes > Picathartes gymnocephalus. The sequence goes on from WEKY01032902.1 coordinate 3,679, forward strand.
CGGGGACAGGGACACAGGGACAGGGAGGGACAGGGAGGGACAGGGAGGGATAGAGGGACAGAGAGGGACAGAGGGACAGGGAGGGACAGAAAGAGACAGTGAGGGACAGCCCAGCCCCACTGTCACCAACCCCTCCTGAGCCACCCCCCCTGCTCTGACACATCCCAGCCCTCCGGGAGAGCCTCCCATGGGGACACAGGGATAGCCACAACTGGAGCCAGGCTGGGAGAGCTGGGGGGGCTCACCTGGACAGGAGAAGGCTCCAGGGAGAGCTCCGAGCCCCTGGCAGGGCCTGAAGGGGCTCCAGCAGAGCTGCAGAGGGGCTGGGGACAAGGGACAGAGGGACAGGACCCAGGGAATGGCTTCCCAGTGCCAGAGGGCAGGGCTGGATGGGATCTTGGGCAGCAATTGCTGGCTGGGCTGGAATTCCCAGAGCAGCTGTGGCTGCCCCTGGATCCCTGGCAGTGGCCAAGGCCAGGCTGGGCACTGGGGCTGGCAGCAGCCTGGGACACTGGGAGGTGTCCCTGCTTCAGTTTCCTCTCCCAAAATAACTGGGGTCTCCAGGATTCAGTTCCCTCTTCCAGTGGAACTGGGATCTCCCTAATTCCCCTCTCCCAAAACAGCTGGGGGTCCCCCTGACTCCATTCAGTTCCCTCTCCCCCTGATCCTGTCCCAACTTTGATCCCCATCCCATTCCCTCTCCCAGCAGTTCCCTGTCCCGCTCTCCCTCCCTGTGAGCAAGGAAGGAAATCCCTGTGCTGAATCCTCCTTTTCCCACTATTCCCACTGCCAAAGGAAATGAAGACTTTCCACAGGGACACCAAATCCACGGAACCCTTGACTTTTCCCTGGCAGGTGAGGGCAGGGCCAGCACCCACCTGCAGCGTCACCGGGGCCTCCCGGTTGTACTTCCCGTCATCCTGGAACGGGGAATTCCGGGAACCCCCGGCCTGGCGCAGCCGGAAGCTGAACTGAGTGTCCCCGAGGCCACCTGGGACAGAGACAGCACAGGGACAGCGACAGCGACAGTGAGCAGGGACAGTGAGCAGGGAATGGCTCCAGTGCAACGCGGGTGGGGCTACGGGGAAATCCAGCACGGGAATGGGCAGGGACAGAGGGGAGGGAGCAAAGCAGAGAAATCCCAAAGGGAGGGGAAAGGGAAAGGGAAAAAGGAAGGGAAAAAGGAAGGGAAAAAGGAAGGGAAAAAGGAAGGGAAAAAGGAGGGGAAAAAGGAAGGGAAAAAGGAAGGGAAAAAGGAAGGGAAAAAGGAAGGGAAAAAGGAAGGGAAAAAGGAAGGGAAAAAGGAAGGGAAAAAGGAAGGGAAAAAGGAAGGGAAAAAGGAAGGGAAAAAGGAAGGGAAAAAGGAAGGGAAAAAGGAAGGGAAAAAGGAAGGGAAAAAGGAAGGGAAAAAGGAAGGGAAAAAGGAAGGGAAAAAGGAAGGGAAAAAGGAAGGGAAAAAGGAAGGGAAAAAGGAAGGGAAAAAGGAAGGGAAAAAGGAAGGGAAAAAGGAAGGGAAAAAGGAAGGGAAAAAGGAAGGGAAAAAGGAAGGGAAAAAGGAAGGGAAAAAGGAAGGGAAAAAGGAAGGGAAAAAGGAAGGGAAAAAGGAAGGGAAAAAGGAAGGGAAAAAGGAAGGGAAAAAGGAAGGGAAAAAGGAAGGGAAAAAGGAAGGGAAAAAGGAAGGGAAAAAGGAAGGGAAAAAGGAAGGGAAAAAGGAAGGGAAAAAGGAAGGGAAAAAGGAAGGGAAAAAGGAAGGGAAAAAGGAAGGGAAAAAGGAAGGGAAAAAGGAAGGGAAAAAGGAGGGAAAAAAGGAAGGGAAAAAGGAAGGAAGAAGGAAGGGAAAAAGGAAGGGAAAAAGGAAGGGAAAAGGAAGGGAAAAGGAAGGAAAAAGGAAGGAAAAAGGAATGGAAAAAGGAAGGGAAAAAGAGCAGGAAAAGAGGGGAAAAAGAGGGGAAATGGGAAGGAAAAGGGAACTATAGGAAAAAACCTTTCCCTGTGAGGGTGAGGGGAGGTGGCACAGGGTGCCTGGAGCTGTGGCTGCCCCTGGATCCCTGGCAATGCCCAAGGCCAGGCTGGACATTGGGACACTCTGGGACAGTGGGAGGTGTCCCTGCCATGGCAGGGCTGGCACTGGAGGGGCTCTGAGGTCCCTTCCCACCCAGACCATTCCAGGATTCCATGGAAGTGCAGAAACCCAACCCTTAAAGCCCCAGGGCCTGGCTGGATGAGCAGATTTATTTCTCATTGTCCCTTAGTGATTTACTAACACAGGTCTGGGGACATTTCTGCTGGAAGTGTCCCCTCCCCAGCTCCTGCTCCCAAACACAGGAATGTGACAGCTGCCAGCCTTGGGAGCTCACCCTCCTGGCTCCATCGGGAATTTCCCTGGAGCACCACAAATAACCAGCACAAGGAGGCTCTGGCTCAGCCCCAGGTGCTCCCTGCTGTCCCCTCATCCCTGCAGCACCCCAGGGATTGTCCTTCCACCGGGGACACTTCTGCCACCCCCGCAGTCACCCACCTGAGTAGGAGTCTGGGAAGGACAGGTAGCAGATGCTCGTTTTCTGCAGAAAAACCAACACCCAGTGAGAACCCCCCCGAGCTGCTCCCAAGGGAGGGAAAAGCAGGAATGAAGGGTGGTTACCTCCTTCTCGGTGAGCCTGAAGTCGTGGGGATACACCAGCTGCAGAGAGAGCACAGCCTGTCAGCCCCTGTGCCCCACACACAGCTCCTCCCTGATCCCACACATCCCACAGGAAAGCACCCGGAGTCACTGAAACTCTGTCACAGAGCCCGGTTTTGTTTGGATTTGGGAGAGACCCAAAGGCTCCTGGGTTTGATTTAATCTTGGGAGTGATGGCTGAGGGAATGACAGCCCCAGATCCTCTGGGAGATTCCAGGTGTGCAAACATCTGTCAGGAGCAGGACAGGCTGGAAATGAAGCTGGGAAAATGCAGGTGGGTGTGGGGGGATGAGGGGTGGGCAGAGCAGCACTGAGGGGGGCACAGAGAGGGTTCAACAACCATGGCTGGGACAACACCCCGGGAGGGAGGAATTCCATCAGTGCTGGATTTGATAACCCTGGAGGGCTTCTCCAAGCTCAGTCTGTGGTTCTCATAATCCTTGGAGAACATGGCAGTCACAGATCAGGGAATCCTGGGATGGTTTGGGTGGGAAGGGACCTCAGAGCCCCCCCAGTGCCAGCCCTGCCATGGCAGGGACACCTCCCAGTGTCCCAGGGTGTCCCAGTGCCCAGCCTGGCCTTGGCCACTGCCAGGGATCCAGGGGCAGCCACAGCTGCTCTGGGAATTCCAGCCCAGCCAGCAATTGCTGCCCAAGATCCCATCCAGCCCTGCCCTCTGGCACTGGGAAGCCATTCCCTGGGTCCTGTCCCTCTGTCCCTTGTCCCCAGCCCCTCTGCAGCTCTGCTGGAGCCCCTTCAGGCCCTGGCAGGGGCTCGGAGCTCTCCCTGGAGCCTTCTCCTGTCCAGGTGAGCCCCCCCAGCTCTCCCAGCCTGGATCCCTGGGAACTGAGGGGCTCCAGCCCTGCAGCAGCTCCGGGGCCTCCTCTGGGCTCTCTCCAGCAGCTCCAGGTGCTGCTGCTGTGTCCCCAGGGCTGGGGCAGCTCTGCAGGTGGGCTCTCACCTGGGCACGGGGGCACAGGGGGCAGGGTGCTGAGGAGGAGGATCCCACAGAGCCTCTGCTGCCTGGGAAGTGCAGGAATTGCAGGAATTGCAGGAATTGCAGCAGAGCAGAAAGGAACCAGCACGGGCTGGGCTGGAGCTCCATCCTCAGCCTCAGCTCTGCTCCAGAGGCAGCTGCTGCTCCATCCAGGAGCTCAAACCCGTGCCTGACTCCCCTCTCCAGGCCACAAACAGCCCGGGTGGCCCCGTGCCAGGGGCTGGGAGTTCACCCAGCTCTGACAATTCCCGCGGATCCCTTGGCAAGGGCGGCTCCAGCCGAGCCAGCCAAATGCCCAATTAACAGCGACGCTGATGAGCCCTCCCCGAGGGCTGAGCTGGGAGAGAAAAGCTGCGAAAATCCAGAGGGAAAATGATCCCAGAGCAGTTCCAGGGATGGGGCAGCACGGAGAGGGAAGGCTGGGATGCTGCAGTGGGAAGGATTTGGGATCATCCCGAGGATTCACTTCCCTGCTCCCCCTGTTCTGTGTCAGGACCCCAAACACATTCCCGGGGTTGGGATTAATTAATCCCCACCCAAACATTAATCCTGTGAATTCCCAGGGAATCACGGCCAGGCCAGGAGTGGGGAGCCCTGGAGAGCTGATCCTGATCCATGGGGATCCCAGGAATCCCAGGAATTGTGCTTTCCTCAACATTTGCTGCCTAACTCAGAGCAGGAGTTCAGACAAGGCTTCTGCTTCTCCTGCTGGATTTTGGGGGGGGCTTTCTGCAAGAAAACGGGTGGAAAACCAGGCTTTAATTTCCAAGGTTGGAATTGATGATCCCAGAGGTCTTTTCCAACCTTAATCCCTCTGGGATTCCACATCTCTGCTTCCCCTTCACTTCAACTCTGATGTTTCTCTGTGTTTGGGGTGTGGGGAAATCACCAAAAATCCAAGAGTTCAAAACCTCAAATCCAAGCCAAAAGGAATCTGAGTCACTACAACTTTCCAAAAGCCAAAAAAAAAAGGCAAATGAAAAGGAACTTTGGATGTGTAAAAGTCCCTGGATGTCTCCAGAGAAACCCAAAAGGGCTTCAATCACATCCTAAAGTGTTTATTTGATTATTTGAAGGTGGAGGGGCCAGAAATGGAAATTCCATTTAATTCCTGCCTTGGTTTGGGTTCTGCTTTCCAACAGCTTCTCCACTGTCTGTGTAAGCAGAGTGGGAATGGCTGAAATCCAGAACCTTTGGGATCTTTCTCAGAGCCTTTTGAACTTCTGAATCTCTCAGGTCTGAATTTCAGAGACCCCCCCAGGTTTTTACCCCCAAATCCCCCTAAATTGGTCCCCCCAGGGCCCCCCAAGCCCCCACAGCTTCTCCTCTTCCTGGCTCCCCTTCCCGTGTCTCATTCCTGCTCCTTCCCCTTTCCTCTGGAGCAGAAATCCATGATATTTTTCCAAAGGAATGGGGACAGTGGGGCTGTGTCCTCCCCACTGAGATTATCCCAGTTTTCCTGTCATTTTTGCCACGTGAGAAATATTTTCCCATCAAAATTTAATGCAGGAAAAGGGAGAAAAGAAATAAAAAGAAGGAAAATTCCTTTCCAGGGATGAACAAACATTCCTGCATCCCTCACCCACAAAGTCCCCTCCTCACAAACCCAGACAGGTGAGAACCCACCTGGACACATCAAAACACAACTACAAAGCATTGAACTCTCCATGCTAATTATTATCCCAGTATTCCTCTTTTTCCCAGGGTATTTCAGGCCTGGTTCTGCAGGAAAAAAGGATCAAACAGATGAAACTTGGGTCTGGAGGAGATTTTTTTATTCATTTTCAGGCTCCATGGGAAGAAACAGTCAAGCGTTCAAGGCAAGGGAGCAGCACCAGGTGGACCTGGTCCCTCCTGCTTCCCATTCTCTTTGGAAGCTCCAGCATTTTAAACTGGGAAGGCTCAACCCTCTGGAAACCAGAGCAATTTCCCTAAAAAGGCAGAGGAAGGAGTGACCCCTTCAATCACACAAGAAATAAGAAGGAATTTGAGGTGAATCCTCAGAAAAATCCACATTTCCCTGCTGCCTTTCCTCCGAGCACCGAGCAGCCCCTGAGGGACCCAACTTCCCCCAACTCCTCCTTCAGGCGCAGCACTGGGATATTCCAGGGAACTGGGGACAACTGTCCAGTCCTTCCTGTCCCAATTCATCCCCCCTGGTTCCCCAAGGGCCTCAGCTCTGCTCCAACCCACGGACACCTCCCTGCCCTGGCTGCTGGGAATTTCTGTCTTTGGAATCCTGGGATGGTTTGGGTGGGAAGGGAGCTCAGAGCCCCCCCAGTGCCAGCCCTGCCATGGCAGGGACACCTCCCAGTGTCCCGGCCTGCTGCCAGCCCCAGGGTCCAGCCTGGCCTTGGCCACTGCCAGGGATCCAGGGGCAGCCACAGCTGCTCTGGGAATTCCAGCCCAGCCAGCAATTGCTGCCCAAGATCCCATCCAGCCCTGCCCTCTGGCACTGGGAAGCCATTCCCTGGGTCCTGTCCCTCTGTCCCTTGTCCCCAGTCCCTCTGCAGCTCTGCTGGAGCCCCTTCAGGCCCTGGCAGGGGCTCGGAGCTCTCCCTGGAGCCTTCTCCTGTCCAGGTGAGCCCCCCCAGCTCTCCCAGCCTGGATCCCTGGGATGTGTCTCCCTGGGGTGTTTTTATTCCCTGGAAAGGATCCATAAAGGTCTCTTGGATGCTGCCCTGGCCCTTCCCTGCCCTGTGCACCCCACAGTCCAGGGAGATCCCCCATCCCCCCTCACCCCAAATCTCTGCTGGGATCCCACTCCCCTCCCTCTTTGCTGTCCCCACCCCATCTCTGACCCCCTTTCCACACCCCCAACCCTGATCCTGCTTCTCACACACTCCATTCCTAATCCCCTCTTTCCCCATCCTTAATTCCCTTTTCACCTCCCTATTCCCTCTTCCATTCCCCGATTCCCCCTTTCACCTCCCCATTCCCAATCCCTCCACATCCTCAATCCCTGACTCCCCTTCTCACCTCCCCATTCCCGATCCCCTCTCTCTCCATCCCCGATCCCTCCACACCCC
>WEKY01032902.1:16854-35557 GCA_013390045.1 Picathartes gymnocephalus
AGGTGAGACCCGGCTGTCATCGCCGCACTCGCGGGGCCGGGGTCGGGGCTGGGCCCGGCGCCGCGGGCTGGGCCCCGCCGCCCTCCCGGCTCCGTTCCGGCTTCCCGGAGCCGCTCCCCGCGCTCCGGGGGTTCGGCACCGTTTAGGGGGTTAAAAGCCACCCCCGCCGAGCCGCTGTCCGGGGCTGGGCCGTGGTCCCGCCGCCTCGTTCCGTGTGGATCTGGGTTAAATCCTACTGCTCTGCGCGTGACAGTTTCCTTTTGCCGTGTTTTGGTGCGTGCGGGGCGGGCTGGCGGGGCTGGGGCTGCGGTCTCCAGGTGCTCCTGGATCGCACCTGGCCGGCCGGGAGTGGCCGGAGCTGTCGGGAGTGGTGGCGGTGACAAGGTCAGAGGTCAGGTCACCCTTCCCGGGGCTCAGATCCCGCTCTCAGGGCTCAGAGCGCATTCCCGAGGATCTGGTCACCTTCCGGGGGTCCCCTGCCCGGGGGTCACATCACTCCCTTGAGGGTCTGCTCCCTTTCCCGAGGGTCAGGTCCCCCTCTCGAGGTTCTTGTCCCCCTCTTGGGTGTGTCACATCAGTCCCGGAGGTCAGGTCCCTTCTGCGGGTCAGATCACCCTTCTGAGGGTCCCCCTTCCTGGGGTCTGGTTCCCCCCTGTGGGTCAAGTCCCTCTGGGCTGTCTGGTCCCATTCTGGAGGGTCAGATCCCCTTCCCGGAGGTCTGGTCCCCTTCCTGAGGGTCTGGTCTGTCCTCTGGGGTTCTGGTCGCGTTTCGGGGGTCAGGTCCCTTCCAGGGGGTGAGAGGAGGGGGATCAGTGGTCAGGGTCCCTCTCCCCAGGGTCTGGTGCCTTCCCAGGGTCAGGTCAGCCTTCCACGGGTCAGGTCCCTCCCGGGGGTCACAGGAGGGGGATGAACCTCCCACAGGTGTCACCCTGCTGGGGACCTGCTCACCTCAGGGTGCAGAATTTGACCGTAAATGTCACCATGCTGGTTTTATTAACGACCAGAAAGTGGGGTAGGAGTGGAGGCCCCACTGGAATCACCACAAGGTTGGTCTGACAGGAAAGCGGCTCCTGGCAGAGGCTGGGAGGGCCCTGCTGAATTTGAGGGCCTTGTTTTGCACCAGCAAAAAAAAAAAAAAAAAGCCAAACTAGGAAGTGAAAAAGAGAAACTGAGAGAACGTGGAGGGGCCTGAGAGGTTTTTCCTTGCTTGATCCCCGACTTGGAAATTCATGTTTTAAAAACTTGAAGGTTGTTTTCATCGTTTAGTTTGTGTCTCGGAAAGGAGAAGGTGGTGATTCCAGCCGTGCCCAGCCCCACAGGTTTGAGTCAGGCTCTTAGGAGCTGATTTGGGTTATAAAGCTCTGTTTAAAGCCTGATGAGAGAAGAAACATTTATGTTTTCTCTTATTACGCTGACACTTAAAAGTGAACATGCTGCCAAAATACTTGAGTGGTAAAAAAAACCCCTTGGTGGATGGTAGTATAGGGATTTCCATGGCAACCAATGGTGATCTCATGGGAAGCAAAGTTAAATTTTGAGCTGTCAGTGGGAGCACATCATGGCCTGGGCTGGCCTGGGTGACATTTGCTCAGCACAAGGTGTTGAGGGCTGGATAGGAACAAACTGGTCTGAAACCAAGGCTTGTTCTCCGTGTGTACACTGATATTCCTGGTGATTTTTGTACTTTCTGTGGAATAGCGTTGAAATCCAGGGATGTGGGACAGCGTCCTAGCTGGCGATGGGGACGGATTGGTGGTGCTGCAGCCGGTGCCTGCCGGGCAGGTGGTGCAGGAAAGGCTCCTGCAGAACCTCACGCTGGGGGAAGGTTTGCTGTGGGATGCAGGAGCTGTGGAGCATCCCCTGCTCAGCCTGGTGTTCCAGGAGCTCTGCGTGTGCTGTGGGAGGGACAGGGTGGATTTCTGACTTCACAAATTGGAAACTGTCAAAAATAATAACGACGAGGCAGCGCTGTGTGAGAGCTGCTGCTCGGGGGTTTGTTACCAGGAGAAAAGCGCTCTGTGGGCTTATGGGATTTTTGGGAAGCTCCAGGTCGCTGCTGGCAGAGCTCCACTGGGGAACAGGGGCTGGGGGGTCCAGGGTGGGATCCCTGGTGCTGATCACAGCTTCCTGGTTGGATTGGGAGGCAGCTGGAGGGAATCCCATCCCTTCCGTCTCCACACAGGGAGATCCTGAGTGAGAAGGGGGGGTTGGTTCATTAATGCTTCCTCTCCTGTTTGGTAGGGAGTTACCCCAGTGTTTTCCCCTGGTGATTTTCCATGCTCTGAGAGGGGAATGCTTTGTTCGAGGTCTCCGCTGAGATTTCTGGTGGCAAAGGGGACCCAAAACTTTTCTTCCCTGAGCCCAGCAGTGTTACGGAGGAATTCTAGCATCACAGAACCATGGAGTCTCCTGAGTGGGAAGGGACCCACAGGGATCATGGATCCGACACCCCAGCAATCCCCTCTGTGCATCCCTGGGAGTGGTGTCCAAAGGCTTCTGGAGCTCTGGGGCTGTGCCCATTCCCTGGGGAGCCTGGGCAGTGCCCAGCACCCTCTGGGGGGGAAGAACCTTTCCCTGCTCTCCAACCTGACCCTCCCTGGCACAGCTCCAGTCATTCCCTCGGGTCCTGTCCCTGCTCACCAGAGTTTGGGGAGCGCTCGGGGCTGGGAACAGAGGGATGAGCTTCCCTGCTCTCCTTGCTGGCAGCCAGGTGTGCAGGTGGTACAGCTCTGAGTTCTGTGCTCGGGATTGTGACTCCATGGATGTCATCCAGCAGGATGGTTCAACAGGGGCTGCGAGTCAGAGTGCCTGAAGGGCAGGAGCTGCAGCTCAGCCATAAAAATGGGCAAACTGGAATGCCAGGAAATAGGAGAGTCTCTTGTTGGAGTAAATCTTGGGTTTGGAACAGGAGTAGAACAAGAATAACTGGGAAATTTGGGTGCAAATGGTGCAGGAGAAATGGGTGAGGTCAGTGAGCTGAGAGCACAGGAGGAGCTGAGTGCGTCAGGATCAAGGAATATCCTGAGTTGGAAGGGACCCACAGGGATCATCGATTCCAGCTCCTGGCCCTGCCCAGGACCCCCCAAATCCCACCCTGTGCATCCCTGGGAGAGTTGTCCAAACGCTCCTGCAGCTCTGGCAGCCTTGGAGCTGGGGCCATGCCCTGGGGAGCCTGTGCCAGGTTGACAGAACTTCAGAGAACTTTACAGGGAGGGAGGTTTGTGGGAGGTCTTGTTTTGCTGGATGCGGAATTCCTGAAGAACTAATTGAGGAGTTAATAGAGTGAGTTAATGAGTGACGGCAGCGTGCGGGCCGGGCTGTCGGACACGGACATGGCTGGGAGAAGCAGGCCCTCACTCCTGGCCCTATTTATAGGGAACACAGCCCTGCTCCCAATTACCTTTATGGGCTGCAGTGGCTTTACCTCCTTTTCACGGAAAATCCGCAGATGTCGGGGGTTTATGGAAGGCTCAGGGGAGGAATGTGGCCTCTGTGTGACCAGGAGTAGCAACAAAGGCTCTTAAGTGTCTCCTTTGATTCAATATTATTGGAAGCAGGAGTGTGTTGTCTTTGCTGGCTGCTGCTGTGTTTCTCTACTTGAGCTTTTCTCTTTCCCTCTCTGCTCCCTGTTCCTCCCACCATCCTCCCCTCACTCCTGATGGACTTACCTGCTCCTTGTTTTGATCCTCCCCAGCCACCAGCGCTGCAATAACCAATATTGACATTATTATCACCACCTGGACTATTTTTACCTGCACCTTAATTCTGTTTTGGAGGGAAACTTGGGCAAATAAATATCATTTATCTCAGGAAATGAAGCTTTTGCAGCCAAGTTTGAAAATCTCAGACGAAAAAGGCTCGGATTTAGGTGGAATTTGAGTGCCACACATACTGGCGTTGGACGAGGTGCAGAAGTGGGAAGTTCCATCTTTGTGTTTCTTAGTGCCTGTTAGTCCCAGATGGAGCAGAGGCACCTTGAGAGTGACAGTAATAAACGTCTGCAGAGCCTGAAGCCTGACCAAAATTGTCATTTTTGTTAGGGGTGCCTTTAAACCAAACCCCACATGGCACTGAGCCGTGACCGGGAGCTGTTACCACAGCGAGGGTGAGGTGATGGCAGGAGGAAGTGCAGCTCCTCAGCCTGAGCTCGCAGCTCTGCAGCTGCTGGGCTGGGATTGCTCCTCGGTGTCCCTCTCAGTCTCTCTTTCCTGTGTCCACCTGTAACCTGAGAGCCAGGAGTGCTCCGGGGTGGCCTTCCCCGGTGTCACAGCACCCACACACCCCATTCCTTCCCCTGGAGTCAGCCTGGGGTGCCTGAGGACACGGGGCTCATCTGGGCAGGAGGGGAAGCCGGAAGGCGTGAGAAAAAAAAACCTTCTGGTGAAATGGCAAAGGGCAGGGAGTCACTGGGGGCAGGCAGAGCTCAGAGCTCTTCCCTGGCCGGGCAGAGTGAAAAACTTCACTGGCACAGCTTTCCACAGAATATCCTGAGCTGGAAGGAACCCACAGGGATCGTGGATCCAGCTCCTGGCCCTGCACAGACACCCCTGCAGTCCCAGCCTGGACATCCCTGGGAGTGGTGTCCAAACTCTCCTGGAGCTCCGGCAGCCTCGGGGCCGTGCCCATTCCCTGGGGAGCCTGGGCAGTGCCCAGCACCCTCTTGGGGAAGAACCTTTCCTGCTCTCCAACCTGACCCTCGCTGTCACAGCTCCAGCTGTTCCCTGGGTCCTGTCCCTGTCACAGGGAGCAGAGACCCGAGCTTCCCCTCGGGATGAAGCTGTAGCCCCTGGGGAGGTCTGAGCTGTCTCCTCCAGCTGAACATTGCAAGTGCCCTCAGCTGCTCCTCGTGTGGCCCCTCCAGAGCCCTCCCCATCCCCATGTCCCTCCTTTGGATGCTCTCCGACAGCTTCAGTTTTTTTAATATTGAGGTGCCCAATCCCAGGAGTGGAGGTGAGGCCTCCCCAGAGCAGGGCAGGACAATTCCCTCCCTCAGTGGTGTCCCTGATGTCCCCTGGGATAGGGATGTCCCTCCCTGGATGGCTCCAGGGCACAGCTGAGTCAGGTCCCCCTTGCCATCCACCAGGACCAGGTCCCTTCCCAGAGCTGCTCTCCAGCTCTTCATCCCATCCTGGGGGTGCATCCAGGCCTGGCCCAGCCCAGGTGCAGAATCCAGCACCTGTCTGTGTTAAACCTCACACAGCTGGTGATTCCCAGCCCTCGGGTGTGGCCAGGTCTCTCTGCCTTCGGGGAGTCGGCAGCTCCTCCCAGTTTTGTACCATCTACAGGACTCTGGGGTCCCTTTGAGCTGTATCCGGGTCATCTGTGAAGGTGCTGAAGGGAACTGGAGCCCTGTGGAACTTTGGCTTTGCAGGGAGAACTTCCCAAGCACCTGGATTGCTCAGTTCAGGGTTTGTGTGGGGCTGCAGTGCCCCTGCTGCACTTCAGGGTGCCTGTGCTTTGGAACCTGGGGTTGAAATGGGATTTCAGCCCTGCAGTTTGCTGCTGCTCAGAGCTCTGTGACCTGGAGTGACACGGATGACTCTGGGGTCACTTTGATTCTGATTTTCCTGGGCAACTTTTGGAGCAGTGGCAGCAGAGCAGAGCCTGACACTGAGAGAGGCACAAACGTGCAGGAGTGGGGATGGTCTGGCTGCTGCAGCCACAGGAAGGAAGAAGGAAATAGAACACAAGAAGCTGCTTCAGTTTCAGTTTTGCCTTTGATTCCTTGGGAGGACTGAGTTGTCACACTTCAGAGAAGGCACCGGTGGCTCTGCTGTGACATTTGGGATTCTCTTTCATGTGGCAGTTTCTTCCTTTCCTTCCATTCCTCGAGCCTGCAGCTCATTCCAGCTCCTTGCTTGGCGGTGCAGCAGGGTGGGATGAGAAGGTTGTGTTTCCTTAGCTGTTTATTTGTGTTTTCTTCCCTCGGCAGATCCCCCGGGATGCCGTTTAATTGAATTCTTTTATGTTAAGATGGATTTCTTTTCTTTGAGAAGGATAATTGAGCCTGTGATCTCACAGGTTGAAAACTGTCCCCGTGTCCCCGAGGCAGGGGACGAAGGGCACAGTTGCACAGTGCCAGGAGCGGGCAGCAGGCCAGGCTGCCCTGTGCTGGCACCGTGTCCGTGCGGGATGGCAGCGGCAGAGCCGCGGGCGCGGGGCCAGCGCCGGGAGCTCCGCAGCTGGAGCGGCACGGCAGCGCTGCCACCGGGGACAGCACGGGGACAGGGGACCCAGCAAGGAGCAGAGGGACAGGGACAGGGCCAGAGCTGTCCTGGGCATTTAACCAGGGCGTGGTTGGATGGCGCTGGCAGCGTGGTGCTGCAATGTGTTCGTGGGGAGCAGGGCTCAGACACCTCCCCTTCCTGGGAACTTCTGCTGCTTCATCTGAGAGTCGGCAGCTCCCAACAGCAGAGGGACGTGGAGCTGCTGGGATGAAGCCAGAGAGGCCAGGGAGGTGCTGGAGCCAGGCTGGGAGAGCTGGGGGGCTCACCTGGACAGGAGAAGGCTCCAGGGAGAGCTCCGAGCCCCTGCCAGGGCCTGAAGGGGCTCCAGCAGAGCTGCAGAGGGGCTGGGGACAAGGGACAGAGGGACAGGACCCAGGGAATGGCTTCCCAGTGCCAGAGGGCAGGGCTGGATGGGATCTTGGGCAGCAATTGCTGGCTGGGCTGGAATTCCCAGAGCAGCTGTGGCTGCCCCTGGATCCCTGGCAGTGGCCAAGGCCAGGCTGGACCCTGGGGCTGGCAGCAGCCTGGGACACTGGGAGGTGTCCCTGCCATGGCAGGGCTGGCACTGGGGGGGCTCTGAGGTCCCTTCCCACCCAAACCATTCCATGACTCTGAGGTTCTGTTTCACTGAACGTGAGTCCCACTGCTGGAAGTTCTGCCAGGCTGTTGGAATATGGGGCTGGAATGTGATGGAGTTGCAGCACTGGGGCTGCCATGGTGTTGACAACAGCCATGACTCCATGTTAGGTTAAATCAAGCTCAGCCCAGGGAATGGAATATTTGGGTCATCCTGGGAGCCCTCAGTCCCTGAGCCAGGACACCCCATTCCTGCTGAGCAGGGTCTCAGTCTGCACCATTTAGCAAATTAGAGAACACCAAAGGAGGTTTTTTCAGCTTAGCTCTGTGGTTTGCTTACTTTTTATTTTTCAATTGGAAGATTGTTTTTCTTTGTACTCAGTTGTTAGTTACTACTTCTGCATTCTCCTAGTCCTTGTTCCCTGCCATGGTTGGAATGAGATGGTCTTTAAAGTCCCTTCCCACCCAAACTGTTCCATGATTCCCTGATTTACTATATCACTCTTTAACATTGCACTATCCATGGTATATCCTAAATTTTCTTCCATGACTTTCTAAGTATTTCCCCTCCCCCCTGCAATGTGTTTCAGACTCTGCCTTGGCCTTCCAGGGGCTGGAACCTCTCCCAAAGTTCACACCTCTATGATGTAAATCCCTCTTCTGAGGTAACTGTTCAGGGTTCCTTTTTCAGTCAGTGCAGGAGGCAGATGCTCATTCCCTGTCTGAGCAGGGGTCTGAAATAAAGCCGAGTTGTGCTGGAGAAGCGCTCGCTCCTCTCCTGCTCAGGGAATCCAGGTGACTGACTGGGATCAGCCATCCTCAGTGTAAATATCTGCACCTTGGGTGAGACCCAGCCTGGGCAGGGGACACCTGCAGGGCTGGCACAGGGACCCCCTCACCTGGCTCAGGTGGCCCGGGAGCTGCTCAAGGCAAGAGATTGGACTGGGTGCTCCCGAGGGCTTTTCCAACCTGAGTGATGCTGTGATTGTGAGACGCCGATGTTTTGCCATGTCCAAACCCCTGGCGCTGCTTGGGGAACTTCCTTTTTCCACAGTGGATGGATGAGTTTGCTGCTGGAAGCAGGAAAGGGTTCAGAACCATGGAGATCTCTAAGGCCAAAGCACTGAACCAAATTCAGGTCGTTGTTGTGCACATGCCCAGCACAGCTGGATTTTGGTTCTGAGAGGAGCGCGGGGCACAGCTCTGCTGCTCCTGGCATCAGCAGCATGTGGAGCTGCTGGAGCAAGTCCAGAGGAGCCCAGCACCTCCAGAGACAGCCTGGGAGAGTTGGGAATGCTCAGCCTGGGGATGGAAAGGTCGTGTGGAGACCTCACTGCACCTTCCAGGATCTGAAGGCATCTGAGAGAGCCAGAGAGGGACCCTGAAGTGTCAGGTCACAAGGAATGGCTTCCCACTGCCAGAGGGCAGGGGTGGATTGGTTCAGGTTGGATATTAGGAAAAAATTCCTCCCGGGGAGGGTGGGGAGGCCCTGACACAGGGTGCCCAGAGCAGCTGTGGCTGCCCCTGGATCCCTGGCAGTGGCCAAGGCCAGGCTGGACCCTGGGGCTGGCAGCAGCCTGGGACACTGGGAGGTGTCCCTGCCATGGCAGGGCTGGCACTGGGGGGGCTCTGAGGTCCTTAAGGCAGAGGATAGGGCTTCCCCACCTCTTGCAGTGCCTGGCACGGGGAGGACCCGAAGCTCAGAAGAAGTTTATCAATATTTTACTGAGCTTTTCCTTGTGTTTTAGAGAAAGTTCATTTAATTATGACTGGTCCCAGACTGCTGTGTGTGACTGAGGGCTCTGAAGACTCAAGGATGAAGCAGCAGAGGAGTTTCCAAAAGCTGTAAGGGGCTTTAGGTGCCAAATGTTGGTGTGGGGTTTGGGATGTGGTGCCAGCAGTGACTGCACACCCAATTTCATGGCTGTTACACCGTAACTTCCTCTTGCAAAAGAGGCAATTTCAGACCTTCTCTTTTTCCTTCCCTTCTGTCACCTTTGTTCTGACACGTGAAATAACTGGTACAGGGCAGTGGTGTTCATGTGGGGAGTGCTTCCGTGGCCTCCTTGTTCCTGCTTTTCCCTCCAGCAGCTCTGCTGAGGAATGCTGTGTCTTGCAGGAAAAAAATGGCCACTTCTGCTTCATTTTTCACAGGTGGATTTTGGGCATCAGCAGGAATTTCCTCATGGAAAGGGTGGTCAGGCCTTGGCAGGGAGGTTTGGCGTGCCCATCCCTGGAGGTGTACCAGGAATTCCTGGAGGTGGCACTGAGTGCTCTGGGCTGGGGACAAGGTAGGGATCGGGCACAGCTTGGACTCAGTGATCCCGGAGGGCTTTTCCAACCTCCGGGATCCCGGGATTCTTTGAGCTTCTCTGTGCTGTTTCCTCAAATACCTGGAAGCAAATGCTGGAATGAAGCGGTGCAGTTCCCAAGAACAAAACTATTGAGTTATTTTCAGTTTTAGAAGAGAACAGCAAGGAAAAGTATTGAGTGTATCCTTGGGGTTTGGATCTGTGCTGGAGTTTTCCGAGGAGCAGTGAAGTGAAGTGGGATCACCTGGTGGGCACGGGAGACTTTGGCCATGAGGGAAAAAAGTCCCGTTGTGTAATCGCAGTTTGTTGGGAGCTGTGGACTGTGCCCTGGTCAGGAACGTGGTATTTTGGGAAAAGCAGGTGGGATCCCCAGCAGCCAACCAGCAGGGCCAGTGCTGGGAGAAGCAGGAGGATCTGCAGGGCCCTGGCTGAAAGGAGCAGGGCCCTGCTGGGTTTGGGTTTTAATGCCTGAGAGGCAATTCCTGTGAGGAAATCACTGCAATTCCTGTGGATTGGCCCATTCAGACTCCTGGGGGGAATCATGGAATCCCAGAATGGTCTGGAGCCTTAGAGCCCCTCTCATTCCAACCTCTGCCAAGGACAGGGACACTTTCACTCTTCCAGGTGACTCCAAGCCCCACCCAAACCATTCCATGATCAAGAGAACTTTTGATGATCCTTTGTGCAGGGTGGATGTTCAGTTACTTTCTCGATGTTGATCCAATCCCTAGGATTCTTTATTAAGCTTGGAAAAAGAATTGTCATCCTTTTCAGTCTTTCGAGATGCTCATCTTACAGATTCCATGGGTTTTATGAGTGGTTTTGGTAATGATTAAGGGAATTCAGTCACAGTGTGAGTGACTCCTTGGAATTGGTGCTCCAAGCCGGAGCTGGATGGACATTCCAGCCAGAACGCTGTCCCCTTCCTGCTGCTCCATCCTTCCCCACTTGCCTGCCTCTCCCCTGCTCAGACATTCCTGCAGCAATGTTGGAAGCCAGTGTGGGGGAATGATCCAGCTGATTATTTTTTTCCTGCTAATACTGCATGGCAAAGGAAACCCATTTTTTCCCAGCAGTGCAGTTTAAATACTCAGCAAGCTGTGGCCTCAGATCAGGAGTGTGCCCTGCTGGTTTGGCATTCCCAGAGCAGGCTGAGCTTTGATGTTTTTTGTCCAGGTAAAACCCATGGAACTCCTGAGAGTGGGTCTGAGAGTTCCCAGGGATTATTTTCCTTTCAGGATGTTTTATGATGGATGAAGCCTGGCCCATAAATAGAGTTCAGGTGGTGCCACGCAGGGAGAACAGGCTGGTGTGGTGCCATGTGCTGGGAATGATGTTTTACCCAATTCAAGAAGGAGGAATTTCCTCATGGAAAGGGGGGTCAGGCCTTCGCAGGGGCTGCCCAGGGGAATTTGGAGTCCCCATCCCTGGAGGTGTCCAGGGAATTCCTGGAGGTGGCACTCAGGGCTGGGGACAAGGTGGACATTGGACACAGCTTGGACTTCATGCTCTTTTCCAACCTCAGCCATTCTGAGCTCCTTCTGAAGTGTCTTTATTTCTTTTAACTGCAAAACTACTTAAACTTTGCATGGATTGTGTCTGTAATGCCCTGAAAGCTCGAGGAAAAGAAAATGCATTTATTTAATTTCCTGTCTGAGGGCTCCGCTTCACAGGGGCCTGGGTTCCAGGTCCATTGGGGGAGGAATGTTGGAATATTCTGGTAGGAGCTGCAGTGTGTGACAGGCTCGGCTGTTCCAGTCAGGTACAGCCACAAACTCTCCTTGGAAGCTTTGAACTGGGATGAAGGACCAGGAAAGGAGCACAGCAGTTGTTTTTCTGGCTCACTCGAGGCCGTGTGCTGATCAAATAGGTGTCTGTGGAACGGGCAGCTCTTGATCTCCCCGTGGGGTGCAGCAGGAAATCTCAGTTTGCAAATGCTGGCCCTCAGTCCGAGCACAAAGAGGTGTCTTTTGTAACATTGCCTTGTTCTGCGTGGGCAGCAAAGAGGAGAATATCCAAGGTCCATGGAAGGACTTGGACAAAGTGGGGTTTCTGTGAAACGCTGCTTGTGCACCCCAGTAAAAACCAGCACCCTGCTCTGAGATCCCAGTCTGGTCATTAATAGGGATTTCTGCCGGGTTCAGCTGTGGTGACCCAGGAGAAAATGTCACTTGTTGCTTAGAGCAGACAGAGTCACGATCAAAGTGATGCGGGCAGGCCGAGAGGGAGGAGCCTGGAGTCCTGCCAGGGATGGAAATCAGCACTTCAAGCACCCCAGGACTTTGTTTTGCTGGTTTAATATTCAAATGCAGTTGCAAATCTCACACTCAAAGGTTAATGTTTAATGGGAAGCCCAGAATCCCCTCGGGGTTCCTTGGGGCTGATGTTGCTTCAGTGGGGCCGTCAGCACAGAGGAGCAGCTGGAGATACCAATCCTGCTGAATTATTGCTGAAATTCAGGTCAAAAATTGGGAGATTCCTCTGCCTTCACAGCTGATGTGAGCATGGCAGCCCATGGAGGTGAATTTTAGGGATGTGTTGAGCTCCATGTGCACTGTCTGAGCTGTTAAAAAAGGCTTTTTTTGTGCTGTTCTGTTCCCAGGGCGTTTGGGATCCTTTTCTGCACCTTTTTCCTGCAGCTTTTGAAGCGCTGCGGTTTCTTGGTGTCTGGGTGTGGAGCAGTTAATTAAAAATTAACATTTAAATCAAGAAGCTGTGCAAATTCTGTCCTTAGCATGGGGTAGGGCAGCAATTAGGAGGCTGCTTAACGAGATACTGGGTGAGGATAAGGTTGATGATCAAAACAAAGCACTCCTGATACCATCTCATTCTCTGGGAGCTTCAGAGGCCGGGAAGGATTAGAAGGAGCTCTTCATTTCAGGTGCACATTTGTCCAACACAGAGAGGCCTTTAGGGGTTTATTGCCAGGGGCAGACTTTTATTAAAGATGAACCCCAACGCAGCCCCTTTCCATGCAGAGCAGCATCCCACAGGGCCTGTGGTTTCCTGCTGGTGGCCAGGGAAGGTTGGGTGGCACTGGGCTGGGATGTGGGAGCTCTGCGGAGGGGTGGGGACAGGCTGGATCCGTGGCATGAGGGACAACCAGGCCAAGGGCCAGGCCCTGCCCTTGGGTCAGCCCAAGGCCCTGGAGCGCTCCAGGCTGGGGCAGAGGGGCTGCAAAGCTGGGCAAGGCCCTGGGGGGCTGTGCCAGGGGCTGGACACGAGCCCAGGGTGGCCAGGGGGGCAGGAGGCTGATGGCCCCAGGGCAGGGAGTGTCCCCTGTGCTGGCCCTGCTGAGGGACCCCCTGCGATCCTGGGGGCTGCTCTGGAGAGCCCTGGAGGGGCTGGAGCGTGTCCAGGGAACGGAGCTGGGGAAGGGGCTCAGCCTGGAGAAAAGGGGGCTCAGGGGGGACCTCTCAGGGGGGACCTCTCAGGGGGGACCTTGTGGCTCTGCACAACTCCCTGCCAGGAGGGGCAGTGAGGGGGGTCGGGCTCTGCTGCCAGGGAACAGGGAGAGGAGGAGAGGGAACGGCCTCAGGCTGGGCCAGGGCAGGCTCAGGGTGGAATCAGCAGGAATTTCGCCATGGGAAGGGGGGTCAGGCCTTGGCAGGGGCTGCCCAGGGAGGTTTGGAGTGCCCATCCCTGGAGGTGTCCCAGGAGTTCGTGGAGGTGGCACTGAGAGCTCTGGGCTGGGGACAAGGTGGGGATGGAGCACAGCTGGGACTGGATGGGCTGGGAAGGCTTTTCCAACCTAAATGATGCCAGGATTTTGTAATGCAAATACAGAGATCTCTTTAATTTGTCAGATGTTAAGGAATAATGAAGAAATTCATCTTCATAGCTCACAAGGGGAAAACAAAAGGAGATTCTTGGCGAACTGGTGAAATATTTTGGTTGAGAGTAAATTTTATCTGTGAATTTTAAATGTATCCGAGTGGTTTTCAATCAGCAGCTTGGGCCAGGGGATGTTTCAGGGAGCTGAAGCACCTCTTTGGGGGTGTGTGATGATGACGAACCCCCAGTGAGTTGGGATCACTGCCTCGAGGCCTCCTGTGAACCCTGGTTTGCCTTTAGTCAGGGATTCCAAAAAGAATCGAGCAAATGAGGGAGGGAGGGAGCAAAGGGAACGGTGCTGGATGAGGATGGAGTTCTGTAAAATCCTGCTGTTAAAGGAGCTGTTTTATTCTTGTGCTGCCTCTTGGGAGGATGTCCTGGAGCTGCAGAGCTGCCCCTCGGTGGAGAACTTTCCTCAGGTCCTATCCCTGGTCTGTTCCTCATGGCTGGTGTGGGATGGACTCCTGGCATGGGCTAATTTGAGAGCAGAGGTCTGGGTTCATGGAATCATGGAGTCATGGAATTCCAGACTACTGTGGATGGGAGAGCCCCTCCAGTGCCAGCCCTGCCGTGGCAGGGACACCTCCCACTGTCCCAGGCTGGTCCCAGCCCCATCCACCCTGGCCTTGAGCTCCAGGATTTATGTAGGAAGTGTTTTCTTTCCTCCATTGGAGTTTCTCCCCATCCTTTGTGCCTCCACCATTCCCCTGAAGAGGAATCCACAAAGGTCTTGGATTCAGTCTTTGCTGTGTTAAAGATGAATGTGGGAATTATTTCATCTTGGAAGCAAAGACGGAGTGTGTTCCACAGGAGGGAGCCTAAGGAGGTTGAGAGAGCTCTGAAGTAACTGAGTAGCTCGTGATTCTCTTCCCCTGGCAGACTGAATCCCAGAAATACTGAGGTTGGAAAAGCCCTCAGGGATCACTGAGTCCAAGCTGTGCCCAATCCCCACCTTGTCCCCAGCCCAGAGGCACATCCAGGAATTCCTGGGACACCTCCAGGGATGGGCACTCCAAACCTCCCTGGGCAGCCCCTGCCAAGGCCTGAGCACCCTTTCCATGGGTAAATTCCTCGTGAATTCCTGAAGGATGGTGACTTTGTGTCTCCCTTCTCCAGCAGTCACAGGAGGAGGACTCCGAGATGTCCCTGCAGCCCCGTCAGGGCTGACCTGAGACATTTACAGGGTGCTCTGAATTCTGGAAGGTGTTTGCCTCTCTCTCAAGGAAAGTTGGGTCCTTTTTAAGGAAGTGAAATTGTGCAGTGGAGAAAAGTTGATAACCCAAAGGATCCAATTTCTTGGGAAGAGCTTGGGGATAAAAATACTGGCAGTGTAAATTGTTGTGAGGTGGCAGTGGGGTGTTATGTATGAGCCTGGCACTGCTCCTCGCCTGCTTTTCTTGGAGTGCTTGGCAGGTCTGGGGATGGATCAGGGCTGACTTCCAGCTGGGCAGGGAGGGAGAGTGCCTGGATGTGCAGCAGGAGGTGGGAAAGGGCTTGGAATGACCCCGGCCCTGCCCTGGGAGTCACCAGGCAGCCGTGGGACACCTGGGCACCCTGCATATCCCTGCAGGTGATGCACTGCAGGCTCCACTGCAGGCTGCAGCTTCCTCCCAG
Source organism: Picathartes gymnocephalus (assembly GCA_013390045.1). Taxonomy (NCBI): domain Eukaryota; kingdom Metazoa; phylum Chordata; class Aves; order Passeriformes; family Picathartidae; genus Picathartes; species Picathartes gymnocephalus. The sequence goes on from WEKY01032902.1 coordinate 31,418, forward strand.
GCAGCATTTGGCTGGGAGAACAACAACAACAACAACAACAACAACAGTAGTAATAATAATACAACAAAAACCCTCTCTGCTTGCAGTTCATTTCCATCAGTAACTGCACTGGGGAGTCCTGGGCTGCGTTTCCTCATCCAGGGCTGCCTGACCTCAGGGAGGGCCCTGCTGTGCTTTGGGTGTCTGACTGGAAACCCACAGCAGCTGCACATCCATCCTGTGGTGTACCTGGAGTTACAGAGTATGGAATCTCCTGAGCAGCAGGGGACCCACAGGGATCATGGATCCAGCTCCTGGCCCTGCACAGACACCCCAACAATCCCACCCTGGGCATCCTTGGGAGCTCCTGGAGCTCCGGCAGCCTCAGGGCCATGCCCATTCCCTGGGGAGCCTGGGCAGTGCCCAGCACCCTCTGGGGGAAGAATCTTTCCCTGCTATCCATCCTATCCCTCCCCTGGCACAGCTCCATGGAGATTTGAAAAGATTTGGAGCCTGCTCTGGCAGCACAAGGTGCTGGTTTTGTGCTGGATCAGCTCCTGTGCAAGATTCCCAGAGCTTGGCCAAGTTTAAAATAGTAACTGGTCTTGGTGGCTTCTCCAGTTACCAGGGTCATTCCAGGGATCTCATGATTTGCATATCATTTTCCAAATGTCCACATGCAGAGGAAAAGAAATGTACTGTTGCTCTGGACCTGAGTTGATGAAGGAAGTGTTGAAATGATGTTTGCCAGGAGGAGTGTGTGGATTTAGGGATGATCTGGGGCTGGGAACAGCCGGGCAGAGAGGGGTGGGCTGGCTGCTCCTCCCCAGGGATGGAACAGGAACTCCAGAGAGCTGACAGAGGGCAGGGCTGGACAGGATCTTGGGCAGCAATTGCTGGCTGGGCTGGAATTCCCAGAGCAGCTGTGGCTGCCCCTGGATCCCTGGCAGTGGCCAAGGCCAGGCTGGACCCTGGGGCTGGCAGCAGCCTGGGACACTGGGAGGTGTCCCTGCCCATGGGCCCCCCTGTGTCCTGTCCCTCCATGCCTTGTCCCCAGTACCTCTTCAGCTCTTCTGGAGCCCCTTTAGGCCCTGGAATGTGCTGGAAGCTCTTCCTGGAGCCTTCCCTTGTCCAGGTGAACATTCCCAGCTCTTCCAGCCTGGCTCCAGCCCTGGAGCAGCTCCATGGTCTCTGGACTATCTCCAGCAGTTCATCTCAGCTGTTGTTTATTTACTGTTACAACCAGTGGCTCTGGGAATATTTCAATTCCCACATTATGCTTGAGGTTCAGCAGAGTTGGTGGAAGGATCTTGATGGATTTATTTCTTTATTTACTGGAAATTAGGAAGCAGCAGAGACCAGAGCCCATCCCAGTGACCTCGGGGCTGTGTGGAATCAGAAATGGGCTGTGGGATTTTTGGGATTAGAATGAATCAGGACTATCTGGAGTGACCATCTTGCTCAGTTGATGTTTGAGGTCACTTGGCCGTTCTGGCTGAGCACTGGGGCGGTGCCTGGATGGTTTTACAGCTCTTCCACCCTTTAATTCCTGAATTCCTGGCAGAGACAAGGAAGGTTAGGGAAGAGCTGATGTCATAAAACCCAACTTCAGAAAGTCAGTGCAGGTGTTGATGGTATCAAACCCTCAAAACAGGAAAACCTCTGGACTGTTTTTCCCAGTCTTTGCATCACTCCCTTCTGCTGGAGAGGATCTGGAAAGTCCAATTGGTTTAGGCTGGGATTATTTTTTCTCCTTTGGCTGTGTTTAGCCATGGCAGGGACTGCCCAGGGAGGTTTGGAGTCCCCATCCCTGTCCCAGGAATTCCTGGAGGTGGCACTGAGTGCTCTGGGCTGGGGACAAAGTGGGGATTGGGCACAGCATGGAAGGCCTTTTCCAGCCTCAGGGATTCTGGGATTTTGTTGGGACTGCTTTTGAAGCAGGTGGGAAGAGGCTGAGTAAATCCGGAAATTTATGTGAGTGGACATTGATTAGGGAATAGTTTGTGGTTGTTCCGTTCTCCTGTCTCAGTGCAGATGGCCTGGGAAATGCTACTTTTCCTTAATTCCAGCAGCTCAAATTCTTCCATTATCAGTGAAGTCTTGAGGGAAGTTCTAACTTATATAAAAGGTTGAATTTAGCTCATCTGGGTTGATATTTCTGATCAACCATGATAAAGTAACTGAAGCAGTGGGAAGACTTTAAATTTTGTTAAAAATAGCTGAGTTTTGTACATGCCTGTGCTTTTCCAAATGCTCCCATCCCACTGCTGCCTCCTGGGATGTGCCACTGGGATGTATGGGAAAGGCAGGAGTTTTGTTCCTCTCTTGAGGCTCATTTTTAAGCGTTAAATGGACCTTTTGATTCTTTTTATTGAGGAATTCTCCATTCTCCTCATCCTCTTCCAGTGCCTTTTGCAGCTGAAGAGCCCTTCTGTTGCAGTTGGCTCAGAGCAGTGGTGGGTATGAATTCAGCACAGGGAAGGGGCATTCCAGCCTCTCTGGATCCCTTCTCCCAACTTCCCTGGAGCAGCAGGCACAGAGCAGGAGGAGCCCCTGGCATGGAGGGCCAGGTGGGACATCCGGAACAGCTTCTTCCCCAGAGGATGCTGGGCACTGACCAGGGAATGGTCCTGGCCCCAAGGCTGCCGCAGCTCCAGGAGTGTTTGGACAGCGCTCCCAGGGATGCACAGGGTGGGATTTGGGGGGTCTGTGCAGGTGATCCCCTCCAACTCAGGATATCCCATGAGTCCAGGGGTGGTTCTCTGCTTCCATCCATGTGGTGCGTGTTTAATTCCCAGCTCCCTTCAGCAGAGGGGCACAGGAAGGAGCCAGGCTCTGCCAGTGCCCATCCCTGCTGCTGCTTGGGCTCAGGGATCCTCGTGCAGGCTCTGGGGTGGGCTCTGCTCCCCCCTGTCCAGCACCTGGCACAGCACCTGGCACACGTTACCACAGGAATATCCACAGAAACACGGGATCTGCTCCTCCGGGACTCTGCAGATCCTCCAGCAGGGCTGCTCCAGGTGGAAATTCCCTGAGGGGAGCTCGGGAGAGGAGCTGGGATGTATTGAACAGTTGTTCATACCTGCTAATGTGTAAATGCTTTTCCAGAGGCACTAGAGAGGTTTTTAGTGGGCTTTACTCTGCTCAGTAATGAGCTTTCCTTACTTGCCTGAGTGGATTCTGTGGAAAGGCTGGGAAATATCTCAGGACCGTCTGTCCTAGGGCTTGGAAGGTGTGGCCACGGTGGGGAAGGTGGGCTCTGTTCACTGGGGATTGGCACGCAAATGTTTGGAAAAGCTGCAACACACTTTGATTTCACTGGGGCTCGGAGCCAAACCATACCCCTGAAAACTCTGGCCCCATCCCTGGCAGTGGCCAAGGCCAGGCTGGACATTGGGACACCCTGGGACAGTGGGAGGTGTCCCTGCCATGGCCGTGGTGGCACTGGATGGCCTTTGAGGTCCCTTCCCTCCCAGCTATTCCGTGATTCTGTGATTTATACAAAATGGACTTTCACGCTTGACTGATATTTTTAATTCGTTCATATTTTTGGGACCGTGTCTTTCCAATGACAGCCACGGCTCTTTGGATATATTTGGGATATTTGGAAGCAGCTGCTGTCTGATGGAAGGAGCTGCAGATCAGCAGCCTCTTGAACTCCTCTGGGTTTTGCTCCCACTAAACTTTGGGCGAGTTCTTTGGGCATTTGGCCAGCGCTCCTTGCCGAGGGGGACGCGGCTCCGTCTCTGCTGCCGTGTTGGTCCTGACACCTCGGGAGGGTTTGGCTGCCGTGGGAACGAGTCTGGATGGGAGGGAATTGTGATCCTCAGGAGCTGTGTCAGCCTCTCGCTCCTGAGGAGCAGCGCCAGCAGCTGCTGGTGCCACCAGGTGCATCCCTTGGCTGGCAGATGACAAAGCAGTGACATGGGGTGGTGGCACACACAGGGAGTGCTGGCTGTGGTGACACAGGGATTGCTGGCTGTGGTGACACAGCAGTGACAGGAGTGCTGGCTGTGGTGACACAGAGTGACACGGGATGGTGGCAGTGAGTGCTGGCTGTGGTGACACAGAGTGACACGAGATGGTGACACAGGGAGTGCTGGCTGCGGTGGCAGTGACAGGAGTGCTGGCTGTGGTGACATAGAGTGACACGGGATGGTG
>WEKY01032902.1:36099-53594 GCA_013390045.1 Picathartes gymnocephalus
AGTGCTGGCTGTGGTGACATGGCAGTGACACAGGATGGTGGCACTGAGTGCTGGCTGTGGTGACATGGCAGTGACACGGGATGGTGGCAGGGAGTGCTGGCTGTGGTGACACAGAGTGACACAGGATGGTGACACAGGGAGTGCTGGCTATGGTGACAGCAGTGACACGGGATGGTGGCAGGGAGTGCTGGCTGTGGTGACACAGAGTGACACAGGATGGTGGCAGGGAGTGCTGGCTATGGTGACACAGCAGTGACACAGCAGTGACAGGAGTGCTGGCTGTGTCCAGGGTGTCCCTGGGGGCTCTCTGGAGCTGTTCCCATGAGACTGTCCTGGAGCTCGGGATTTGCTGGGATCAGCCAGGCTGGATCCTTTCATGTCCAGTGCTGCAGGAGGGGGGGACTGGGATAACTGGGAGGATCCTGTGTGGCCTGGTGCTGATGCCTGGGCAGGGGCTCTCAGTCCCTGTGGTTTTCCTTTGTGTTAAAAGGTTGTGTGGGAGTTCATTTAGGGAAAAAAATAAAAATCTTTGGCCCCCAAGTACCTTCGGTTATTGGTAACTTTTTAAAAAATCTTTTCCAGGATTGGAAGCTTGTGAAGGAATTCACACTGGATGAAAACCATTTCCTGAAGCTGGGTCTATTCCAGGAACTGTAACCCAAATGTTTCTCTGTCCGTGGAGGAGATCTCAAGTTTGAAGTAACTTCTACTGAAGGTAGGAACATCTCCCTGTCCTTTTATCTTGGAATGTTTGGGTGGGAAGGGACCCCAGAGCCCCTGCAGTGCCAGCCCTGCCATGGCAGGGACACCTCCCAGTGTCCCAGGCTGCTGCCAGCCCCAGGGTCCAGCCTGGCCTTGGCCACTGCCAGGGATCCAGGGGCAGCCACAGCTGCTCTGGGAATTCCAGCCCAGCCAGCAATTGCTGCCCAAGATCCCATCCAGCCCTGCCCTCTGGCACTGGGAAGCCATTCCCTGGGTCCTGTCCCTCTGTCCCTTGTCCCCAGCCCCTCTGCAGCTCTGCTGGAGCCCCTTCAGGCCCTGGCAGGGGCTCGGAGCTCTCCCTGGAGCCTTCTCCTGTCCAGGTGAGCCCCCCCAGCTCTCCCAGCCTGGATCCCTGGGAACTGAGGGGCTCCAGCCCTGCAGCAGCTCCGGGGCCTCCTCTGGGCTCTCTCCAGCAGCTCCAGGTGCTGCTGCTGTGTCCCCAGGGCTGGGGCAGCTCTGCAGGTGGGCTCTCACCTGGGCACAGGGACAGATCCCCCCTCGCCTGTGGGATCAGCCCAGCACTGGGGGATTTCTGGCCAGGGCCTGTGAGGCTCTTCATTAAGGGACCAATTAATTCCCAGTAAAGAGGATGAGCTCTGGATGCTGGGTGCTCAGTTCTGGTGGCTGCTCCTGGGATTGATCCTGGTATTTAATACCTGGAGTCATCTGAGAGGGAACTGTGCTGGGATGGAGTCAGGGCTGAGGAGCTCAGTCCCTGTGTCCCTGTGCCACCCCTGGGCCTGGGCCTGCTTTGTCCCCATGGAAAGGGGGGTCAGGCCTTGGCAGGGGCTGCCCAGGGAGCTTTGGAGTGCCCATCCCTGGAAGTGTCCCAGGAATTCCTGGAGGTGGCACTCAGAGCTCTGGGCTGGGAACAAGGTGGGGATTGGGCACAGCTGGGACTGGACGGGCTGGGAGGGCTTTTCCAAGCTCAGGGATCCCAGGATTCACAGTGGGATCCTCCCTAAAACCAGGTTCAACTGGGAAGTGTCTCCCCAAAGCTGAGCTCAGGTCCGTGATTGCTGGGGAGAGGATGGATCCTCTTTCCCTGCTCTCCTGGGCACTGCTGTGGCTGCTCAGGAAGTTCCCTGTGGAGGTGCCACGTTGTGCACTCGGTGGGGGGCAGGGAATGGGAATTCCACCAGAGTTCCCAGGGGAGGGATGGGAACCATCCAGCAGGAGCTGCCCTTCCCTGCAGCTGTAATTCCATTGGGGATTCTCTGCCCTGGGATCCCCTGGAAGGGTGGAGGCAGCGGGATCCTTCCCAGTGCCAGCAGTGGAGTGGCTGACTCAGGCATTTTCCTGCTCGGAATTCAGTCGGGAAAAGCTTCCCTAATGCTCCAAAGGGAGAGATTTTATGTAAAACAAGTTCTCCCATGGGAATAGGTGATGAGTTTGGAATGGTTAGGTGGGATCTTGGGAAGGAATTCCTGCTGGGAGGGGCTGGGATGGAGTTCCCAGAGAAGCTGTGGCTGCCCCTGGATCCCTGGAAGTGTCCAAGGCCAGGCTGGACAGGGTTTGGAGCACCCTGGTCCTTGTGACAGCTTTGGTAGGCTCAGCCTAATGAGTTTTTCTGTCCCAAGCAGATGTTGATTCCCTGCTGTTCCTTCTGGGATCACTCCCAAATCCAGTGGCTCTGGTTTGGGACCTGCCTGTGCCTTTTCCTAATTTTTAATTTGCTTCTAATTAATGTCTTACATTTCATCCTGCTGCTGAGTCACCAAAGGGAGGGAGTTCTGCTCTGAAGCTGTTTGGGAATTCCATGCCCAACCCTTCAGTGGGAATTCTGCTGAGCCATTGATCAGCCTGGCCTTGTCCATCTGTGTTTTTCAGGTGGATTTTCCAGTGGTGGGACAGTTTGCTGAAAAAGCTGATTTGGGGCTTCAGGTTCAGCAGGTTCAGTAAAATGAGGTTTTATTCCCTGGAGCTGGATAACTGTTAGTGGATAACTGGGATTAAAGGTGGAGAGCTCTTGGGTTGATGTGTGGTCCTGGTGTGCTCCAGACTTCTTCCCATACTGCAATTGGAGGGAATTCTCTACATTTTGGGGTATTTTTTATTGTGTTGTGTAGCAAACCTTAAAATTATTTATTCTTATGGAGGAAATGGGGGAGATTTTGTATTAAAACTTGGCAAAAAAAAGGGAATAAGCTTAAAATTCCTGTCAGGAATCAGTGTCTGTCCAGGCTAAAACCCACCCTGGATGGAACTGGGACGTGTTCAGCTGGACCAGAGCTGCTGGAGTTGGGGTTGGCTTTGGGATTTTGTACTGGATGTTACCAGGATGGCAGAAGGATCATGAAATTGTTTTTTGGGAACATCCTTCCATGTGCTCCCACTTAGTGAAAACATTCAGTGCTTTATTTTAGCAATAATGGTCTTAAATGGGACTGAAAAATCAGTAAACCTTGGGAATTTTGTCCTGGTTTCCAGGAGGAGCTGCCTGGGGAGGTTCCTGCCCCTCCGTGTTCACTTTTCCTGGCGTTGCAGTGCTGGGAGCATTTTGGAAATGCTGGGAAATGCTGTGGATGTTTGGTCTGTGCCTGTGTGTGCTGAGGCTCAGGGCAGCCCTTGGTGACACAGAAGTGACTGGGAATAGCCCTGGGAGAAAGCACAGCAATCCAGGGCCTGGATACTCCTGGAGCTGTGGGATCAGGGGGGCTGGGAAAGGCTCTGGGACCGGGGACTCACCTGGGACTGACCCTGTCACCAGCACCGAGCCCTGGTGTCCCTCTGGGGTCACCTGGGACTGACCCTGTCACCAGCACCGAGCCCTGGTGTCCCTCTGGGGTCACCTGGGACTGACCCTGTCACCAGCACCGAGCCCTGGTGTCCCTTTGGGGTCACCTGGGACTGACCCTGTCACCAGCACTGAGCCCTGGGGTCCCTCTGGGTCACCTGGGACTGACCCTGTCACCAGCACTGAGCTCTGGGGTCCCTTCCCTGCTGTTCCCACTGCAGTTCCCAAAGGGATCCTTTGGGATGTGCTGAATGAGCCATTCCCTGGGGGCTGCTGGCAGCAGGAAGCTGGGAAATCTTCCATGAAAAATAAATAATAAAAGGACAAATTCCCCACTGGAATTCCAGCCAGGAGCTCCTCGGGCTCAGAACATTTTGTGTAAAACATTGATTTTGTCCTTTATGCAAATGAGCAGCTCTGGGGCAAGTGCTGTCCAGGACATGCCTCTGAGGAGGGTGGAAAATGAAATAAAATAACATAAAATAAAATAACCCCCCCCTTGGCTCCTGAGCAGAAGGAGAAAAAGAACTGAACAGAGCAAAGGTGGCAAAAGGCATCCCTTGTTTGGCGTTTTTAACAGCAAGTGCATTACTCGCTGGAATTTTTTAAAAACTCAGCTGGAATTTTGTTGGCAGGGAATTGAACATTCCCATCCCTGAAGAGGCAGGGTTTGTTAGTCTTGGAATTCTCCGTTGTAACAGGGAGATTAAATATTTCCTGCATTGTCCCAAACAAGTCAAACACCCCAACACTGCTTTTTATCATTAATAGGAGCTCATTTGTGGGTTGGCAGCTGGTGCTGCTGTGCTGGGACGGGGGGCTTTAATCCAAACACACCTACAGAAATCACCTTCCCTGGTGGCCTCAGGCTGAAGGAGGGCAGGGCTGGATGGGATCTTGGGCAGCAATTGCTGGCTGGGCTGGAATTCCCAGAGCAGCTGTGGCTGCCCCTGGATCCCTGGCAGTGGCCAAGGCCAGGCTGGGCACTGGGGCTGGGAGCAGCCTGGGACACTGGGAGGTGTCCCTGCCATGGCAGGGCTGGCACTGGGGGGGCTCTGAGCTCCCTTCCCACCCAAACCATCCCAGGATTCCCTGAGCCTTTGGTGCCCACCCAGAGGATCTTTAATTGCTGTTGTTAATGTGCTATCCCAGAGCCTGGTGCCTGCAGGGGTTTCCTGGAGGACTCTCCTTGGCTGAGCCTCTCTCCCCCTCCCCGGCCCTGCAGCTCCTGCAGAGCCTTGGTGGCAAACACAGGGATTGGGGTGGCACTGGGGTTTCCCTGGGTCGGGTTTGGAGGTGCTCCCTGGAACTCAGCTCAGCTCCAGACCCCACAGCAGGAACTGACACAGAGCTGCTCTCCTGGAGCCCTCGTGGGTTTGCTCTCATCGGATATTCCAGAAATAAAATCAGCAGCTGGGAAAGGCTTCGAGTGTCCACCTGAAAAAGGGAAAATATTTCTGCTTTAGTGGTGACAAAAGTGACCTGAATTAAAGTACTGAGATGGGAGATGTGGCAGATCCCATGGAATCAGAGAGTCCTGGAATGGTTTGGGTGGGAAGGGACCTCAGAGCCCCCCCAGTGCCAGCCCTGCCATGGCAGGGACACCTCCCACTGTCCCGGGCTGCTCCAGCCCCAGGGTCCAGCCTGGCCTTGGGCACTGCCAGGGATCCAGGGGCAGCCACAGCTGCTCTGGGAATTCCAGCCCAGCCCCTCCCCACTCTCCAGGGAAGATCAGACAGCTTTTCCTAGAGATGCATAAACTGTTCAGGAAAAGATGTGGAATTTCCAGGATTACAATGGGTGTCAGTTTGGAAGGTGAGGTTTCCGTGTGGATTGCACACCTATGGAGGGATTATTTCTGCATTTGGGTTGATTGAGCCCCCAAAACTCCTTCATTGAAGGTCTTTGGTGCCAGATTTTCCCTTGGTGAATTTATAACCAAGCAGAGATGGTTAAAAATACCCAAAGAACAGTTTGTGAGGAACACACCAAGTCCAGCAGAGCTGTCACTGCAGTGTCACGTAGGTTGAACATTCAGATGGCTCCTCCCAGCTCTGAAATTCAGTGCTGAAATCCCAGAATCCCAAAATTCTGAGGTTGGAAAAGCCCTCCCAGCCCACCCAGTCCCAGCTGTGCTCCATCCCCACCTTGTCCCCAGCCCAGAGCTCTGAGTGCCACCTCCAGGAATTCCTGGGACACCTCCAGGGATGGGCACTCCAAACCTCCCTGGGCAGCCCCTGCCAAGGCCTGACCCCCCTTCCCATGGGGAAATTCCTGCTGATCCCACCCTGAGCCTGCCCTGGCCCAGCCTGAGGCCGTTCCCTCTCCTCCTGTCCCTGTTCCCTGGCAGCAGAGCCCCACCCCCCCTCACTGCCCCTCCTAGCAGGGAGTTGTGCAGAGCCACCAGGTCCCCCCTGAGCCCCCTTTTCTCCAGGCTGAGCCCCTTCCCCAGCTCCCTCAGCTCTCCTGGGGCTCCAGACCCTTCCCAGCTCCGTTCCCTGGACACGCTCCAGCCCCTCCAGGGCTCTCCAGAGCTGCCCCCAAGAATTCCAGGTTGGAAAATCCTGACGTGTAAAAGAAACTCAGTTTTTCCCCTGTTCCACATCCTGGTTCTGTGAGTGCTTCACTCGGAGCTTCAGTGTGGAAGTTACACCATGAAGGGTCCAGAGATTTAAAATCTAATAGGAAAACTGGGGTCTTGAGCCTTTTGCAAGGTCCTGCTGTGGTGCCTGGAAAGCAGAACCCCCTCAGTGTCATTTCTGGGGGGAAAATGGGTTTTTAAGAGGACAATGCCCAGGCTGTGCTGCAGCTGAGGTTGTGCACAGTGGGACTGGTGGAGGATCAGGCATGGGGACATTCTTGGATGCTGGAAAAAGCCAAAGGAATGGATGGAGAGAGTTGTGCGTGCCGAAAAGGGGATGTGGGTTAGGTTAAAAACAGCCTCGTGATCCTGGCTGTGGAATCACGTGGCGCTGCTGGATCATCTGGGAATGTGGCACAGGGACACGGCTCCGCGTGCAGGGTGTGGGAGGCAGGGCTGGCACTGCCCGGGATTCATCCTGAGGGAGCTGTGAGGTCACTTGTGTCCCTGGGGAATGACAGCCACACCCTGGTGTTTATGTGGATGGCTGGAGAGGGGCTGGGGACAAGGGACAGAGGGACAGGACCCAGGGAATGGCTTCCCAGTGCCAGAGGGCAGGGCTGGATGGGATCTTGGGCAGCAATTGCTGGCTGGGCTGGAATTCCCAGAGCAGCTGTGGCTGCCCCTGGATCCCTGGGATTGTCCAAGGCCAGGCTGGACCCTGGGGCTGGCAGCAGCCTGGGACACTGGGAGGTGTCCCTGCCATGGCAGGGCTGGCACTGGGGGGGCTCTGAGGTCCCTTTCCCACCCAAACCATCCCAGGATTCCATGAATTCTGTGCCTGGTGCTGTTGGCAGAACAGGACTGTGAAGGGTTTTTGAGGAGCTGAGGTGAGATGGTGAAGGGCAGAATTGGAAATGTTAAGCAAGAGGAAGAGCCCTGGAAGAGTCTCTTAGGGATGGCCTGATCAGTGCCTTGGTTTGGTAGCTCACAGCTGTTCCAAAATTCCAGATATTGGGAAAGCAAAGTGGAAAAATATCATTAATAGAACTCACAGAGAAAAATCAGGATAACAAAAGGGCAAACAAGGGTTGGGGTAGGAGTGGATGGAAATGAGGGATTCAAAGTGCTGTGCCCCAGGAAAGACCCTGAGGGGCTGGAGCGTGTCCAGGGAACGGAGCTGGGAAGGGTCTGGAGCCCCAGGAGAGCTGAGGGAGCTGGGGAAGGGGCTCAGCCTGGAGAAGAGGGGGCTCAGGGGGGACCTTGTGGCTCTGCACAACTCCCTGCCAGGAGGGGCACTGAGGGGGGGTCGGGCTCTGCTGGCGGGGAACAGGGACAGGAGGAGAGGGAACGGCCTCAGGCTGGGCCAGGGCAGGCTCAAGGTGGATAGTGGGGAAATTCCTTCCCCAGGAGTGTTGGAAAGCTCTGGAAGGGGCTGCTCAGGGCAGAGGTGGAGTCCCCATCCCTGGAAGTGTTCAGAAAATCTGTGGACGTGGCACTCGAGGACACAGGGTGGAGGTGAATGGGGTTGATGGTTGGATTTGATGAATTTAAAGGTCTTCTCCAACCTCAGCGATTCCGTGAGAATCCCCAGCGGGTGCAGAGCAGTAACCGGTGCTTTCCCACCCCCAGCCAGTCGTGTCCCATCACCATGTTCTGGAAGTTTGATTTGAACACAACGTCACACGTGGACAAGCTGCTGGACAAGGAGGATGTGACCCTGGAGGAGCTGATGGATGAGGATGACATCCTGCAGGAATGCAAGGCCCAGAACCGGCGGCTGCTGGAGTTCCTGTGCCAGCAGCACTGCATGGAGCAGCTGGTCACCCTCATCACCCACGAGCCCCCCGAGGACATGGACGAGAAGGTCCGATTCAAGTAGGTATTGATCCCTCCCAGGGATCCCAGGGGCTGAAAACAGAGATTCCACCTGGGTTCCCTCCTCTCTGGCACCTCCTCAGCGGGGAGGAAGGCTTTGAGCGCTGGGGATGTTCCAGTGTTTTGGGTTGGAGGGAAGTGTCAGAATTTTTTGCCTTGGTTTTGGTGGTCTAACATTGAGTTGGTGTCCAAAAAATGTCCCGTCTCGAATAAAGGCTCCAAAAAAGTCTTACCTCAAAGAATGGCTCCAACAAAATCCTATCTCAAATAATGTCTCAAATAATCTAATCTCTAATAATGGCTGCAAAAAAATCACAGCTCAAATAATGTCTCAAATAATCTAATCTCTAATAATGGCTGCAAAAAAATCACAGCTCAAATAATGTCTCAAATAATCTAATCTCTAATAATGGCTGCAAAAAAATCACAGCTCAAATAATGTCTCAAATAATCTAATCTCTAATAATGGCTGCAAAAAAATCACAGCTCAAATAATGTCTCAAATAATCACATCTCAAATAATGTCTGAAAAAAATCCTATCTAAATGTTTCAAAAAAATCTTACCCTGCTGTTCCCTCAAAATCCAAAGCCCCTTGAGTAGGTTTTTGTAGGAAAGGGAAGTACAAGAGGTAGAAATCTCTGAACTCAATGGATTTCCAATCATACAGTACACAGTGAGCTGGAAAAGGAATAAAATCTGGGATATTTTCAGTGTCCTGCACATCCAGCTCCTGCTGATTTCAGGGATCACAGCTCTTGGCTGGCCCTCCCTCTGCTCAGACCATGCTGAGCTCCTGACAGGGGTTAGGTTCTCACCAAAGTTGTGTTTATGTGTTTTTAACCCAATGTATACTCAAAAAAACTGACATTTGGGTTTGGGGAGTTTGTTTGCCTTTGTGAAGTTTATATAAAAATAAAAGGCTGCTCTGAGTATAAATAAATAAAATGGGCAGGTGTTTGCTGATGGGAATGAATCAGGACTGGGCTTGGTGTTGATGGGAAGGCACAGGAATGCCATGTTCAGGTCTGGTTTTGGGTAAGAGTTGGTGCTGAGGTGTTCCCAGTTCAGTGAATGCCTGGGAATACGTGGGATAATAACTTGGAATATCCTGTGGCTGCTGTGCAAGGATCCTGCTCTGAAAGGTGAATTTGGGACCCACCTGCAGAGCTGCCCCAGCCCTGGGGACACAGCAGCAGCACCTGGAGCTGCTGGAGAGAGCCCCGAGGAGGCCCCGGAGCTGCTGCAGGGCTGGAGCCCCTCAGTTCCCAGGGATCCAGGCTGGGAGAGCTGGGGGGGCTCACCTGGACAGGAGAAGGCGCCAGGGAGAGCTCCGAGCCCCTGCCAGGGCCTGCAGGGGCTACAGCAGAGCTGCAGAGGGGCTGGGGACAAGGGACTGAGGGACAGGACCCAGGGAATGGCTTCCCAGTGCCAGAGGGCAGGGCTGGATGGGATCTTGGGCAGCAATTGCTGGCTGGGCTGGAATTCCCAGAGCAGCTGTGGCTGCCCCTGGATCCCTGGCAGTGGCCAAGGCCAGGCTGGACCCTGGGGCTGGCAGCAGCCTGGGACACTGGGAGGTGTCCCTGCCATGGCAGGGCTGGCACTGGGGGGGCTCTGAGCTCCCTTCCCACCCAAACCATCCCAGGATTCTCTGATTGTAACCAAACAGGTGAAGAATGAGGGAAGAGGGGACAAGGACAGAGGTTTCAGGAAGGAAATTCCCACTGGAACACTGAGGGTTGATGTTCATGCAGCATTTTGTTGGCAGCACTTTGGACTCCCAGGCAGAGCAGGCCCAGAAGAGAGGAACCTCCAGAGCCTGGAGAGGGGAAGGAGGATTTGAACTCATTAGAAACCAGGGAAGCTTTTGGGATAAATAAAGGCTGAGCAGGAAGAATGGACTCTGTGTAAATCCAGATGGAATCCCACTTCTGGCTCTTCAGGAAAGGTTATGAAACTTTGTGAAGTGGAACAGGGAGAAACTCGATAGCTGTGGAAGGATCTAGGGCTTGGGATGCCTGGAAAGGGAATTATCCAAGGGCTTTATCCCTGAAACAATGGGATGGAGGTTCATAAAGTTCAGAGGGGAAGCTGCAAAGAGGAAAAGTCCCCAGTAAATTCCCATCCAAGCAGAACATGTGGGATTAAACACCTGTAAGGAGCCTGGAGCAGGAAAGGAGAGTGTGAATCTTGGATCTGCCAAGGAACTGCTGAGCCCAGGGGTGAGGGAAGCTCAGCTTGCAGTGAGGGCACAGAGGGGCTGTGGGGACAGAGAGGGACTTGGGGGGAGGTGAGTTCCCTGCAGCCTGGGCACCTGCAGGGCTGGCATGTGATGCCAGGACAGGAATGGTGAGGGGTTGGGTCAGACCTGGGGCTGGGAGAGCTGTGGGAGCAGAACCTGCTGGGACAGGGAGAGCTCCCGTTTCTCCCCTGTCCATGGGATTTGTATCCCAGGGAGGCTCCACGCACGGATCCTTGGGAATTGTGGATGCTTTTTGCATGGAATGAGCCAGGAAGAGGAGAAATGAGTCCTGGTGTCCCCTCGGGGCTGTGAGGGAGGAAGGGAAGGGCTGGAAGGTCCCTCTGAGGTGGTGACAGTGACATCCTCAGCTCCTCGGGCAGCACCAAGCCTGGAACAGCAGGAGCAGGGCCTGAGGGGCTTTTGGAACCGTCAGGGCTGGAACTGCAGGAACAGGAGGAGGCTGCTGGGGAAGGGAGTGGTGCAGGGAAAGGGTCAAAGCTCCCAGCTGGCCTGGAAGTGTTTTAGTGGCTCGTGGGGAGTGCCGAGGCTGGATTGCAAAGATTGGGAAAGATCCCGGTATAGAAGCCTGGTTTGGTCACAGATCAGTAATAACCCATTGTGGGAAAAGTGTCCTCACCAGTGGGAATCTGGAATGGTTTGGGTGGGAAGGGACCTCAGAGCCCCCCCAGTGCCAGCCCTGCCATGGCAGGGACACCTCCCAGTGTCCCAGGCTGCTGCCAGCCCCAGGGTCCAGCCTGGCCTTGGCCACTGCCAGGGATCCAGGGGCAGCCACAGCTGCTCTGCCAATTCCAGCCAGGAATTCCCTCCCCACCCTCCCAGCCAGGAATTCCTTCCCTCAGTGAGCAGAGGGCAGATCTCCAGAGGGTTTCCATCTCACCTGTGCTCGCTCTGGGTGTGTCACTGCAGGTACCCCAACACGGCCTGTGAGCTGCTGACCTCGGACGTGCCACAGATCAACGACAAGCTGGGCGGGGACGAGACCCTGCTCAACATCCTGTACGACTTCCTGGACCACGAGCCCCCCCTGAACCCCCTCCTCGCCAGCTTCTTCAGCAAGACCATCGGGAACCTCATTGCACGGAAAACAGAACAGGTGGGGGTGGCGTCCTGAGCCAGGGAACCCCCCGGCCCTGCCGCTGTTGTGTCCTTGCTGTGAGCTTGTGGCATTCCTGGAGTTGGGTTTAAGGTGGGAGGTGAAATGGAGTCTCCAGAAAGTTCCTGGAGTTCCTCAATGCTGGTGTGGACAGACTCTTCCCAGAGTTTTGGGTTGGGATCCACCACGGCTGGGATATCCTCGTGGCACAGCTGGAGCTTCACTTTTCCTACCAAGGCATTTTGGGGATCATCAGAGTCATCCCAACCCATAAACATCGTCTTGGAAGGTGTGCTCAGACATGGGCTGAACAGGGATTCGGGAATACTCACATCCCAGTAAATCCTGGGGTGTTAAATGCTGCCTGGCAGAGAGCTTGAGAGGAAAGGGAAATTCTCCAGCTTCACTTACTTCCGTGGCCTTGGGTTCCTCTGTGGCACAGAGAGGAGAAAAGTTGGCTGAAAAGATCTGCTTTGGTGTTGTCTTGGAATAAGAATTATTCCCTTGTTCCCTGGACAGTTCCCAACCCAAGGTCGGTGGTTGACACAGAGGAGAAGCTCTGGGAGTTGTGAGGGAATCTTGGGGGAGTTGTGAGGGAGTTGTTGAGAGAGTTGTGAGGGAGCTGTGAGGGAGTTTTGGGGAGTTGTGGGGGAGCTGTGAGGGAGTTTTGGGGGAGCTCTGAGGGAGCTGTGTGCCCTGCCAGCAGCTGATGGGGGCTCCTGTCTCTGCAGGTGATCTCGTTTTTGAGGAAAAAGGACAAGTTCCTGAGCCTGGTGCTAAAGCACATCGACACCTCTGCCATGATGGACCTGCTGCTGCGCCTCATCAGCTGCGTGGAGCCCGCAGCGCTGCGCCAGGACGTGCTCAACGTGAGAGCCTGCCCTGCCCTGCCCTGTTCTACCCTGCCCTGCCCTGCCCTGCCCTGCCCTGCCTTACCCTGTCCTGCCCTGCCCTGCCCTGCCCTGCCTTGCCCTGCCCTGCCGTGCTCTGCTCTGTTCTACCCGGCCCTCCCCTGCCTTGCCTTGCCCTGCCCTGCCCTGCCCTGCTCTGTTCTACCCTGCCCTGCCCTGCCCTGCTCGGGACAGGGGCTGTGGGTGTTCTGTCCCAGGAGCTGATCCACCCCTCTGGCAGCTCCTGTTCCCGGGGCTGGAGTTGCTCCCTGGGGTCCCTCAGCCCAGTTGTGGCTCCAGGGGAGCTGCCTGGGTCATTCCTGGTAAAAAAGGGGTTCCTGCTCATTTGTCGGTGGAGCAGCCACTCTTTAGTCTAGCTGGAGAGCTTGGAAAGGGGAAATCAGTGTTCTGTCTCCGTGTTCAGAATTTCAGGCATTGATTGGGACAGTAATTAGTGTAATTTCCTCACCATGTTTGAGGAATCATGGAATCAGGGAATCCTGGGATGGTTTGGGTGGGGAGGGACCTCAGAGCCCCCCCAGTGCCAGCCCTGCCATGGCAGGGCCACCTCCCAGTGTCCCAGGCTGCTGCCAGCCCCAGGGTCCAGCCTGGCCTTGGCCACTGCCAGGGATCCAGGGGCAGCCACAGCTGCTCTGGGAATTCCAGCCCAGCCAGCAATTGCTGCCCAAGATCCCATCCAGCCCTGCCCTCTGGCACTGGGAAGCCATTCCCTGGGTCCTGTCCCTCTGTCCCTTGTCCCCAGCCCCTCTGCAGCTCTGCTGGAGCCCCTTCAGGCCCTGCCAGGGGCTCGGAGCTCTCCCTGGAGCCTTCTCCTGTCCAGGTGAGCCCCCGCAGCTCTCCCAGCCTGGATCCCTGGGAACTGAGGGGCTCCAGCGCCATCCCTCGAAGTGTTTTTCCTTTCTCATTTCCCAGGCAGCTGAGTTTGGGCATTGTTGGGATGAGTTTGGGGGATGTCACAGCTCTAGCAGTTTTCCTGGAACAGGAGTGGGATGTGAATGGAAACGGGTGGAGGTGAGGGGCTGAGCCTGCAGGTGGGGCTGGGAGGGAGGAGTGGAAGAGGGAGCCTTTGGAGAGGACATTCCTACTTTGCCTGGGCTGGGAAGGGGGGCAGGGAATGGTTTGCATGGAGAGCAGGAAGTTGTGGAGCAAGGTGAAGGTACAGTGACAACTGTCCAACATCTGGAAGAGCAGAAGGAATTGCTGAGTGTGAGCAGCAGGAAGAGCAGGAGCTGCTGGGAGAACGTGCTGGGGGCTGTGCCACTGCTGCTCAGACGGGGCTGTGTGTCCCCGGAGCAGTCCGTGTTTTCCAGAGGGCTCTGGGTGTTAATTCCATGGCAGGATGCAAATCCAAACCCGTGCCCATCCATGCTGGTGCAAATCTGAATCCATCCCTGTCCCTGCTTTAAGGATGGGATTAGGAGAAGGATTAGGATCCCTGTCCCCTTCCTGCAGAGCTTCCCAGAGCTGCTGTTGTTCGGAGTTCCTGCACATCCAACAGGGATTTTCTCTCCTGCTCTTCTCCCTGCAGTGGCTGAATGAAGCCAGGATTATCCAGAGACTCGTGGAGCTGATCCATTCGAGCCAGGACGAGGATGTGAGTAGCACCAGGGCTGGGGATTTGGGGGGCTGGGTCCTGCAGGGTCCCAGAAGTTCCCATTTTCCTTGGGCACTGTCCTGGTGACCTGCCGAGGAGCCACCAGGGATGGCCTTGGGATGTCCCATCCTCTGCTCAGCACCACATGTGGGGTTTTGGAGTGGTTTCCTCTGCTTTTCACTTACTTTACTCACAGTTTCTTGGTTCTGCTGCCTCAGTTCCTCTCAAACGTACAAACAGTGGTGACTTCCCTTGGGATTAGGGAGGAACCTGCTGTTCCCAGAAGTTCCTTTAAAATCAATCACTTCATGCCATTTTCAAATCTTCACAGCCCCACGTAGGAATTCAGTTGTAAAGTCCAGAAGACGCAGTTCTCTGAGCCCAATTCCCTCAGCTCATCCCAGGCAAACCTCCCCCTGTGAGAGCAAGACTGGGAGCATCCCCGTGGGTTTGTGTTGGAGCAGATGCTGAGCTACAGCAGCTCCAGAGAGGCTCTGATGGCCAGAACCAGAGGATGAATTGCTCAAACACGCTTTGAGGAATTTGGAAAGCCTTTCAATCCCCAGGAATTAAATGGTGAAGGGTTTTCTCGAGCAGGAAAGCTGAACAGTGGGGGGAAGGATGGAATGTTTGTGTTGGGAATGTGCAGGTTAGCAGGATTGAGGAGGAGGGAAAAAGGAATCCTCATCCCTGAGCTCCTGAACTGCCATCAGTGGTCACGTTTGAGCCAATCTCTGATTGCAAAGTGTGCTGGTGCTGCTACTCCAGGAGTGTCCAGCACTGAGTAGCTCCAGGGGGAGCAGGAATGAGATTGATCCCATTGGAGCACTCCCAGCACTGACACTGCTCCTATCCCTGTTTCCAGAGGCAATCCAATGCTTCCCAGACCCTGTGTGACATCATCAGGCTGAGCAGAGACCAGAGCACTCAGCTCCAGGATGTCCCGGAGCCAGATCCACTTCTCACAGCACTGGAATCGTGAGTACTGGGGGTGCTGGGGATACTGGGGGTGCTGGGGGCGGGCCCTGCATCGCTGAGCAGGGATGTTCCTTTGGAGCTCCAGGGATTTGGGGTTTGGGGCTCTATCCAGAGGCAGGAGAGGGGGTCAGGGAGCCCAAAACTCCCAGCCTGATCCAGGGTGAGGCAAAACCCAAGGAATTTCAGCCTGGAGAAGGGAGGAGTGTGTGGAGACCTCACAGCACCTTGCAGGGTTTGAAGGGAGCTCAGAGGAAGCTGGAGGGGGATTGTTCATCCAGAACTGGAGTGCCAGGACAAGGGGAATGACATGAAGCTGCCAGAGAGTAGGGTCAGATGGGATCTTGGGCAGCAATTGCTGGCTGGGCTGGAATTCCCAGAGCAGCTGTGGCTGCCCCGGGATCCCTGGCAGGGGCCAAGGCCAGGCTGGACCCTGGGGCTGGGAGCAGCCTGGGACACTGGGAGGTGTCCCTGCCATGGCAGGGCTGGCACTGGGGGGGCTCTGAGGTCCCTTCCCACCCAAACCATCCCAGGATTCCCTGATTTCACAGATAACGCTCGATGTGTTCCAGAAATGTTGATTTTCCCATCTTTGCTCCATTCCTGCTATTGTTCCTTTGCTCTTTGCAAGGAACATTCAATTATTTATGTCCTGTGTTTTCTCCTTCTTTGCTTTGCTTCAAACCTAAAAACTCCAGGAGATTCTCCAGGAGACTGAAACCAAAAAAGGCTCTTTTAGGCCTGGAGGCAACATTTTGTCAGGAAAGCCGTGGAAGGAACTGGGGCTCCCAATTCCCCTGGGGTGTTTCTGCCACCCAGAGCTCTGAATTTAGGTGACATTGGGGATCTTTTCTCCTGATCTAGAGCTGTCAGTTCCTCTCTGGCTGTGGGATAAATCCTGGAACAGGAGCTGGTGTGTGCAGGTGGGAATGGGATGTGGATCATCCCAGCACTGGGAATCCACTGGGACCATCCTGGGCCTGCCATGGAGCTGTGCCCCTGCCAGGGCCTGCTGCTATTCCATAAATTCTTCATTTCCCTCACTGCTCCTGCAGGAATGAGGCAGATCCAGCCTTTGTGCCATGGCCTGGCAGGATCCTGTGCTAGGGAAGTGTTGACTTTTCATGGAATCCTGGGATGGTTTGGGTGGGAAGGGACCTCAGAGCCCCCCCAGTGCCAGCCCTGCCATGGCAGGGACACCTCCCAGTGTCCCAGGCTGCTGCCAGCCCCAGGGTCCAGCCTGGCCTTGGCCACTGCCAGGGATCCAGGGGCAGCCACAGCTGCTCTGGGAATTCCAGCCCAGCCAGCAATTGCTGCCCAAGATCCCATCCAGCCCTGCCCTCTGGCACTGGGAAGCCATTCCCTGGGTCCTGTCCCTCTGTCCCTTGTCCCCAGCCCCTCTGCAGCTCTGCTGGAGCCCCTTCAGGCCCTGGCAGGGGCTCGGAGCTCTCCCTGGAGCCTTCTCCTGTCCAGGTGAGCCCCCCCAGCTCTCCCAGCCTGGATCCCTGGGAACTGAGGGGCTCCAGCCCTGCAGCAGCTCCGGGGCCTCCTCTGGGCTCTCTCCAGCAGCTCCAGGTTCTCCTGCTGTTGGACTCTGGAGCTGGAGGCACTGGAGGTCACAGCCCTGACTGGAGGCTCTGGCCTCTCCTCTGTGTCAGTTCTGAGCCCCCAAAATTTTGGAGATGGGATTCCAGCTCAGTCATTCCCCCTGGGAATCCCAGGACCTTTAATGAGGGCTGTGATTCCCTGCGGTGGGAAGTGTGATGGCCATGGAGGATGTGGCACTTCCAGATTTTTTTGTTAATTTTAGGCTTTCTTGATAGTTTTAGAGAGGACTGTGGGATCCTGCACTTCCAGGAACCATCTCCAGAATTCCTGCTCAAAATAAAGAACATTTTGAACAAAGGGATTCTTTTGTTCCTCTTCCCTTTCTGCTGAAGGTCACAAAACTCATTACCCTTCTTGGGCAATTTCCCCAGCATTGCAGTGACCTCTTGGATTTTGGATAACTTTTATCATCCCTGAGTCAGGAATGAATGATCAGCATGAAGGAGGTGGGATCAGGGTTAGGGAATGAGCCTCAAATCCAGGTGCAGGAGCTGCTAGCTGGGTGCAATAAAGGGAATTTGGTTCATTACAGAAAATTGACTCCTTTTCCTGCCTCTGCCTTCCCTGCTCTGCTGACAGAGGGTATTTAGATGCTCCTTATTCAAATAATCCTCCCTTTTTTACATTTTTACCTCCTATTTTGTTTATCCCCACGGAGAGGAGATTTTTTGGAACGTTGGAAATCAGTCAGGATCGGGCTGTGACCTTCCAGGGATGCTGGGCTTGGCTGGACATGGGCCTGGGGCAGGCACAGAAGGGA
The DNA here is from genome assembly GCA_013390045.1 of Picathartes gymnocephalus. Taxonomy (NCBI): domain Eukaryota; kingdom Metazoa; phylum Chordata; class Aves; order Passeriformes; family Picathartidae; genus Picathartes; species Picathartes gymnocephalus. The sequence continues at coordinate 53,261 of WEKY01032902.1, forward strand.
CTTCCTGAGGGCTGGAATTTTGGGGAGCTGTCCCTGAGGGACAGAGCTGGGACGTGGGGAGCAGGGGAGCAGGGCTGGCCTCAGCCTGCTGTTCCCTGGGGCTGGCACGGAGCAGTGGGAGGAGTGGGATCTTCCCTCTGCACTCCCCGAGCGGGGACAGCCCCGGGGACAGCAGTGGGACAGCAGAGGGGACAGCCCCGGGGACAGCAGCAGGGACAGCAGAGGGACAGCAGTGGGGACAGCAGTGGGACAGCAGAGGGACAGCAGAGGGACAGCAGAGGGACAGCAGAGGGACAGCCCTGGGGACAGCAGAGGGACAGCAGAGGGACAGCAG